>JAQISU010000119.1:1182500-1782500 GCA_029339505.1 Unio delphinus
CTTTTAAAGAGATCTTAAAGTATACTTGTAGATATTTAAGGAATCTCTCTCTCTCTCTCTCTCTCTCTCTCTCTCTCTCTCTCTCTCTCTCTCTCTCTCTCTCTCAAAACCCACTGACGGAATATCAAAAATGAGAGTGTGGAAAAACCCATTAACAACGAATTATCCGAATTATTAAATCTTGCAAATATGATCCCAACGATATAGTTATATTTCATGATAACCAAAATTAAAAACTAGTAATCTTTCATTAAATGATATTATCGTTAGAATTAATGGAGCACCTTAAAACGCCATAGCAGTGATTGATAATGACAGAAATTAATCCCAGTGTTACTATGTCAACTGTATCGGACAATTTATGTGCCCGGCTACAAAAATCCGGTGATACATTGACAGGCCAACTCAACATGAACGATAATAAAATATCCGTACTTGGAGATCCAGTATCCGACAAGGATGCGACAACAACAACAATAACAACAACAACAACAACAACAAATTATGCAGATGTTAACTACAGCACAGTAGACAGCAAACAATCAACGATGTGAACCAAGTATGATGTTCATTTAAGTGCGTTTTCTAAAATTTATGAAATCACAAATAATTTCTTTGGTACTCCGTCGAATATTGTCATGAAACTTTCTGATATCAAGACGAGCATTGACACGATTAAACGAACACAGGATAATATTGCTAGTGTTTTTCCTATCTATCGCTGAAAGGCTTGATAGGAATAAAATACCACATAAACAAAATATCAATACCGTGTACTTGACAGAGCAGGGATCTTTCACCTGGATACATCAGAATAACAGTTCAAATTACTGCATCTGTCCGGGGTATATACAGAGTAACGGTAATTTCACCGTTACAATTTAATGTATCATAAAGTACATCTACTGACGTTAATAATGTAAGTACAATAATAGAAACTGGATCCACAGAAGCATTTAGAATAGCCCCTAGCAGTGGTAATTTAGCTTAAGCGTCAATCACATGGTATGTAGAATTTGTAATTAATTTAAGCTCATAATATAATGAACGTGCAACAGTATAGATACAATCAAGTGCGTGAATTACAAACTAAACTAAAATACCCATTGACATGTACACGTTAAAAGCAAAAATATATCGCATGCTTGTAGTCATTGTTAATATACACGTGTATTCGGTTTCAGCAGTTTTTGCTAGAACTGGTGTATTGCTACCAACGGTAACAATGACATCACCAGCAATTGTAACAATTTGTGTTTCAGCGGCAACAATAATCGCTGGTGTTCTTAATATAGTTGCAATAGAAATAGCCAGGATAAACCACACGAGTATATAATTAAGTTACATACCACGGCTACTGTATAATCCCCATTATTCTTGCTGATATCATCAATTTACGACGCGGCAATGACGTTTGATTTAGAAAATAATGATGATAATAATGTCTCAAGAACTACTGCAACATATCATTGCTAATACAACCCCACCAAAGACAACAATGATCTCAGTAACTTCCCCGAACCCTGAATTCAGCGTACACTTTACAACTGCAAGTCTCGTAATAGAAATCGTACTTGCTCAATTACGAGCATACTACAGTTGGTCAAAATCATTTGGAGGTCAACAGTCAATTAATTCACTGCCATTTGCAACAAAGAATAAACCAAAGGTTCATATCAAATCGATGATATCAATGATAAAGTTTAGCGTAGGATTAAATCAATTACAGGAAAAGAAACCAAAACAGCTATAACAGTCCATGAACCAACATTATCAGTCGCGATTGAAATAAATTCGAAGGATTATGCCGCTGATATTTATAAGTCATCGGTTAGATATGTTTTAGTATGGCCTGAAGGTGCCCCCGAGGCACCAACACCAATACGAGCACCAAAACGGTCTGATTTTACTTCGGACAAACAATCATATTACGAAATTACCCCACCACACAAACACATTTACTGTTTTTTTTTTAATTTTGAACTGAAGGAGTCAGTAGAGCGTTAGGTATTAACCTAAATCAAACTATTAGATATCTTGAAATCATTAATGAGGATATTAGATATTAGATATCTTGAAATCATTAATCAGGATATTAGATATTAGATATCTTGAAATCATTAATCAGGAGAATCTTAAAAACAACGAGATAAACTATAGCTAGGTTTCACTGAATATCTATTTGATATAGCAAGCTGACGTAATGGAATCGTTAAACAAAATTGAAATATTAAATCAGCTCGTATCCGACATGGAGTGTATTAACCAGCGAGCAGTTCAGACAATAATTGATCATACTAACGACATAGATCGCAAAAGAAAATTGTAAATGCATATTCGATAACAGAAGCTGATCTACCGAATTTTTAAATTTCCCGGTTATAACCCAGGCATACTAAAGAAATTCACCAATGATATCATCCATGATATCTTTCCTAAAATACTTGCTGCTTGGAGAAAAAGACTACCGCAAGCAACTGTTCTCAGATACAATAATGATCTATACGGTGGTGGTAGACATATATCTTCGGAAATCGTAAATATAACATCTGTGATCGAAGTCAATCTTGTATATGTGATGCAATTGATGGAATGTGGGAGACAAATACAGAAATATCAAATCAGGCTCAGCAGGGATATATTCTCTAAACATTCACCCATCACGTATCCCCAGGATGTTTGATTTATAAGTACCAATTAATCCGGTATATATCTGATGTCGTAATCCACTACTGACAAGAATAAATTCAAAATTTACAAACTAAAGCAAGAACTTAATTGATTTATCAGGAGAAAGTCTACAACTGAATCTTTGCTTAAAATCTTAATGACATTTTGCCGCGGGTCAAGATCATTATGTGACTGGCGAAACTACCGAAAAAGAAGAAAAAAATTATATATATATATATATATATATATATATATATATATATATATATATATATATATATATATATATATATATACGATACCACCACACCATCAGGTGTGGTAGAAACGGACCCTCACTTTACAAACGAACACAGATCTTTGATCTCAGTCGCGTTTTTGCTTTCTACGCTCGGTTACTACTTTAACTTTGCATAATCCTTGTTAGATGTCCTAGACGTACATTGATAGTTCATCTTATTTCGTATTCTTTACATAGTTCTAATCTATTTTTTTTTCGTTAATAAATTTATATTCTGATTTATTCGCGGATTTAAGGTCTCGTAAGAATTGGAAATCAGAAAGAATTGTTTCAGGTTTTAGTTCACCCGATAATTGTATTCCTTCAATTTTTAAATTTGTAATAGCAGAAATAATAGTATTAATATTTTCATAATTCATTATATAATAAATATATCTTTAAATTAACCAAAAAATAAACAGCAGCATGATGAGCGGTTTTATCTCATGGAATGATCCGTTACACAAGGTATATCTTATGACCCGACATTCTTTTAATGCTGTATGGGACATCTTTCTCTAGGACCCGTCACACAAGGTCTTTGACTCTACATTCTTTGAATGCTGTATGTGCCATCCGTGATCACTAGAGATTGAGAGCTCATCATGCTACTGTTTACTTTTTGGGGCCACTACAGCGACTTTTCTAAACATTTCAATTTCACATACTCCCCCCAAAATCAACCCCGGGAGAGTGTATAATGGCACCCTCCACTTGGTGACATGGTGGGATAGTGTGGTTTTCTGTTGAATTTCGATGATTTAGGCTGGAGCCAAAACTGGCTAGATGCTAAAAAAGTTGACTAATACTTAGAAATCAAGAAGAAAGGTTTGCGATTCGTCTACGTTTTTTAAAAAAACTTAATTAACAAGGAATACACATCCAGTAACTTAATTAACAAGGAATACACATCCTGTAACTTAATTAAGACGGAATGTACATCTTGTAACAAAAAATGGGAATGATCAGTATGATTGTGGTCATTATAACTTCACCAGTCTATCTCTTCAGTTATATATATTCAATCCGATTTTTTTTCTAAAATCGTTTCGAACAAGCGGATTTATATACACATTCTGCTACACGTTGAATCGAGGGTATACATATATAACAAATATTTGCCGGCTTCATTCATCAATTGAAATATTTTTTTCTTCACCAGTATCAATATTTATAGATGGGATAGGTTTCCTTGTAACTGTTTTACATATACCTGCAAGACCACGTGCAGGATTCTCACTTTGTGTGATAGCCTGAAGGTTACTTAAGGAGTTGATTTTAGGATCTGCGTCAATGTGGTCAATTACAAGAACATCCTGTATTTTTCTTGACACATTTATATAATAATATTATTTGTTTAAATCATTATTTGTCTAGATTGTTACCTGAGAATCTAGATAAGTTATCTTCTACATTTTTATAGACATGTCGCTGTCTATATTTCTTTATATTACAACACCGTTTGAGCTCTCTATCTTTTAATGCCACATTGCAAACACAATTGTGTTTTTCCTCTACCTCGTATATACATATCGTAAAGAATCTCTTCATGATATGACGAGAAACCTTGCGGTGAAATTTTCAGCAGAGAATATGGAGCAATTACTCGCAAATTGGTTTACATGTCCGTCACTTGCAGCTCCCTTTGCCCGAGAAAATAATTCTTGAAAGCCAGCACGATTTAAACACTTCTTGAGGTTGTACAAGTAAGTTGCTGTGAATACAGACACGGTGGATTGTGGTATACTAAATACGATTATAAAAATGTTTTCTCGGTTGATATGGCCGCGTATTATTCGGGAAGTTTATTAGGCTACTGAGAATATTCTGGATATTTTAAAAGATTCGGACACTCCCGTCCAGACCTGACTAGAGAGTCTCGATAAACGGACCACTACCAGATTTTAATCTATCCGAATTCGCTTGTATTATATCATTCGAGTTTGTTAAGTGTCTTCATCCGATCTGTTACATTTTTGGTTTGGTCGACATTTCTCTGAGAAACGCTGGGCTCCAATAGTTTTATTATGATATATGATTGATTGTGAAATACTGATATCGCTGATTGTAAGTGAGGTAATTATATCATATCACGGGCAGACTGATTTTTTGGTTACCACACGATGATGGTAAAACTACAAAAGATCTCGGTAGAAGATTAATCGGTAAATTTACTCAAGATAGTGCATATAATCATAAACGACATTATTCACGATTAATTTAAGATGATGCTGAATACAATTTTATCATCGCAGATGCATGATATATATATATATATATATATATATATATATATATATATATATATATATATATATATATATATATATATATATATATATATATGTAAGTCGAGAAAATGCTTATTTGTCTAACGGAACACAGTTGGGTGCAATTGTTGGCGATATCGATGATATATAACTTCAGTATATACATAAAAGATCATCTATGATTGCTTATGTTTCTATAAACTTGCCATCGATGATAAATAGATTTTCTGACATCGCAGTGAGAATTGCAACGAATTCATTTTATATCGAAAAAAATATACAGAAGAAGTGACGCGTTTTAAAAACTCTGATGCACCGTGTGGATCGTGGACAAAAAGAAGAAGAACTGTTATACGATTATCCTAAATCCGCAGATGCTGAAGTCGAAGATACTTATCGTAGCAATCAGATAAAAGAATTAACGTCTGCGCCATTTGTGTCCGATCCATTATCCTGACATTAGACTATTTATCTAAATGAACCAGAAAGATGCGGGATAAAAACTTGTGTTATTG
Organism: Unio delphinus; assembly: GCA_029339505.1. NCBI lineage: Eukaryota > Metazoa > Mollusca > Bivalvia > Unionida > Unionidae > Unio > Unio delphinus. The sequence continues at coordinate 1,188,236 of JAQISU010000119.1, forward strand.
AATTATTCAGACAGAGTTCGGATTTAGTTGTCATAACTACTACACACATAATTGCACTAGAAATGAAAAAGTAAGTTGTGCAATCATTTACTTATCACAGCTTCTTTGGGTGATCGAATGGGTGAGAATTATATACCCGGAAAATTAATTTATGATGAAATATGCAGTGTCGTTGGATATATTAAAAATGTTTTTTGATTGGCTATTGTTAATGATAATGTTTGGCGATTACAGTCAACCACCACTATTTGTTGGATTGTCTCCGCATGATTGGCCAACGGATTTTATTGATTATTACGAATAGTTAACTGATGATCATAGAGCGCTTGATCCATAATTGAGTTTAAGAAATTAATCAGACTACAACCGAATGAAATTCAGTGCTAAATAACGCGCGAAATAATTTAAGAAACTTCCATAAATGAATTTTGGGATAAATGGAGACCAAAATGATTTGATATTGGCAAGATGAAAGATTGTTTGTGATAAACTTCAACATTAATTACTTCACTTACAGAAAGAAAACTTTTCAGAATTGCCTATACCGTTATGTTATAGACCAGCTGATACACGAGAACAAAATATTGAAGTTGAAATTCCAGGACAGACTGAGAAACATAATCTCGTGTTAAATGATATTGTTATTGTTCCTAACCAGTGCTGTCGAGGATGCTTTAAAAGACAAATCTCCCTGGATGCTAGGATAAGCACTGACAATCCACTCATCTCAAGGATTAACTATTTCTGATACAATTGCTGGGATTATTGATAATATCGAGTTGTCAAATTTTGTCTATCTCGCAGTATCACGAGTTAGAAGAATATTTCAGCTGTATATGGTTATTGCAAATTGTACTGGCACCAGCAGCGAAATTGTTAATTATGATATAGTAAGAAAAAGACTCTCTAGTTATAAACAAAAAAGAAAGAATCGCGACTTTGATATTGATGCTGAATTTATGATGAGGCTGAAACAACAACATACTAATCAGTGTGCGAGCTGTTACACAATAATACTATGGCAGTATTCAGATATACATCCAAGACAATTTGCCGTAGATAGAAAAGATTGTAGTCTTGGTCATACACATGAACCTGTCTTGAATGTAATCTGCGTGAGGTGCTAGTTATGTGATCGTGGTGGCAATTGTGTACCCTCGCGTATTAATTGCAATTGTTCACGTGTAAATCCACGCTGAGGAGCAGTTGAATCTAATCTATAGATTGCAGGTCTGGCGTATATCTTACCACGTTAGAACTTTTGTGTGATGTAATACACCAAATAGGATCAGTCGCTCTTTTTCTCCCACCTTCAAGTTCACTAGGTTGATATAAATATCTGACAGTAACATTACCTAATACTGGTTGTTTTGAAAAATCATGTCGTTGTACGGGTATATATTTTTTATGATAGGATCAATGAGTTTCATGGAAGTTGTTCGAGTAATTTCATTTTTTGATGCATTTATCACACTCGGTAATCGTTCAACCCATTCTCAAGACCTTGTATTCTGAATTATTTCCCTCGCATATTGATATCCAAATAACCGCTCAGCAAGTGTTCGATTAAATCGTTCAACAACTGCTCGATCGCGATCAATTGCAAAATGTCCTCGTCGTATTTGTACATTATGTTGGTTCATCAGCGATGATACTTGTCACAAGATAGACCGAGTCGGGACTGGATTAGTGAAGACACGGAACGCAACTGCGTTAATAAGATGTTTATTTTATAAACGCAATTTTAAAAATCAACTCTGACACCAATATTTTACAAAATATAAGAAAACTCTATTTAAATAAATGTTCCTAACATGGAGCTATGAATTTCAGTAACGGAATGACATTAAAGAAGTATATGAATGAATTTACAAATATGAATATTTATAAAAGGCTCGTATAACGAGATAGATGCAAATATGAAAAGATAACGCGTCGTCAATATGACGAAACTAGTATGAAGATATTAAATAATTAATACGGCGTCCATATGACGAGACATGTGCAATTGTGAACCCTAAATTCTGAAGTTCTCGTTCATGGAACGAGATTTGTGTAGAATGAAATTATGCAGGTGTCGTTCATATAACGAGACTGCAAAGAAGATATTAAATAAATAATACGTCGTCCATATGACGAGACATATGCAATTGTGAACCCTAAATTCTGAAGTTCTCGTTCATGGAACGAGATTTGTGTAGAATGAAATTATGCAGGTGTCGTTCATATAACGAGACTGCAAAGAAGATATTAAATAAATAATACGTCGTTCATATGACGAGACTGGAATGAATAAATGTAAACTACTTGCTGAGGTATTTTGCTACTAGCCTGGCGTCCGTTTGACGTCAGGAAGTACATCCGGTTACACAGAGTCAAACCTAACAGTTGTGACCTTCACCTCACGCAATCATATATAAATACCATATATCTATACATCTAACGCAGCATACATAAATGCAGCATACGTAAGCACCATACACAGGCACCACACACGGGCATTACACGGTCAGCATAGACAAGCCCACACACGTAGTCACCACAACATGGCACCACACACGCAGTTACCACAATACTGCACCACTTCAGCACAACACTTCACCACACTTCACACTTCACCACACTTCAGCACAACACTTCACCACACTTCAGCACAACACTTCAGCACACTTCAGCACAACACTTCAGCTAAAATTAAAACAACCGAACCGTGTAATACATATGACACGGTCAAGTATTATCACACATATATGTAGCGCATGCGCGCACATGAAATAATTATCCATGTACATTTAATGTTAAGCATGCAGCGTATAATTGAACTCAATTATGTTCAGATACAAAAGAACTAATGAAACAAAATATAGTACTTCTGATAAAATGGCGCTGCCTAACCTATGTATTTATTCTATAGATTTTATAATAAATACTAAACATCTAATATGTAAAACAATGAATTATATCATAATACAAATAGCAATGAGAACAAAGTTAAATCTATTGTTACCTCTTTTAGCTGATAGATTGCTCAGTTTAGGATGGAAGCGTTTCCGACAAGACTACATTGTAATGTGATTTCTGTCTTATAATTTCGTCCTTATATACCCCTAGCTGTGACAGATATGCGCAGCTAGGTACTTTAAACTGCAGGCAATTTCGCACATACAGCATGAGTTGAGTGTTCGCTCATTATGCCGAAATAACTAAAAAGCCCAAAAAATAATAAACTACCCTCGGTAAGGCTGTACGCAATAACGAAATCAAGACTAGATTTTTGACCAAATATACATATTGAAGATAGTCGTATACAATTTCGTGACAATACTATACCCTGAATTTTTTTACCAGTATCAACCTGTAATTGTTGTGGCCCTGGTTGCCCACCTCGCTGATAAATTCGTTCAAAAGCAGAAGTTACTTCTGCTGCTGTCTTTGTTGATAATGATTCTGCCTCGTTGTATCTGCTTGCAACATCAATTACAGTCAATGCGTATTTATATGTCATTTGACGTCTTCGTATTTTGACAGTATCATGTGGTTAAAATAAAATAACCGCCTGATGAACCTCATTGACGAACCTAATGGATTTATTAATAATCTAATTGTTTATGATGATGTGATGCTGTACAAACAATGAAATCCATCCAGAATATTTTCGTGAGGTAGACATACAACACAGATATTATTTATGGTACTCAACGATACACACAAATTCCGAGATAACTGTATTATTCTAGCTGAATTTAATGGAGTTGATACCCATACATTTAGAAATATTCATCAAACTTGGTGTAGCGGAGACATAAAAATAATTAAATTTAAAAATTTCTTTTCAAAAGCGCAAGCTACCCCACACGGATTTATAACTATAAATTTACACTACCCCAGAAAACGATATCCAGTCGGTCTTGATAAAATATTAGGTTGCAAAATTGATATAATTATTAGCAGCAGAGAGGGTGTGACCTCGAAGAAGTAATTATGTGGTAAACACACGCGCATAATAAAAATAAACACACTAATGACTGATAAAGTAACATAATTAACTAACCCATTTTAGAAAAACTCTGCTTTTCAGGCTTCTTGTCAGGTTTGTCTAAAACATGTGATTGGGTCGCTTTTGAAAATTGATACAGTTTGTTCGATAGATTGTTTCTTTTCCTTGCTGTGTATCTGTGTTGAAAAATGCTGTTCTTGTTCATAATCGAACGTCAGTGGAATTAAATTAACTGTGGATTACTTTATTCAGTTAGGTGTTCAGTCCCAAATAGAGTTTATTCAAAGGTGTATATAAGTTCAAATTAAATGCTTTATGTGCTGAGTACAATGTTAAATAATAAAAAGTATGGTATTTAGCATTATCAAATAGTTGACTTAATTGTATCATATGAATTTAAGGAAAGTTGGTTAGTGATTGTTACGAAATGCCCGATATGGCTCATTTAGAACTCCATACTTTTTATTATAATCAGGGTGTCTTGTTTCACGCGCCGTAATACCACTGTAAATGTAATTTTTGTCGTATCGCCTGACGCTTTTATTGCTCGCTCAGCACGTGCGAGTTAATATATTATTGCGCACTACTGTATATATATCGGGTAGAGATATTGAAGGGCACAGCCAATATAGAGGGAAGCTCTAAACAAATTCAGCTGTCGGGGAAGGTGCCATTGTAATTTAGTTAGAGCCAAAGAGTTGGCTCGCCGATTATGAGCCGCCGGATGGGCTTGTGAATACCATGACTCTGATGTACCATTACTAGTATAAACTACCAATTCAGTGCCAACGTACGGGTACAGGTTCGGAGGGGAAAGTGACCGTGCCAGAGATGTTGTCGAGTTGACCATGTAATTCTTTGTTGGCTGAAGCGAAAATCTGGCAACCATAATCTAACTTGGCTCGGATTAAGGATTTGTACATCATCAGCATAATTTGCTAAGCATCTCCCCATGGAGTGACTTTAATGTTTTCAAGTACTTTTAGGTCTTTTTGGCATTTTTTGGTAATGTGTTGTATGTGAGATTTCCAGATGAGTGTGCCATTCAAAAGCATCCCCAGAAAGTACGGTTGGGCGATGGACGTCAGAAGCTGCTGCGATGTTGTGTATGCTCTAAAACTCCAGAAGCCTTATTGTCCAATTTAGGCCACCTTTAAAACTGATCTAAGAATTTTAAGTTTTTAAATTTTTGTTTAAAAACTATTATCTCGTTAGATTTTAGAATTTAGTGTACATAGTGTATTTGTTATTTGAAAAGTTTTCCAATAAGTGGGAAATGAATTTCCCTGTTTCGGTTTTTCTCATGCTTTTTATTGTATCTTGTATAAAGTTTGATGACGGTGCCGAAATAATCAAGACAGATTATATTTGGATAGAGCTTTAATCGAATGTGGTTTTCAAGCCAAAGGAAGACATGTGTTATATAACTAAATATGTTTAAAAAAAGTGTCCGGGGTGGGGGGAGGTAGACTTAGTGAAGAATCTCAGTGAACAACAAAGGCTTATTATGAGGAGTCCACACTGGTGTTGCTATTAAAAAAACATAGCACCAGTATTACATCTGTATCCGCATACAAAATTGTGAGTGGGGTATGTTTGGTGTTATTTATCCTCTCCTTTTTTCCCCCTGGTGTCCCAATCGGCCGTTTTTCTTGTCCTTAGTTGTCTGGCTAGTGTGCTGGTTTCATTGAGCCGTCAGTAGAAATTGCTGGTGTTTTTGCACATTTATAATTTGGAAACCTACTACTTAGTGTAATGTATTATTAATTTGGGTCCATATTGTTGCTGTCTAGTTATTTTATTTCTTTAGTTCCGTCTTGTGCGGGGCCTGATTAGGTAAAATGTTCTCACGCTTTGATGAAGTTGTTGATATCCCTGTGCACTTTTATGGTTTTATCGATTTTAGTGTAGTGATGGTAAGTGAAGAAAGAGTCCTAATTGATAATTGATTTTGTTTGGTTAGAGGTTATAGTTTTTTTTTTATCTCATTATTAAAAGGTTTCTGCTGTGATCTTATTGTTTAGTTTATGTGTTATTATTTATTAAATATTATGGCTGAAATTGGTAATAATATAAAAGTTTTTTTTAATTTCTAAAAAGATTATAAACATGTACACATATACATGCATAAACACATCCACATCCATATACATACATACATACAGACAGACAGACTGTTTGAGTCTGCTTTCGAGCTAGCTGTTTTATTAACCGCTAGGACTCCCTCAATTATGTTTGTTTATTGTATTGTGTTACTTTTAAATTTTTTGTTTCTTGTCAATTGATTTTAGATAGATAGGAGTGTTTATATTGGTATTGTCTAGATTTTTGTTATGTCTTTTAGCTAAAATTTGGGTTTGTGAAGGGGCAAAGTTCTGACGATCTGACAAGAATACATTAGTTGAGACCAGATAACCATTAATTAGATTTCTTGAGAATGGACGCGAATCTATCGGCATACTGCCATGATAGGAATGTTATTTCGAGGGGACAATTGAAAAGTCGCAGAAACTCTGTAATTATCAAACTACTAGGTCAAGCTGACCACGATTTTGGCGCCGCTGAGGAAGGGGCCGAGTATTGTACTGATTGGTTTCGCCAGTAAAGGGGTGTGTTTCCCACACCAAAAATCTTTGGTTTTAATATCGCCTCATCGAAATTTAATCAGTCTAAGCTTTTCTGCAAGAAACACCAATGTAGGCTCCGAAGAATTTGTAAGAACTTCCCTCGTAAAATCTGTTGTCCAATGAATCGAACGGATTTCATTTGGTGGGACGTTGAATGCAAAGGTAGTGCGAGAATTCCATGTAATTTGTTGATGCTACATATAATGCTTTGCTGAATTTATTTGTATTTTCGGGTGAATTTGTTTATATTACATTCGTATAATAATGTGCTTTATAAAGAATACGGTGTTGAGTTTATGCATAGAAAGTCGTACAATAATCTTTAGATAAGTTTGACGAATTGTTTAATTTGTTGCCGTGTTTGCAAAAAAAAGGTTTTAAGAATTGAATGAATTAGATTACTTAATATAATTACGAGAATCCGTGTGACTTCAAAAATTTAGAAAATTTAACGTATGATTAAGAGCGAGTGTGAAATAACGTAACTGATGTAATGTATCTCATTTATTCGCTGTGTAACTTGCAGCTGGCTCAGAACTGCTAGGTCTCGTGTGGAGTGTGTGTGTGTTAATGTGTGACGAATTAGCCATTTTACAAAATATATTCATTATAGGACACGATGAGTCGATTGATAGTTTTAGTATCTGTTTAGCACCAATAGAAATATCTGATAATGAGCAGGGTTAATAAAATCTCCGTTATTAAAAATATCAGGAAATTTAGGTTGTCTCTATTTATATTTATTAAAAAGGGGAGAAAATAGCTAATGAGAGTGCAATCCTGAGAGTGGAACCTGAAACGTGTAATCTGAGAGTGGAATCCTGTGACGTAATTCTGCTACGTATAAATACTGAGTGTCCTGGGACAGATTGTTGAAGGTGGAATTCGGAGATCCAGGCGTCTGAATAGCTCCAGTGGAAGTCGACCAAACCGAAGAAAAGGTTAAGCGGGACACCAGTCAGAACAAAAGCCCCGGTTCCCGACAGGGGGTTTGATGTAACTGAGCCAATTTTTCTTTGTAGTTGTTGAAGGAGAGAACATTGTCGGTGGTATTTGTGGCATATGTTTAACACATGTTCCAATGTTTCGGATTCCTGGCAGTGTGCGACATTTATCAGGAGTGGTTCCTGTATTAATGTGTTTCATGAAACTGGCATTTAGTAGCGTTTTGCCTGTCCTGATTCAGTTGATTTTAATATCTGTGGCTGCCATGTCTATTGGTATACGTTGTGTTCTAGTGACCTCTTTTTGCAGTAGGAACTACTAGAGCCATGTAGCACTGTTTAATCTTAACATAATCTAAATATTTAATTACTCCATGAGCAGCAGAAGGGGTGAATCAGACAACATTTTTAGACAAGTTTTCACTAAAATCACGCTTAAAAACAATGAAACCAATGACATCAGGCCCCCCAATGTGTATGTGAATCATGGATTAGGTCCAAAAAAAAAATATGAAAAAATCAATGAAATTAATGAAATCCTCCATCGATTTTTGGGAAAAAAGGGACTACAACATCGTTGTCACTCACCCCTTCTGCTGCTAGAACTTTCAGTTGGGGTTAACCGAATATTTGATCCAGTCCGATACGATATCGTGTTCGAGGGTCATGTAAATTTATTGTTACAAATCCGTGTGGGGCAGACTGAGCATGACTAAAGAAATTTCTAAATTGATTGAAGTCCATATCAGAACACCATGTCTGCCAAATATTTCGTAGCGTATGTGTATCAACGCCGTTGAATACAGCAAGCATATTACAGTTATCTCTAATCACTTTTGGAATCTGAGTGTATCGTTGAGTGACATAGATCACGTCCGTGTTTTTATGCCTGCCTCGGGAAAATATTCTAGCAGGATTTTTTTGATTATCTAACATGACATCGTCGTATACAACTAAATTGTTGATACTTCCATCGAGGTCATTCACGGATGGCGCCTCGTCAATATCGGTTATAAATTCAATAACATCCTCGCCAGCAATCTCTGAAGCGTTTTCATTAAAATCTTTTAGCACTTCATAGCATCGTTGGTCGTCTACGCTAGGGGCAATTAAATACAACTTATCCAACTTCATCCATCTCATTATTAAATTGAGCAACAATTGCGTTTTACCGGATCCAGATGGTCCGATTATAATTGCGCGGATAGAGTTTGGTAGCGCTGCATGATGCTTCACTGGTTCTCTTGTTTTAGTCGCTGAAAAATCAATTATATTCATATCTCTATACATAAATTATGGATCTATATTGCGTGAAGTGTAAGACACGTACTGGCACAGATGACTTGACGACGATTACAACTAAAAATAACCGATCAGCGCTTTCTGGTAAATGCGTACAGTGTAGTACAAAGAAATTTAGATTTGTTTCTAACCCCAAGGAACCCAAGGAACCTTTAAAAAAAACGATGAGGTGATATCGCTGCCAAATTAGCAAAACTCCCTGGAACCCCATGGGCAAAATACCCCGGAGAAAAACACCTTCCAGGTTATAGTTATTGTTGACCGGGAACAAGACTTGATATCAGACTCAATGATCAAAATCAGCCCCGACCCGGTGAGGAACCAATAAACGCTATTGATAAGGCCTGTCACCTTCATGATGTTGCTTATAAAAGCAGCAATTTGCAACACAGGCATCTAGCAGATGTGAAATTAATTCATGCGTTGAATTCTATCACTGATAAATCCTTCAAAGAAAAATTGGCTTCATTTTTGATAAAATCGGCTATGAAAAGTAAATTGATGTTAGGTGCTGGTAATTAATAGCAACATGGAATCTATTTATTATTCCCCAAGAGGATACTGGAAGGGTAACGCTGCAATCAGTAAACTCGCTAGCGCCGCAAAAGTGAAAAAAACCACTGCGGCTCATTGGTTATCCAAACAGGCACTATGGCAAATTTATCTACCACCGCCTAAACAAATTCAATTCTCGCATTTTGATGTAACCGGACCCAATGAAGTTCATCAGGCTGATCTATTATTTCTGCCACATGATCGTGGTTACAAATATGCGTTAACTGTAGTTGATATTGCAAGTCGATACAAAGAAGCAGAACCGTTAAAAACAAAATCGGCCACTGAAGTCGCTTCTGCATTTGAAAGGATTTATCGAAGGAGCCCTCTGCACTGGCCAAATCTGTTACAAGTTGACCCGGGCAAGGAATTTCAGGGTGCAGTGTTATCTACAATGAAATATCACAATGTCGCTATCAGACGAGGGCATACTGCACTGCATCGTGATCAGGCCATTGTAGAACGATTTAATCGGATTCTTGCTGAGCGGTTATTTGGATATCAATATGCAAAAGAATTCATCCAAGAAAAAAGATCCCGTGAATGGGTTAAGAGATTACCAGGTGTAGTTACCGCACTGAATAACGAGATTACTAGAACCATCAACATGAAACCTATCAACGCGATTAAAAAGAAATCGATACCTGAAAAACCACAAAAAGATTTCAAAGAACCAATTCTTGGTAGTAATGTCATTGTGAGGTACTTATACGAACCAGGAGAGCTTGAAGGAGATAGAAAAAGGGCTACTGATCCTATTTGGAGCGTCACTACGCATAAGATATCTAGTATAACACGATCTACGGGTAGACCTCCAATCTATAAACTGGATTCAACTGCCCCTCAACGGGGTTTTACTAGACAACAATTACAAGTGATACCCGAGGATACTCAATTGCCACCCCATGGTCTTAACTAGCACCCTTGCGTCTATTACACTCAAGACAAGTCAACATCACATTATTTCTGACATGACCGAGATTGTTATTTTTTCTGTCTACGGTGAATTGGCGAGGATCGTTATCCGAATACTGCCAACGCATTATACAATTGCAACTTGCGCAGTGATTATTCTGTTGTTTCTTCAAAGTGATTATTAATTCAGCATCAATATCAAATTCTCGTTGTTTTTTTTTTTGTCCTGTTGTTTGTAACCGGAGAGTTTTTTATCAGTAATATCATTATCGTCACCAAGGATTTCATCATCCCCAATGATTTCATCATCGCCTGACTCTGTCAGGACAATTCTTCGAAGTTGATTTATTTTTCGTACTCTGGATACTGAAAGATAGACTAAATTTGACCATTCTATGCGATTATCTACCATCCAAACAGTTGTATCCGATATAGTCAATCCCTGTGAAGAATGTATCGTCGCTGCATAACCTAGCGTCCATGGGGATTTATTAGCACGCAATGTATCTTCAACAACATTGATATCAACCAGCACAATATCATTTAATACGAGACTCTGCTTTTCACTCTGTCCTGGAATATCAACTTCGATGTTCTGTTTTCGCGTATCCGATGGCCTATAACAAAGAGGCACTGGAAGTGTTGCAAATTTTTGTTTATGCAATTCAAATAACTTCATCTGAAGTGTGTCCCTGACTATTTTTCTACTTGCAATGATTAAATCGTTTGGTCTCCACATTTCCCAGAAATCATTCATGGGAGTTTCCGAAATTATTTCACGGGCTATTTCACATTGGATTCTATCCGGTTGTAATCTAATTAGTTTCTTCAATTCTTTTAATTCATTATCAAGTGATCTATGATCAGTATCAATTTCTTCATAATAGTCTACAAAACCCTTTAGCCATTCATGGGGAGATGCACCGACAAATGGTGGTGGTTGCCCGTGATCACCGCACATGACGATTTTTGTATTCTTCAATAACAACCACTCAAGAAATATTTTTAAGACATCTTCGGACACTGTGTCTATTTCATCCCAAATGATAATTTCAGGAATAAATTTCTCTCCCATGCGCTCAGGAGTCCATTTATCTCCCTTCCATCGGAAAAAGCTGTGATAAGTGCAAGCATTTACCCCTCTCTGTATCATTTCTCTTGCAAGTCTATGAGTTGGTGTTAGCACAATCATGTTAGAAACGCTAGCGTTTCTACGGAATAACTCAATTGCCCGGGTTGTTTTTCCTGACCCGCCACAACCGTTTAAATAAACTATTTTATATCTACAGATTGGATCAGAAATCGGTGGTGCACTAGAAAATTCTGAACACTGATTGCTTTCTAAGTAATTATTTTCAATGGTAACATCTGCTGATGGAATATAATCATGAATCATTTCTTTCTTAATTCTCCATGATCCCCATTTCTCGTTGCCAGTAGCCTTAAAATCAGCCATTTTGCTATTTATGTAAAATGAGTCAGTAGCAACTCTAACTGCGGTGGTAGGAAATCTATTGATCATTGAAAACAGATTGATAGAAGCGTAACCGAGCATAGAAGCTCTCAAATGTGTGTACTGCGGATGGTATCCATCATTGTAGGTAACAATTGTACCCAATTTGGTTCCATCGGACATAAATGCGTCCTTACGATTGACATATAGGCCCTTATTCGTTAAATCCGCCATTACAAAATCGTATTCAGCGTTGTCTATAATCAATCGTGAAGAATATTTCGTATTATCATCTTTGCCACCTTGGGTAAATTTACCGATTATTCTTCGTCCAAGATTTTTTGCTTCATTGTTTCTGATTTCAAATAACTGTCTGGACCAATCCATGATTTGTTGTTCATTAAAATCATGAAACAGTTTTCGCTCTTCGCTAATTATTTTTTCTAGATCAGGTTGTGGTAACCAGACTGATTTCTGTGCCCGATAGGATATAATTGCTTCACTGAGAATTAATGATTTTAACATCTTACAATCAAGCATATACCGTAACAACACTATTGGCATCCAGTGTTTTTCAGACATGTGTTTACCAATCCAAAGATAACTACACGGATGAAGTCCTTCAGCCATTTCAAATGATACCACACAAGCGAATCCGGTTAAATCAAAATCAGGAAGTGGTCTATTAATAGCAACATGGGTCATTTCGTGTGTAGGGTGTCCAAATCGTTTGAAATATTTCTCACACTCTCCATACCCAAGAAAACTTCCTGGATAACACGCAATCATATCAACTGAAATAACGGTATCAGCGGTGTATTTTGTGTTCCATAATCCGCCGTGGCTGTATTCAAGACAGGACAATTTGACATCTGATAAAAACTCACTCCGTGTTGGTTTCCACGCGTTTTTCTTTCTAGCAAAATGTGCTGCAATGGATGGTACTGTGAAACAGTTTGCTAATAATTGATCTTCGATTTCCCCCTCAGAAAACTCACTAGCTAGTTGTTTCATTTGATTCTGCAGTTCTTCAGTACGGTATAATTCTCCGTTAGGCCTTACAAACTGATCAAATCTGCATTCCTCGTCTGAATTACTATGAAATAGCCACGCTGACACAGGATCGTTTTTACTCAAATGGTAAATAGCATCAAATAATTTCTGCTCTGAAAAAAACTCTTCGGTTTGGGATAGATATTTTACGGCTCTTTCCCGTGGGAATATTGTTACTGCAGATGACCACGCGTGCGCGTTATGATCAATAATTTCAATGGGGGCTCCCTGTGATTTATATTTCGATTCGTATAATACTTCTCCGGTGATTGTCCTTACCGATATTGGAAATCTTAATGATTTTTCTAATTTAGTTATATCCTGAATTGTTGCTCCATGCTCTTTTACCGTGAACTCCCACTCGGTTATTTTTTTTCGTCTTAGATCAGTTAGTTTATTTCCCCGGGACGCATTTGTGAAGTGTTCTATTATTCGTTCTGCTACACAATTGAGGCCTGTCGAATATTTCATGGGTGCTAGTTTTGAAATATCAGGTTTTTCATTGAGCGGATAGATCCCGTAAACAACTGCTGTGACAGGATAAGATCTTTCGTAGTAGGGTTTATCAATTCCAGTCAAAATTCCCGGTTTGGAATCCTGGTTCACGGTGACAGTTTTTTTGCCCTTAAGAATGGGTTCAAATTTATCCTTAATAATCCATTTGCCATTCTCACGGATAATGAATTTGATTCGGAAAAAATGACTTTTTTCCCCAACACGTGAAATGATCACTGCTGCCTTTTCATCATTCATGGTAGCGTCAACAACACCATCAATTCGAAATGTTGACCAACAATAAGATGCTCCATCACGCTTGAATTCATTAAAACAGTCTCTGATGGGTTTATCAAGAATTTTATTCTTGGGTGTATTAGAAACTATATCAAGATTGAATTGAGCATCCTTCCATGATGATCTCATGTTTCCGTCTCTTGGACGTTTGTTACGTTTTTTGGGTCTATCGCGATTAAATCTAGGATTGATTTTCAATAATCTCTTAAACTCTTTCATGTTTCCGTCTATTGGGCGTTTTGGACGTTTTTTGGGTTTATCGATATTAAATTTAGGGTTAATTTTCAATAATCTCTTAAACTCTTTCATGTTTCCGTCTCTTGGACGTTTGTTACGTTTGTTTCCGTCTATTGGACGTTTTTTGGGTCTATCGAGATTAAATCTAGGATTGATTTTTAATAATCTCTTAAACTCTTTCATGTTTCCGTCTCTTGGACGTTTTTGACGTTTTTTTGGTCTATCGAGATTAAATCTAGGATTGATTTTCAATAATCTCTTGAACTCTCTATCAGCATTGAATTTAGCATTTTTCGAAGTCAATCTCTTGAACTCCTTCATGCTATATAAAAAACAAACATTTAAATGAAAGTTTTATGTATAATGAATCACTGCAAATGGCTCATGATGGGAAATGTAACCCCGTGTAACAAATCATGCAGAAAAAATGAATACTGTAGGTATCATATGCAAAGTTTTCGACGTGGAAGTCTTGGTCCGTTACCCTGTATTCGATGTGGGGTTGGAGTCAAAGGAAGATCACAATTGTGTATTGATTGTGGTGGTAAGCGATATAGGGAATTGAAGCGTTATTATGATAAAAGAATAAAAAATGGACAATCCATCAGAAATTATGACCCTGAAAAAGCCCTTGACCCTGACAACATCAAGGATAAAATCATAAGAACCCCGCAAGACTATATCGAAAGATTTTCCAGTGATGTAATTATTGAACCAAACACTGAATTAGACAAACAATAGAATAGTATATATGAACCAAGAATTCAGACCACATCCAGTGATTACAAAATATGAAGCATCTAGTGATGGTGTTGTAAGACACTGTAGAATGAAGAAACCGGTCGGTTTTGTGAGTAATCAAGGGTATTTGAGGTTTACTGTTAGGGAGGGAAAAGAAAAGAAAACTTATCTCAATCATCGTTTCGTGTATGAATGTCATTATGGATTGATCGAGAATGGTTTTGTTATTTATCACAAGGATTCTAATCCAAAGAATAATTCTGTATCAAATCTGCAGGCTATCACACTGAGTGAGAATTCCAAACGAGGAAGAGCTGGCACTTGCAAAACGGTTTGGAAGAGACCTGTGACATCTTTGAATGCAATAACTAATGAAGAAAAAATATTATCATCTATGAATGAAGCCGGTAGGCACTTCGATATTTGTCCAACTTCTGTTCAAAAAGTTGCAGGGAGAATTTATCGATCGGCTATTTCAAAAAAGACGGGGCAAAAATTTCAATTTAGTTATGTCTAATGCGTCATAATTTCCAATTAGAGATATGTCATTCTTATAGAATAATGAATTCTGAAAACATGAATAGCATCATAGTTGAAATAGCAAAATTGAAAAATCAGGATATCAAACTATCAGATGGGTTAAATCCTGATCAAATTGTGTCTGATTTTCAGGATATAGAATACGGGGTTAGCACTAACAAGTATATGCTACCCAAGAAATATGCACTCATCAAAAGAATTCAGAATTCTATTAAAGACTCTCTTGCATTTTCCAGTGACATCAGTGTGTTCGTTCCGTTGTATACTATCGTAGAGGGAATACGAAAAGAATTGGGGTACGAATACGAATTGAAAAAAGAAGTCAACTCTAAAATTAGAAACCTACGAGCATTAATTCAAGAAAATTGATTACCCGACCCTTATCATTTTTGATTGCCCGACCATCATCATTTTTGATTGCCCGACCATCATCATTTTTTTTAGCCGACCCTCAAGGGTATGTCAAAAATCGATGGACGATGTGTCAGATTGATCAAAACTAGAATGTTGAAAGTGTCAGTATTATTTATTTTATATACAATTATGACACTTTCAACATCATTGATAGAGCCGTTAAAACAATCAAATAACACTTCCACGGTGGTATCAAAAATCATCCGACATGTCATTGATGTCAAAAAAGTGGAGAAACTATCAGTATTATTTTATTTATATACAATTTTGATACTTTCTCCATCAATGATAGAAGGTGTCTCACGATGAAATAACACTTCCATGACTGTGTTAAAAATCATCCGACATGTCAAGTGTTTTGCAATTGAAAAATGGTTTGCGATTTCAAATAATGGTCAATGAAGCATTAACAACCCGACTGGCTCGTGAGCGACTAGATGCAATTAAGAAATTTATACCAATTCGTGACTCTGTAAGAAATAAACTGCAACAACGACAGAGTTTACAAACTGATTTTGCTCTGGGGTCTGAAGAGTTGTTTAAACCAGTAACCACAGCAACGAAGGGGGTAGAGCGTGCTATACTGGGAGATGATCCTGACGGTAAAAGAAAAGAAGAGGGTCTTATTTCTGTACTCGAAAAAATAGCAGCGAAAACTGAACAAACTGAAAAAACTGATCCGAATAAAACGACTGTTTCTCTGTTGAATAAATTTACTGATCATGCTAAAATATTAATAAAAAAACCTAGTTTATTGAAATCAAAGGATTATCAAGCCTTTGGTAATTTTGCTGCTCAAAGTTATAATTCAAAAAAAGATTTTTTAAAGGACGAGTATAAAAATGATAGAATATCAAGTAATGATTGGTTCGATTATTTGTATAAACTAAATAAAGGGATTGGTCGTTTGAATAAGGATGAGATAGGATACAAGGAATTTAAAAAGGGAATTAGTAATTATAAAAGAGAACAAATAGAAGAGCGACAACGAGAAATAGAAGAACGGCAAGAACTAAAACGTCAAACACCAACACGTAGACAAACAAGAAGACAAAAAAAACAACAACTACCACCTGATGATGATGATGATTTAGAAGAACGACGTCAAACACCAACACGGAGACAAAAAAAACAACAACTACCACCTGATGATGATGATGATGATTATTTACAAGAAACGGATGTAGAAAAACTAGATGAAGCAACTGGTTATAGCGGAAGTGGATTAGGAAATCCAAGGATTGGAAACACTTGTCCTGATAGTGTTATCAATGATATATCACGATTAGATGTTCTCATCGGAGGAAAACGAGCTGGAAATAACTCTCCAGAAATAATTAATGAAGCAGCTGATATCTGTAGACGGTTATTTGCCGGCGGTATCATGGATATCAAAACCTATCGAGATTTCATTGACGAGTTAGCAAATGGGTATCATAGCGATTAAATAACAATTGAAAACACTATTGTTTTTATAATAATGATCGTACACTACAATCATGATAAACCAACCCTCGTCTATGTAGTTAATTCACGGTTTCCAGTTTATAGAGCATACTACGGAGATGGCCTCGGCAAGACCATTTTAGGATTCTTTTCAAGAATGGCCCCAAAAGTGATGCCGTTAGCTAAACAGTTATCAATGAAAGCCATTGATGTTATTCGTGATAAGGGTATTAGTACTGTTGGAGATCTTGCCGGGAAAGCGTTTTCAACTGCGAAGGATAAAATAACATCATTAGTGAGACGAAAAAAGAAACCGTTACCGTCTACAGAAGAAATGCCTGCAAGTGTTAGTAAAATAATAAATAACGCAGTAGATGAAAAACTAGCGTCGATGGTAAATCAAGGGGACCAAAGCAATATTGCAAACATGATAGCAGGAAGTGGCCTTAAAAAACTACGTCGATGAAATGGAAAAATCGTTTACGATTTCACGATTTAGACTCTAATAAATAGAATAAAATGTTCAAAAAATCATCTGATCCAGCATTTGATATAGACGCCCCAGTCCCCAAGAATGATTCTGTACGCGATTATCAATATTACGCCTATCATGTCATAGACTCAAATAGTCGAACAAGAATTGATCTTCAAGTCCATGATACCAGTAAATACTTTTTGCCCTGTGAAGCATTTATTGAAGTAGAAGGAGAAATTGTAACAGCTGCTGTAGCATCGTATCCAGCTGGTACTCAAGTCGGTTTTGTCAATAATGGTATTATGGCGTTATTTGAGAGTGCTAGATATCTCATTGATGGAAAAGAAATTGAGTCCATAGATCGTGATGTTGATGTGGCCACAACAATCATAGGGTTAGCGAGATATTCTGATGATTATACAAGATCGGCTGGTCCGTCTATGATGTTTGCAAAAGATGGTAGGAATACCGCTGGAGGAAATCCATTTATTATAAGACGACCAAAGAATAATGCTGGTGCTGCTAATGCTGATGTCGAGGCTGTAGTTATAAACAACGATCCTGATTTCAATCTAGGAGCCGCAACACGAAACGCAATGTTGCAAGGAGATCGTAAATCATTTTCATGCGCGATTCCACTGCATCACATATTTGGATTCTGTAGAAACGTCAGAAAAGTCATCTACGGGGCGAAGCATACAGTATCGCTTGTACGAAAGGGTGATGATAACGACGCAATTTGGAGGATTCCAGCAGATGTTGCAGCCCCCAATGCTGATGCTGGTAAAGTCAATTTAACAAAAATATCATTGTGGATGCCAGTGTTGACTCCAGCAATCACCGCAGAAGAACGATTACTATCATTTATGGACCAAGGAGGAAAGTCGTTGTTGAGTTGGCTAACCGTGAGTACAGATGTGAAGCAATCAAATATCAACGGGTTATTCACTTGGAACCTAGCATCAAAACAAGGCGTTTCTTCGCCACGTCATATATTTATTGCGTTACAGGATAACACACGAGTTGGCAATCAACTCTACAGTCATATGATATTTGATCAATTAGGTGTGAAAGACGTCTCACTGAGAATAAACGGCCAGCAGGAACCATCTGAGGATATACAACTTAATTACACAGAAAATCATATTGCACGAGTTTATCATCGTCTGTTGTCATTTATGGCACGCGATCAAAATGTGGATACTGGTTTGCAAATATCACAATTGGATTTTAAAAATCTGTATCCGATCTATTACTTCTCACTGGAACATCTCGATTTGATGAGACAGTCAGTTGTTGATATACACTTTAGAGCTAATGTGAATCGTCTTGTTGTTGGTGCTGGTGCTATTGCTGATTATAGAGCGGTTGCTGTCATTCTCAGTGATAAATCAATGCTACTCGAAGGTGTTGGTGGAAGAATGAGAGTGGTAGATGCCCCAGTAGAAAATCTTTGAACGAATTTTCTCGATTTTTCATTGAATTAGAATCAATCAATTATATATAATGTCATATAGTGTTATTAGTGTTACGTTAACTCCTGGTCAAATCAAAAAATTGCAATCAGAATCGGCTAAAAAATGTGGAACCACAATCACGTTGAAACCTAATCAAATGACTGGTGGTGAAAATAAATTATCGCTGACAACTCGTCAGGTGAAACATTTCAATGATGCTTTCAAGGATAAAAAAGGGGTTCAGATTACTCTTTCTGCGGCTGCTATTAAAAATATGATGAAAACGGGTGGTATATTTCCATTGTTAGCTGCAATACCAGCATTGATTGCAGCAGCAGCCCCAGCGGTGGCTAAAGCAGCGGCGTTAGGAGCCGTTGGTACTGCAGCAGGAATGGCGTTGAAAAAGGCAGCTGGACAAGGATATAAAAAAAAGAGACGATCCGTTCAAGGATTGGGTCTAAGACTACCAGGAACCCCGTATTCATGGTACAGCGGAAAGGGTCTAAGACTACCAGGAACCCCGTATTCATGGTACAGCGGGAGATCCGTTCACGGATCAGGCCTGAGACTACCAGGAACGGTTTATTAATTCAGAAATCTTCAATTTCCGAACCTATGATTCCAATGTCCAATTTTGATTTAATGGATGCTGCTAAAAAACTAGCGATTAAACATTTCAGAGGTGTTTTTATGAAAGATCAATTACCACATCAACCAAACAAAACTGAAACAGGTATTATTAATCTCGATAACAGCACCGGACCTGGAACTCACTGGGTTGCATACGCTATTGATCCATGTGGGATTGTCTATTTTGATTCATATGGATTAGCCCCACCAAAAGAGTTTATGCGTTACATAAAACAATTTCCAATGAAGACTTGGTATTCTACGCTACCAACACAACAAATGAATGACCCACCAATATGCGGCAGTGAAGTATTAAATGTCCTTGACGCTATTTCTAACTCCTTGGGTAACCCAAGGGGAAAACCACCACACATTGTCGTAAATGACTACACCAGCAATCGCTTTTTAGAGAGAGGAAGAGTTTTACAATAACATGATTGATATTTGGGGGAGATCTTTGAAACCCAAACCCGATGACACTGCAACCGGTGATATAACAAAAAAAATTAAAGATGAAATCGCTGAGACGTTGAACTTAACAAGTGTTGACCCGAATGAAATAGTTGTATTTCAAGACAAACAGGGTAAATTGAAAACCAGTAATATTTCTCTGGATGATATTTTAGTTAAACAACAAAACGCAATCGAGGATACTATCGCGTTATTTTCCGATCAGGGTAAACTCAAACCAGGCGTACTTTTTTCGACGATTACAGATCGATTTAAAACTCTCAACGATTCTGCGTTAGAACTAGCAACACTTCAATCTAAAACCGAAGAACACATAAAACAGTTTACCGCATTTCGTAGAAATATCATTGATACATTTATTGGAACTACATTCGATAAAATTGAAATAAAACTCCCTGATATTAAAAAATCCATCGATGAGACGAAAACTTTCATCGAAGGCATCAAAGGGGATGCAACGAGGATGATAACAGCCATTGAAAAAACAAAAATTCCTCATGAGAAAACCAACAACGTAGTATACACGATCCAACACGGATCATTTTCGTGGACACCTACAAACAACAAATTAGATATCACTGCAACCGTTAAGGGTATTTATCGATTAACACTGGTGACAACGGATCAATTTAATATATCATCGTCGAGTTCATCCGGGTTCAATAATACGATTTCAACGATCATCGACAAGAATACAACTGAAAAGTTCACGATAACATCTACTGATAAAAATTTGGCTAGAACTCCGGTATCATGGTATGTGGAATTCGTAGCGGATTTAAGTAAATCGTAATTGAAAACGCTAGCGTTGTTAAAATAAAAAATGATTTCATCATCGCAATATCGCTATGATCAGGTCAGAGAATATCAAACTAGACTCAAAACCCTGTCTGAGGAGTATGCAATGAAAATTAAAAAATATCGCAGGAGAATTACCGCAATTGATGTTACTGTGTATTCAGTGAGTGGTGTAATCACCGGAGCTGGTATTATACTGTCTTCAGTGACAATGATGGCTCCGATAGCTGTTCCAATTTGCATTTCTGCGGCAACAACAATCGCTGGAATTATTTCAATAATCACAAAAAAAATATCCTCATGCAGCCAACGGAAACTACAAGACTACATAATTCAATTTCATGTTGTGTCCACTGCATACTCGCAATTATCCTCATTGATATCGTCATCGCTCGATGATACAATTATATCAGAGAGTGAGTTTTCAGCGATGGTAGATATATATGATTCTGCGATGTCAAAATTAGAAGTACAAAAACATGAGTATAATAACAATGACAACACAGATGGAATTACTTCAACAAATAGTGGAGAACACAAACCCAGTACAAACAAGCATGATCTCAATAACCTCAACGAATCCAGAATTCAGTGTGAATTTCCCCTCTCCGGTCCCAGTGAAGGAGATAGCGCTAGCAAAATTACGAGTATACCACAGTTGGCCAAATATTAGGTCAAAATCATTTGGTGGTCAACAACCCAATAATTCACTGGTATTTGCAAATAAGAATAAACCCGACGGTACCCCAGACTGGAATGTTGTTTCCATACCAACCGGATCATATCAAATTGAACAAATCAATGATGAATTCGCGCGTAGAATAAAATCGATTACTGGAGTAGAGTCAAAAATAGCTATAACAGTTCATGTGCCGACACTATCATCTGCCATTGAAATAAGCACAGAAGGATACGTCGTAGATATCTATCAGAGTTCTATTAGAACCGTACTAGGATGGCCTGAATTACCACCCGGTGGAAAAACCGTTAAATTACCAGAACCACAAAAAACTGATTATATCACCGACAGGACAAAATCTGATAATCCAGTAAAGAGTTATAGAGATTATGACAAATTGAATTTTTTCACTGAAAAGATAGATAAGGGAGGGGAGAAATACTACATAACTCGACAGGATAAAATCACTGAAAACTTCACAGCGTTCAATAACGATATTTCGTTGTTGTTAATATCCCTTAAATCCGGCTCTCTCACCCGAGATGAATTTATCAGCGTCATAGAAACATGTAACAGAATCCTCAGTGACATTTATATATTTCATTCACTAATTATACGAGAGGTAGCCCTTGCCAGACACCCTAACACGAAAATAGAATTTACGACAAAATATCATATAAGCGTAGAAAATATTTCCGAATTCAATCTACCAGGATATAATCTCTTAGAACTACAAAAATCTCTCAGTGATGCCATCGATGAAGGTTTCAAAAAAATCCATGATACTTGGAAAAAAACAACATCACCGGAAACAACTATCCTGACCCATAATAATGACCCAGATGGTGGTGGCAGGCATATTGCTCCGTTCAATGTGAATATTTCAACGGTGATTGCGCTCAATTTAGTATGTGATGTGATCGAAGGAAGCTATCAAATAAATTTAGAACGATCAAATCAAGCTCAGCAAGGATATATTTTGTATTCATTTGCACCAACAGCCCCTCCAGGGTTTTTAATAATTGAGTCCCCGGTGAATCCAGTCTATATGCGATGTCATAATAATTCATTAACCAGAATTAATTTCAAACTCACTGACCAGTCTAATAATCTGATTGATTTACAAGAGGAGGTGTTAGCGATTAGTCTATTTGTAAAATCCTGAAAGGATTTTCGTCGTAGTGATTTTCGTCGTAGTGATTTACATGTCCCCCAGACAAGGTCTGGAACACGATATCGTATCGGACTGGATCAAATATTCGGTTAACCCATAGCAGCAGAAGGGGTGAGTGACAACGACGTTGTAGTCCCTTTTTCCCAAAAATCGATGGAGGATTTCATTAATTTCATTGATTTTTTCATATTTTTTTTTTTTGACCTAATCCATGATTCACATACACATTGGGGGGCCTGATGTCATTGGTTTCATTGTTTTTAAGCGTGATTTTAGTGAAAACTTGTCTAAAAATGTTGTCTGATTCACCCCTTCTGCTGCTCCATGGGATAGGAAATGTGCCACTTTCTCAAGGCATTTATGTGTTCATATAACACTATTTAATTGGGCCGTCAGATCGGAGTTACTATTGAGCAGCTATCGATCTAAATCGATGGCTATGGTGATTGGTAATTGACCCAGCACGCACTCACCCTTTGATCCCAGGCGACATCACTGCTGTTTGAGGCGTGCATTCAACATGTGGATTGTGGACGCGGAGACGTCCGATGGTGACAGAGGGGGAGAGGTGGCTCGTTTAGAGTTGCGCTTGGTCGGTCAGTTGTGCTTTCATACTCCAAAGTATCAGGCCTAAAGCTTTTCCCTATCAATTTGATAGATTCTGTGCTGTTAAGAATCTATAGAGAATATAACACCGTGTGGCAGCTAGAATTTGGCGTTTTGCGGTAATTGGTCCGCCGGTCCTGATGGTCTTGGGTTTCAGACCACCTAATATATCTTTAATGTTGGTTGCCTAGTTTCTAACTATGCTATTGATTGCAGCATTGTGCCGCTGTGTCTGATGGTCTTGGGTTTGGCCACTTATCTCCATTAATTTTGGGCCCTGATTGTTAATTGTTAGCTTTGATGTGCAGCCTTGTGCTACGGGGCCTAATAGTCTTGGGTCTTTTGACTACCTTATAATGCTTACGTTGGTGTCATATCGTCTAAATTTTTATTTTATTTGCAGCCTTGTGCTGCGAGGCCTGATAGTCTTTGGTCTTTTAGACTATCTTATATTGTCTAATTTGGGACCATATGGGTGGAATAAACTTTGTAATGGTCTGGTCTCAGAACATCAATATAAATTTAATTTTGGGAGTTCTACTTTTCAAATCGGTTAATTGGTGATTTGTAAAGTTCTGTCAACGAGGTTGTATTAGAGAAAAGTTAAAGAAAGTTAGGTGTGAACGTTTGGTTCCTAGGCCTATTGTATGGATTGTCTGATATTATAAATTTGTTTTGATGTTAATTGGTTTGTTTACTTCCTACCCTTATTTGGCTTTGATGTTATTATAATCCCTTATTTCTTCAATATCTACTTATTTTGTTGTTAACCTGGAGTGTTAGATTATTAACAAGTTTGAGTATGAACCCTCAATGTTCCCCTAGTTTTGTTTCTAGGGCAACTTGCTTTTTTAATATTTGGTTTGGTTGCTCAGTGCACGAGACGAGGTTATTACAATGCCCACAGTAGTGTAGGTGGATTCCTCTTAAGTTAGTAATTCCCGCCCAATGCCTCTGTTTTCCGCTGCCATCCCCATACAAAGCTTTTAATTTTGGAAGAACAACTCCAGGGATACCCTAGCTTTTTTTGGTGTTTCATTATTTGTTGTTTTCTATTCTATTCTTACCTTCATTTGATGTTGGTGTTTTTATAACCCCGTATTTCTTAAATATTCAATTGTTGGTTTGTTTCTCTGGAGTGTTAAATTGATACAAAATTTTAGTAATCCAACAATGCCCCCCCCCACTCCCCTTAGTTTTGTTGATAGGGTGACTTGCTTCGTTAATTTTTGGTTTGGCCCTTTCCTTATTGGTTATTCTACAATCATTGAAGATGTGGTGTAAATCTTCTGGGGTGTTACAATTGTAGCAATTTATGCAATGTGGGAAGGGTCCTATGCATTTAACACAGCCGTTAGCCAGTTTAGTTTTTCCTAAGAGAATTCGATTGAATATTGTTTCTTCATAGCCTGTGCACCTATGTGGTTTCCTATTTCCATTTACTTCCTCTATGTTATTATATAATATTTTCCCTTTGTGATTTTGTTTCCAATCGGTTTGCCATATGTTATTGTTTAAGGTGTTAATTAGACTATATAGTTCATATTTACTATATTCTAATGACATGTACCGGTAACTCCGTTAATAGGGCTTTTCTTTAGCTACTTGGTTCGCTAATTCATTTCCTAGTATGATTATGTGGGATGGGATACATATCTATTCTATATATTAAAATATATTTAAATTGTTTATACTTGTTGTTTCAATAGAATATTGATTTTGTTTAGAAAATTTTCTCTTGATTTTGTGGTGTTATTTTAGATTGAGGTTATGACACTAAGCGAGTCACTTATTATAACTGTCTTGTTTGGTTTGTTTTCCTAAATCCATTTTAATGTTTCTAAGATGGCCCATAATTCAGCTGTATAAATGAAGCAGAAGTCAGGTAGACGACTCCCCATTTGAATATTTAGCTTAGGTATGACCATTGCTGCAGCTGTTTTGAAAGGATTTTTTACTTTAAATCCATCTGTGTAAATTTTGAGATAATTTTGATATTTGTTGTTACTTTCTTCTAAATCTAACGTTTTGAGATAGTTTTCTTGGTTTTCTTTGTTTCCATGAGTTGAAAGGATGATACTGACTATTGGTCTTATCCATGAGTTGAAAGGATGATACTGACTATTGGTCTTATCCATGAGTTGAAAGGATGATACTGACTATTGGTCTTATCCATGAGTTGAAAGGATGATACTGACTATTGGTCTTATCCATGAGTTGAAAGGATGATACTGACTATTGGTCTCATCCATGAATTGAAAGGATGATACTGACTATTGGTCTTATCCATGAGTTGAAAGGATGATACTGACTATTGGTCTCATCCATGAGTTGAAAGGATGATACTGACTATTGGTCTCATCCATGAGTTGAAAGGATGATACTGACTATTGGTCTTATCCATGAGTTGAAAGGATGATACTGACTATTGGTCTCATCCATGAGTTGAAAGGATGATACTGACTATTGGTCTTATATTATTTCAAGGTTTCTTATCACAGGATATTTTATTTTCTGCTTGGATTATTTCTATTTGAAGTTGCTGTTTTAGTTCATGAACCAGTTTTCCGATAGGGGTGGAGTTTCTTTTTAGAGTTGTCCTAAAGGGTCTGTTGCATTTATTCATTGCCAGGTAAGTGGGGTGAGTTTTTGAATGTGTTGAGAGCCTGGCTACAAGTTCACGCCTTCATAGTTGAAACGGCAGTTATCCAGTTAGAATTTGTAGCTCAGCTAGTGAGGTTGATTGCAGTGCGCCATTATTAATCAGTATTGCTTTTCTCTGTAGTTTGTCTAATTTATTTTAATTGACATTTGGGTGCCGCATTGCATATTTGGCATCCATAGTCTAGTCTGTATCTTATTAAAGCCCTGTATAAATTTAGTAGTATAGTTTTCTGGTTTGTTCCACACTTTATACCTTTTAGGTTTCTTAAGAAGTTTATGTCCTGGTTAAATCTTTGAACTAGTTCATCTATGTGGTGCGCTCATGTTAGATGTTCATCGTAATACATTCCCAGAAATTGGGGTACTTTTACAAATTTAGTGTCTTGGTTTTGTATTGTTAATTTGGAGTACTGTTTTTTAAATTTGCTATATGGAGTAAATAGTACTGCCATCGTTTTTTGGTGCGATAGTTTAAATCCCCATTTATCTGGCAGTGATTCGTAACGGAGAGCGCTTTAGCCAGGCATTTATGTACTCATAGCGTACTATTTAATTTAGTCGTCAGTTCGGTGTTACTATTAAACAACTATCGACCTGAATGTAAGACTATGGGGAATGGGAATAGACCCAACACACACTCAACCCTATCAGCCAATCCGGTCTGCTGATGGTGTGCAATAGCATATGTGGTGAAAATGGCGGGTGAAAATAGTTTTGAGCTATCCAAGTGGTGGCAAGGAAGAAAAGGCACCCATCAAGTCAGCCTATGGATGATGTAACCTTACAACGTCGGGTCCTTACTTATTTAACATCTAGTCCATGTTTACTAATGGACAGAAATAATAACTAACATTACTAATATTTCTAGTACACAAGTGTACATATTATAAGTTGCTAACAGTCTGAGTTTATTTGGATAGAAGTTTTAGTAAAAGTAATAAGATTGACATTTTCTCTAAATTTTAATAAAGTAATTTTCTCCTAAAATATATTAAGACTAATTTTATTTATTTCTATATCACAACTATATACAAAACTCGCTTGCATTTGTACATTTCTCTTGTATTGCCAAGTCAGCAAGAAGAATACTCTCAGCAAGCCACATAGATTACAGACTACACATTCGTATAATTCAAATAAAGTGGGTAGACTGTAAATGCAGAAAACTTTCTGTCGATGACGTAAAACCAGCATGGACGTTCTTGTGTATCGGAGATGAGAGCCTCTTTCTGGCTAAAATGAATTCATTATCAGTATGTTGAAGCATAACCATATTTAGTCGCGTGGTTACGTCTGGATTACACATAAAAAGGGGTGCAGACCGAACACTGTCAGTTCCTTCATTGTAAAGCCAGAAAGACTCGCCTCTCTAATTACAGGTAAGAACTATTTATGTTCATAAACATCTTTAAGGAATATGCACTTTTAATTGTTTGAGTTTTTCTCGGTAAAATTCATATATTTGCAACATTGTTTTCTGAATTCTTCTTTTTATATCATAATGTAATGGAATGTTTAATTGTCTTAAATAAATTCGTATTCATTTATATTTATGGCAATTTTTATTGTCAACAACGAATTCGCTACCAACTTCATGCTTAGATTCAATATTGAAATAAAGTATTCTTTAAGTAACAAAGAATAATATTTAGTAACATATTGCAAATCAGTATTAAATTAAAAATCAGTATTTTAAAATAGTAAAATGCATTTCTTCGAAATGATTGTACATTAATCGCATCTATTATATTTATACTTTTTGGCTCTCATGAAATTAATCGAGATTTAACTATTTGTATTATATTCTAAAATGCAGAAATTATAGAAATGAATGAAGTTGGTAAGCGCTTGAGGAAAGTGTAATTTTATGTGCATTTCATGTATTTTAAATTTAAAACTTTATAGATGTATTTCTGGAATATAGCAATATATGTATATTTATTATTTAAATAACGTTCCTTCATTATGAAGCTAAAAAGACTCGCGTCTCTAATTACAGACCTTTACCTCATTTCCCAGACGTAGCTGTGTTTCGTCATCGTAGTGACACCTCTTTTAAGGAGCTTATTAGTCTTCTTCTCTCTTTTTCACTCTGGCATTCGAAAATTAGCACGACCAAGACCTTATGAGATACCCATTCTCATAAAAGAGTCAATCTCAGGTGAAAAAGGCTATTTATTTTTGAAGCGGTACTCAAAATAATCAAGTCAGGTTTGTAATAGAGCTTGTTCAAAGAGGGTTCTCTTACCAAATGAGAACCAACTTAACCAGGCAATGAAAGCAAACGTTTCCTCTTCTCTATTTCTTCCTTAAGACAAAGTCAGGGATTAGTAAGCTGCTCCAGTTTATGCGGGCTTCCATTTTCATCTGTCTGGTGGTCAGTTAGCCTACCATTAGCCGGCAACACTGCCCTGCTTTTAGTCAGTGCCACTTGTTTCTTTTTTCTAGTTTCCGTCAGGTCTGAGGCTCCATCAAGCCGGTTTCGCACGTGGATAACTAAAAAAAAAACAAACAAGTGGCAGCCGCCATCTTCCTTTGTCCCTGCGTAAGTAGAAATTTCTTCTCTGGAGTTACTTTCCGTGTCAGTAGCACTATAACAACCTGATATTCCTTAATTTTTTTACCCATGATATGAAGTAGTACTTGTGGCTGCAGGTTATTTGGTGTGCAGTTCTGGTTGTCTACCCTTTGACCACCGTATACCTTCAATGAGCTCCAGACAAGCCAGTCCTGCCTGCTCCGTGTTCACCGCCCGACTGAATGATGAATGAATGATGGTCAGACTGAATGAATGAAATTTGAATTATAGTGATGTTCGCCCACTAGGGGCATGTATCACTGTTTAAATTCAAACACAGCTGGAAGAAATGGGGGAAGGAATTGGTGCAACATCCCTCAGGCATTTATGTATCCAAAGAGTAGTATTTAATTTATTCGTCAGTTCGGAGTTACTATTAAGCAACTATTGACCTGAGTGTAAGACTATGGGGGAATGGGAATAGACCCAACACACACTCAACCCTATCAGCCAATCAGGTCTGCTAATGGTGTTCAATAGCACACGTGGTGATAAAGGCGGGTGAAAATAGTTTCACATCTCCGCCATTTTGAGCTATCCCAGTGATGGGAAGGAAGGAAAGGTACTCAGCAAGCCAGCTTATGGATATTGTAACCTTGAAACACCGGGTCCGTAATTATGTCAAATCTAGTCCAGGTTTACTAATGGTCAGAAAAGTTACCAATAATGTGTAAGTCATGTGTGCAATTAAAAAAAATGCATAAAGTCGTAAAATTTTTCATCTTGCCTAATGTTACCAATATTTCTAGTACAAAAATGTACATATTGTATGTCCCTAACAGTTTGAATGTTAAAAAATGTCTATGCGACATAAATAAGTGTAGTCACTGTCAGGTAAGTATTTTGTGTTAGTTTTTAAGCAATTTTCAAAAATGATCAAGTTAGATTTCGTAAAATATTTTGCTCAAAAAGGATTTTCTTACAAAATGAGAGCCCTATATTCAGCCAATGAAAGCAAATGATTCTTTTCAATTTTGCTCTCTACATTCGGTTTGGGGTGGCTTCTCTGTATATGGTGTAGCCGGTATCCATCGTGCAGCTCGTTCTCTGAGATTTGCATTCCAATGACGGGGCAACAGCACAGCATTTCCTACTTATCCGCTCAGGATATCATCATTCTAAAGCTGCAGGTAAACCAAGTCTGCAGTTCCGTTGCAATCATATTCTACCGTCACAAGGTCACTGAGCCCCAGTCCAGCTATTACTGGTTAGTCCAAGTACACGTGGCAATATGGTGTGGCTGCTCGATATGCGGTCTCCCAGCATTCCGTCATTCGGCCATTTCTCTATTTCAATTTTCCTTCTCTGAGGTAGCTCCATGACGGGGCAACAGCTTAGCATTTCCTAGCTATCCGCCCAGGATATCCTGATGCTTAGAGCCGCTTGTAAGCCCATTCTGCTTTCCTAGTTGCACTCATAGACTGCTGTCACCAGGTCATGAGCCCCAGTCAAGCCGGTCCTGCTTGGTCCGAGTTCACTGCCTGAATGATGGTCAGACGGAATGAACGGAATTCGAATTACGGGGATAGTGATGTTTCCCCACTAGGGGCATGTATCACTGTTTAAATTCAAGCAAAGCTGGATATTTAATTACTCCTGGGGGAAATAAATGGTGCCACATCCCCCAGGTATTTATGTACTCAAAGAGTACTATTTTATTTTGTCGTCAGGTTGAAGTCGCTATTAAGCAACTATCTACCTGAATGTAAGACCATGGGTGAGTGGGAATATACCCAACACACGCTCAACCCTATCAGCCAATCAGGTATGCTAATGGTGTTCAATAGCACACGTGGTGATAAAGGCGGGTGAAAATAGTTTTACATATCCGCCATTCTGAATGGTGGGAAGGAAGGAAATACACTCAGAAAGCCGATGTGAGTGGTAAGTGACCCAGCACGCACTCACCCTTTGATCGCAGGCGACATTATTGTTGTATATGGCGTGTATTGCACTTGTGGTTTGTGGAGGCAGAGATGTCTGATAGTGGCAGAGGAGGAGAGCTGGCTCGTTCAGAGCTGCGCTTGGTGGGGGTCAGTCGTGCTTCCATACTCTAGGATATCGGTTCTAAAGCCTTTCCCTATCAATTTGATAAACTTTCTGCTGTTAAGAATCTACAGAGAATTCAACCCCATGTGACAGTTATGATCTAGTGTTTCGCGGTTATTAGTCCGCCGTCCTTGATGGTCCTAGATTTGAGACCACCTTATATTTCTTGTATTTTGGTTATCTAGTTTCTAATTTTGTTATTAGTTGCAGCATTGTGCCGATCTGTCTGATGGTCTTGGGTTTATGACCACTTATTATCCACTACTTTTGGGCAGTGATACTAAATCTTTAATTTTGATGTGCAGCCTTGTGCTGCTGGAGCTGATAGTCTTGGGTATTGTGACTACCTTACACTGCTTAAGTTGGTGATATATTGTCTAAAATTGTATCTTATTTGCAGCCTGTGCTGCGGGGCCTGTTGGTCTTTTGTCTTTTAGACTACTTTAGATTGTCTATTTTGGGATCATGTGGGTGGAATAAAAGTTTTGAGATGGTCTAGTCTCACATCATCTTATGAAATTTAATTTTTGGAGTCCTAATTTTGGAATTTCTTAATTGATGCTTTTAAGTGCTGTCAACGAACTTTTATTAAAGTTAGAGGAAGTTAGAGTTGTGAGCGTTTTAGGCCTAGGCCTATTCTATGGATGTGACTGACAATTGGATTCTAGTGATTTTCGGGTACTAAAGCCATGTATCACTGTTTAATTCCTAGCACGGCTAGGTATTTAATTCCACCAAGGGTAATTAATCGGAGCCGCTTCCCCCCAGGCATTTGTGTACTCATGGAGTACTATTTAATTTGGTCTTCAGGTCGGGGGTACTAAAAAGTTCTACCGACCTGAATGTTGGCCCCTCAAGTGAGTGGGAAAACGACCCCAAAACACTCATCCCTAAACTCAGTCGATACGGCTGTAAAGTGTCGTGCACTGCACGTATGGTTAGAGGTGGCTGGTAGTGGCAAGGGAGGTCAGGTAGCACGTTGTGGGATACACCTGGACAGTTAGTTTGCTTCCATACTACAAAGTATCTGTGTCTAAAGTTTTCCTATCAGTTTTAAAAATACTCTGTGCTGTTTCTTATTAGTGCATGAGTGCACAACCTAGGGCGGAAGTGTGCGTTTAATGGGGTTTATGGCATCTTTTTCGAATTATTGCAGCATTTTGCCCGCTGCCCTGGTGGTTTGGGTTTTTGGCTACCTTATATTTCTTCCGTTTTGAGTGTTTCCTATTTTCTAGTATTAATTGGTTTTCGGAGGTACTAAACAGGACGGATGTGTTTATTTTTATATGGTTCAAGCGGGGACGTGATAGAAATCATCCCTACGACATTTTTTGTTAGGTCGAAAAATTACTTTTTGGGTGAGGTATAGAAAGAAGTCAAAGAGCATGAATATGGATGAAGTTTTGAAAACAAACGAAATATTTTTTTTCAAAACGCAAGAAATTTTCTTCAAAGAAAACCCCAAACAACTAACCTTTAACTATGAACAAAATATCTGTAAAAAATTATATTTGACATGGATGACAACGTTGTAAAGAAGTGAATCTAGATTTCCAGGAATGGAAGTCATTAGGCCATTGATGTACACTTCGTATCTTAACTAAAGACAGCATATAACCATAATGGTCACAAAGCCATCGATCTACTTTGCCATCGTTTCTAGAAGAATGACGATCAAAATATATCACTAAATGTTCTAAAGAATATTCACGACTGCGTTGATGCAGAAAATATACACAGTATTGTCCAAGCACCATGGAATATGTGCCTGGTAATTCCACATAATTGAATGGTGCCGTCTGATCATTTCTTCTCATAAACTCAATGATGTCGTCTTGCAAAGGAGGCAATCCATACGAATCAAAATAGTCCACACTTCCCTCTTTAGGAAAGTAGACGGCTACTCGGTGGATATCTGCGAGATGAATGTCTTCCGTATTGATGACATAACCTTGATGTTCGTGAGGGTTTCAATGAGGTAGTTCATCTTTAGCAAATACACAGGATTCCAAGTAGCAGTGTATGAACTTTGGTTCAAAAGGCAATAAAGTAGCCAGGTATCCATTTGTTGTCTTGTTTTATTGTCTCACAGATAATGCTAAATCATCATTTTAATCCAGACATTTGGCTTTTTAAGGTCTGACATGTAACCATTTCATCGCTTCGTCTTGCTGTATTTTCTTTTGACCGTCGTTAAAACTCTCATTGTAAGGATTGTTATCTGCTGTCAAGGTTGTGTCGTTCAACTTATCCTCGTCCGCTGTGTCTGGGTTCCACGTCAAGCAAATATCAGATCCTGACTTCCATTCCGTACGTCAAGAGATTTTCTCGGTTCGCTCGGTAAGGGTAAGTATCCATGCTACTGCTGACCTTTTTGTTATTCAAGTACAAATCCACTTTTCTGAACAAGGAATGCATGTATTGTAAATGGGTCCCTCCACAGCCACTTCCCAATGGGCTTTGTGATCCATTTGGATGGCCTGATATAATCTGGCCGTCTAACAAACGAAAGTATTGTTGGGAAACATCTCCATGGAACTGTCACTGGGTAACGTTAAGTAACATTGGTTCTTGTTATTTATAATTCCATAGTTCTGCTGTCCTAAAATCACTGGAAGTCAGAGGAATGTTTAAAAGAGGATTGTTGTTGGGGTGTTGATTGTTGGAGCGATGACTGGCGTTGGACGCAAAGCTCACGTTGTTCCCGTTCGAGCAGTATTTTAGGGAAGGATTGGGAAGAAATTAACCCATACAACTCCAGAGTTCTGCTGTCCGAGTGGTCACTGAAAGTAAGAGGAGTGTCGAAAAGAGGATTGTTGTTGAGGTGGTGATTGTTGAAGCGGTGACTGCAATTGGGCGCAAGGCTCACTTTGTTGTTCCCGTTCAAGGAGTATTTAATGGATGGAATCGGAAGAAGGTAGCCAATGCATGTCTTCAGTAAAATGATCCACAATTGTTTATCTTCTTTTTGCAAAATTAAATTGGCAATGGCTGAACAAATGACACAATACACTACAAAGAATTGGCAGAAAACGACGATTTGCGATTTAGGTGCATGTGTTCTCCACACCACACCCGCAAGGTTTTCTTTTGAAGATCTTGCAGAGAAGCATTGGGTGAAGCAGTGATCACTGTGACAGTTGAGGCAATGTTAAAGGGCATGATGATCACTTATTTTTTTTATTGTCGATGACTTGCGAAGCGTCAGTTAAAAAATAATAACTGACAGGAGAACCTTTCCAACGTACTTTGACTTCTTTGACACGATGTTTTCCCTCTTTACGGGTTTTTAGTTCGAGAATGCTTTCGATATAGTACAATTCGTCTTCGTTTTCGGTTACGCGTTGTAGAACGTTTCTTTTAATACTTCGCTGTTCATGTTTTCCAATTAATCGACAACATGATGACAACCACGCACTCGTCCAGTAACACGAAACAATTCGGTTGTCCAGTACAGTATGTAATCTTTGTCAAAAGTGCTTTTCGTATTGTCATTGCGTACCCAATCTCCTGTTTCCAAAACTCCACCTTTCTATGGGACAGACACCGTCGGTGACGTACGAAACAGGCGCTGAAAAATAGTCTCTTCGATGTCGGGTGTCAGATCATGGGGGACACGTCCGATGTTCCGATGGTAAGATTGCTTGTACTCTTGGACTAAGCTGGGTCGATGTACTTGAGAGTATGTTGATGCGTAAATTGATTAAACATTCGTTCATTCAAGGTGCATTGAAAACATTCCACGATGTTGACTGTGGTTTCGGTATTATCAGTGGTAAAACAATGAATGTCAAGTTTGTTTTAATTCATTTTGGAAAGCTTGGTTTAGATATTCGATGCCTTTGTCGGTGACGACCACTTTGTTTCAACACAAGTTAGAGGGCTCGTACTAACTCGCTGCTTGATTTGGAAGTCAATGGCACGACTAACGCAAATTTAGAAAAGACATCGATGACACAAAATATATAGTTGTAGCCCTGATTGTAGGTGGCTAAATGAGAGACAGCGTCAAAATCGGCTTCCTGTTGATGATCGATGCCTTCCACTGGAGTGCGACTTCTGGAAAAGTTTCATCAAATGTGCTTGTTTAACTTGTATGTGGCTTGTTCTTGTAACCATTGTTGTTTTTCAGGTAAACAGAGTCTTTTCAGTCGAGTTTTATTAGCAAGATACATTTTCTGAACTGATCCGTAACCAACATGATGGGCTGGATCGTAGCAAATGCTGACTAACACCTCCATTGTTTTTATTAAGTTTCGATGATGCTACTCTTCTTGTCTTGTAACGCATTGCCTTTCCTGCGATTGATTGTTGTCGAGGAGGAGGAGGATGTCTGAACAAAGATAATGTTTTCATTTTTGTTTTCTGTCTTCACCTTCCTTTTCTTTTCTATGGAAGAGGGTTGACCATCATCTTGTTATTCAATCTAATTCTGGATGTAGATATTGTTGTTAATTTGCATACTTTCCCAGGTGTTGTTGTTAACTT
Source organism: Unio delphinus (assembly GCA_029339505.1). Classification (NCBI taxonomy): domain Eukaryota; kingdom Metazoa; phylum Mollusca; class Bivalvia; order Unionida; family Unionidae; genus Unio; species Unio delphinus. The sequence continues at coordinate 1,223,321 of JAQISU010000119.1, forward strand.
GTGTACTTTTCTAGTGGAGTTGAAAACTCTTCTTCTCCTCCTATTTGTGTCTTGACCGCTGGGGTTGTGATTGTGACGGATGTTTCATCAGAGCCTTAAAATCTTTCAAAGTCGGCAGATATGATTCGTCTAAAGCTTTCTGGTGGAAGAGTTCCAGTCGTTACAAAAATCGACCGTACTTTTGCAATTTTTCTGTCTGGGACAAATCGTTGAGATTCATCAACGATTTCAGGTCAGTTGTAATTGGGAAATCTCATTCAAATAAGGATTAGGGGTGGGTTTTCTTGCCAACGATGGTACGCCATCTATCGTTTTCAAGGCAATAAAGTCATTCTTCGTCCCTTCATTTGCTTCCAGAGGGCACGTCTGAAATCTTTGTACTCCAGAGGTATCTTTTATCTTCTCATCATTATATCTTCTAAGGCAGGTAAAAGACTTCCTGTTTCCCAACACAAGTGCTGCTAATGCTTTAGCAAGAGGTCCTTCTAGCACCATGGGTACAATTTCGCCGCGTTGCACCGACATCCTTGTCCTTTGGCAATTGGGTATTTTCTTCTGGACCATTTTGCGAAGAACAAATCGATTTTTGGCAAACCATTTGTTTATGATGTGGAGACAAAGGTATCGTGCCTTTTCAAGACATTCAAACAACATTCACTCACGGTATTGATGACATATTTAGAGGCAGTTTGAATGAGTTGTTTTAGCAAGGATCGAAAGGCTTTGGACAAGACGGGCAACACGTACCCATGTTTGGCTAAAAGAGGAGGTAGTCCTTTCCTTTTCTTTGTTTTGAGGAGTGATGAAGGATGTTTTCTGCGGGGTGACATCCTTGTTCGTCCCAAAAAAACACTGACGTCGATGACTTGGAACTCACGCCCTTTTATCTTGTTTTGGTTTGATGGCTTCGTCAAAAAGGTGACGATGTGTTTTACAAAATTGCCAAAGAAACCTTCTTTTTGGTGGCTCTTCTTTTTTGTGGAGGACTACGTCTTTTCTGAGGGTGACGTCGATGCTTGGCTTAGTGATTTTGTCGGATGCAGAGACTGTCTTTTTATTTTTCCTTTTAGGACAGAAGAACGACGATGTTAGTAGTGTGCTCGTCTTTGTTGTGACATGTGGGTGTTCAGGATCACACACCCAAACAAATACACTGAAGTCCATGGCTTTAGACGTGTATTTTATCTTATTTTTCTGTGAAGGTCTGCAAAATTACATCCTTCCTTTTGGTTGCTCCTCTTTTTAAGTTTTCTTCAAGGTTTTGTGAAATCTTATGGACCGTATGATCTCTGCTGAAAAAGATGCCTTTCTGTGTCTCGTCGCACTTGTAGTATTGTTGTGTCTTGGAAAAGTGGTAAATTTTGTACATTTCTAGCAGTTGGTACCCTAGGTCGAGTCCACGCTGACACACGTTCCTGTCAAGGCTAGTTCTTCATGGGTGTGCTGACAAGGTCGGTCTTGGCTTCACGTTTGCGCACAAGTACAACAAAGGAAACACAAGTTACCTTGGCACTGGTGAGGTAAAACGTGATGGTTTAAGTCCGCTGAAGGTAAGATTATGCACTTGATCAAGCCTTCGTATTGTCGAATGCTGCCCAGGTCAATGTGTTCCATCATCAATTGCGGGTACCCTTCGGGAAAGTGACGATATTTGCACACGTAAGGATATAACGACTACACGTCCAAGTATTTAATTTCTTCTCCTTTCTCTTCATCTATTTGGTACAGTAAACAAGTCGCATTCATTTATCCATTGTTCAAACTATCCCGGTTGTTCAGTGGGTCCACCAACTTGTAACCTTTCACTACGCGTTTTAACTCTGGATCGGTTTTCAAACGGCGATCATACTCTTCTTCCCACATTTCCATCGCTTGGTATCCTTGCTGTTTTAACCTCTATCGACGCGGTAAGTTCTTTCGTACGATTCTTTCATGATCCGTTGTAAAAGCTGATTTGTAGTGTCACGTTGAAGGTCGAAAAGGGAACATCTGTGAAATAAGCATCCTTTAAACTCGTATACGAGCAGAGGGTTTTTTAAGTCCCAGAAATAATACCGAATACGTTGCGATGGTCTTTTCGCCTCCTCTGTTGCGTACATGTTGGATCCATATGTCTTCCTCGTCGCACAAGTAATGTAGCCAGCGTATAGCTTTGACCGAGTTTTGACTTTTGACAAAGTTTGTCATTTGAGGACTAATGACAGCCAGGGTATTTTCAGGCATGAGTCTTGTTCGAACGATAAGGAACACGCTATGTAAGTGGTGCAAGCGTCTTTGAAAGGAACAATTACTCCGTGTTCCATGAACAGTTCTCTAAATATCACACAGCAACGCCGTAAAATATCCACGTCTGATTGACAATACTTTAACACTTTTTGAGTTTGGTACCAAGCTTAGAATATTTCGTCTTGTTCGGTACGCATGTTATCGGGGTCTTAGTAGTGAGCCTCGGCTGAATAGGGTAGAATGGCGTGTTGACTGGCTTCGGTATTGAAAATGTACGGAAAATTATCTGCGCTGACGAGTTGGACAATACCTTAGTTCTTGTCATCCGTCCAGACAAGGTTGACATGCCAAATATCCTGAGCATTTTGATCCACAATGCTAGTGTTGCTCTCGATTGTCATAACCATGGTCACATTTCTCGCAATAATAACTGTATGCCAAAAATTAAGCGATACTGGTAAAAGCATCAAAATGTTCATCTTGATGATAGATATGAATTTTGTTTCCTTCTTTAAAATCGTTGCTTCGTAACAACAGAGGTCCGCTCACTTCTTGAGGGTGTACTTTAAAAGAGAAGCGTGGAGCTAAGACGTCTTGCAATTTTTGCATTTCTGGAATGCCGCAAGGGGTGTCTTTGGATAGCCTCCGTGCTGTAACAGGAGTTCTGCTTCTTTTCTTTGTTTGGCTCTGTCCACTCGTTGAATAGTTTTCCAGACTCGTTTCCATTCTGCCGTGTTGTTCTTTTCGGCTTACGTTCATCTCAACATAATGGCACGGGCTAAACTCATTTGGTTTTGAGGGTTACTAATTTGGATTATACTCCTTTAGGTGCTGCGAATGTTGTCGACCATACACCGAGGTGTTACGTGTGTCACGAGCAGTGTCGCTCTTCCATCGGTGATGTGAAACTTGTCATTGGATTGTTGCATGTGTTGAATCTTGTCGATGACTTTGGAAGGTGTCAATTCTGCTGGGCTGCTGAACTCGATCTGAACGGGAGACTTCAATCTATCGTGATGAATGGAAAGTCTTAAAACGATAGTCTTATTTGGCTTGACATTGATGTTTCTGTGTAGTTAACCAAGAATCCCACACTTCCGTAATGAACACCTCTGCATTCTCCAACAGTACTTTGGACTTGAAATCTTTAAACTTCACCACGTACGTGTAAGACATAGTTATACAATTTCGAGACGAACTCTTTTCCATCTCTCGAATGTGGTAGTCCTTTTCAGAGTTTGCTGGTGAACTATGCAAAGATGGCATGAATTTGAGCCCAGACTTCGGGTATTGTGCGAGGCGATAAATTACGTTTCACTCTTACTTTCTTTTCCTTTTTCTATGAAATTTGATCGTTTCATCTAGACTGCAAAAAGTCAAATGATTACATTTCAAAGGCTGTGACCCCTATATATTCATGTCGGACCAGATTATATATAAAGGGTCAGTGTTTAATCTTCCAGTATTCATTTCACTCTCAAACTAACTAGAACGATAGAAGAGCCTACACAAGTCAAAATTCTGCTCAGAACTTTGAATGGTGTCATAACAAAGTTTATTTCAGACAAACCGACGGAGGTCTCTCCTTCCTTTCGAGATAAAAGGGAAAATGCTTGCTTTTTTAGCAAGAACAAAGGACTTTTGCTTTCAGAATGTTCAGACAATGAAAAAAGCAAATCAGGTGCCAGAACAGACAAAAGTCAAGATACCTATTATGATTGTAAAGAAAAAGAACATTGGTATCCAAAATGCCCTAAGAAACAACATAAACAGAATGAAGAAAGGGACTCCAAACAGGAAAAACAAGAGGTACCCTTCCTAAAGGAAGAACTCCGACAAGTCAAGGAAGACATGAAACGAAGACGAAACGAAAATGAGGAAGAAAAAGAGAAGGAAACGCCAGTGCCAGTGAAGAAATTTAACAAAACAAAGAGTGAGAAAAAGAGGAAATGAATTAACTTTTTAAAGATGTGTTGTGTTGTGCTGTGATTTTGGATTGTATCATTTGTACCAGAATAAACCAAACAGAAAAATGTGTCTCATGGATTTGATTTTTTTTACAATTGGGACCTACACTCATATACGTAGATCATGTGATAAAGAAACCAGATATTTTAAGTTTTAATTGATTTTGGCAAAATGAATGCTATTTCTTTTTGAAAGAAGTGGATGGCTCTGAAGAGGACCGTTGGGTGTTTGTTTTTCTTAATAAAATACAAACTCAGGAACCGGACAAAATCAATTATAACATCCTTTAAACTTTGTCACGGCCGAAACCTACTTCTGGACGGGTTGCTGTCGATGACTCGGTTGAAATAACATAGTTTGGTATCTCAGGAGTAGTAACGGGATTGGTTTTCTTGGCTCGAAAAGGTTGGTTAGATGAAAAGGTATTTGTGCCAGCAATAGATTATGACATTGCGAATAAACAGGATTAACGGGCACAATCAAAATACCCGGTGAGACTACGAAGAAAAGTTGTAAAGAATATATACCTGCTTGACCTGTCCTTGTAAGTCTTGCCCAGACTCGGTATAGCTACCGTCGACCGCGTCACATATTAGATATACAGAATTCGTCAACGTGATATTGACAATACCCGGCGATACATGACGGCGACCACCGGTTGGATCGTTATTATGACGGAGTGTATATGTAGGTCCCCGTAATTTCTCCTATACCTCAATAATGTTCAGAAGATAGTCGAGTTTCTGTTTCATATCATCGATATCCGAACCGGGTAGTTTGATAGTAGATATGTGTTTCTCGGTAATCTTACCTGTTTAACATAAATTGTTCATTCAAATAAATTGATATTTCTAATACAGAGTTTTGAATGCTTCATTCACGATTTGTTTTTTAAAATTATCATTTGGATATTCATTTATAGAGCGCTATCTTCGTTAACTTGCGATCGCAAAAGCCGAGGCTGAATTCTTGATTAACACTCTGTAGTGTTGCAAAATCAGCAGCTGGACGTGATATCGTTCCAGCTGCTGCTATTTCGGAACTAATTTAATTTTACCATGAGATGTTTCCTGTCGTCAAAATGGTCAGTAATGTCCTTCGCGAACATTATGCATCGACCAGCGGACCTGGAATAGGCATCGGAATATATTACAGGACCGATAATTGTCGTAGCAATATCACCGCTATCCAGGCACTGTTTGATTTCTCTACCAACAATGATATATATGGCACTGATAAACAAGGACATGATACCATTGTTAACAAATCCACATGGTTCATTTGCTGCATATGCGGTAACATCAGTTTAATATGTTTACCATGAACTTAAATATATGCCTTGGTGAGCAGGAAATACCTTGATATATCTTGGTATTGTAATTTGATTCGTCCTCGTTGGTTTGGTTCTCGTGTTGTATTAGAATAACACTGATAATCACTGATATAGCATACCTGTCAAATGCTAGATCAGATATACGCTTGAACATTTTTATTATAATTCATTGTTGTCTAAAATGACGTTTTAAGACTGATCAATATCTCCAACGACGACGGAACAGAACACTACCCACTATCAGTTTTGCGGTTATGTTTTATTGTCTATCTCAGCTACTGATTATTTTGTTAGAAATTGCAGTTCTGCTAATTCTTTCAACCGATCTTTTGCAGCTTGATTTATTATTTTACTGACACTTGCTGTCATCACTTCGCTGCTGGGAACTTTAATGGATGTGGTTTTCGCCGTACTAATCGATAAGAATTCCTTATACTGTATCTTAATTTTGAATTTTTTTAGAATGCAGTCCACGAGGCATATGCCAGTGGACTTGACAGGGGTTTAGCATGGCAGTTTGACAAAAAGAGGTAAATATGCTTGAGGCAAATTATTCAAACATGATTAGGATATAGCATTACATTTAGAATGTCCACTGATTTCCATTCCATTTCGGAAATTTACATGTAGCTGTTGTACCAGTTTCCTTCCATTGTATTGCAGGACCTGTGCTACTTTGTTAATTACATTAGTTTTTATAAGAAAAATATCTGTAACATAGTTTTTTATATACTGCTACTGCAGACGGACTTGATTTTAAGCTATTGAGCATTATTGCGTAAAAGCTGTTTAACAGAGACATTTTTGGACATTTTTGGAAGGCATATTGGTTTGCATTTGAAGATGACCTAAGTAAATTTTCAAGTCATATTACTAAATAAAATCATTTTTTTAAGGACATTGTTTTACTTGAAATTTTCAATGGAAACATTGTTAGCACAAATGGGCCAAAATTACTGAACGTAGTCAAAGGAAATTAAATATATGTTGTAAATATATGTATTCCATATTTAAACCAGATTAGGGGGATACAGGTGGATGAGTGATCTAAGGTGTTCACCTGTAATGCTTACTGGTATCTCACCTCTTTGTGGGTTTGAGTTTGGGGCTCGACCAATGTAAGTGTGTGAGAAAGCTTGCCAGTATCTTCTTGTGGGTGAGTGGTTCTTCAGTTTTTTTTCTTCTCCAGATTATTCCTCCACCAGTTATACTGGCCACCATGTATAGTCTATCACTTGTTGGAAAATGCCATTAAACTCTTAAACCACATTATACCTGATTACCAGACTACATTTTTGTACTTTTATGTCTTGCTCTTTTGACAGGTCACATTGTTGTGTGTGTGCTGAAAAATACACCCATTAGGATATAGCATTACATTTTGAATGTCCATTGATTTGTAGTTTATTACTGTGGTTGAGGGTATAAAGTGTCAAATCATATCATTTTTCTTCTTCATTTAATTCGTTATCAAATTAATTAGGATCAATTATCAAACTTCTGTTGTTAATTATGGGAACATAATTTGCACTGTTAAGTGAAATGCAATGAATCAAATGGATTCTTGTTATAGAAACGCACCTTTTTGAGGCAGAAATTGGCTTCATCTTCTCATGCTAATATTTTATGACTGTGTTTACAATGGCCACTGCTTTGATTCTACAGAACATCTGCTAAGTCAATTCTTTATTAGGGAATGGCATAAACAAACGCCGACTATTGATAACCAAAACTTATTAACCCATCGGACTTATAACAGTATGAAAGTTACTAGTCCAACGGAAAATCTGCTAGCCTCAGGCTAGCGGACTACTGCTATTTCGAGCCCTGATATATGTAGACAGTTCTCCAAATAAAACAACTCAGTGTAACACATTCCATTTTGCAATGCGGGTATGACCAGTACTAAAATACTTGTATATTCATAAGTACTTTTACGACTGGACAATTGTAACTCAATTCTGTCTAGTTCATCTCAATATCTACTCCAGAAACTTCAAAAAGTTCAAAACACCACTGCTCGGATCATACTTTGAGTACCATGATCAGAGCACATCTCCCCGCTGCTCTGTACTCTATATTGGCTTTCCATTCGATCCAGAATCAAACACAAAATTCATTCTTTGTGTTATGTTTCACTGGTGGACTCAGTCCAACATGCCTATCTCACTTGACCATGTGTACACGCCAGCAAGATACATATGCTCCACTTTTGAATGTGGAATATAAGTAATGTTTAGAAATGTATTTACATTTTGTCGAAGTTTTTAACACAAAATAAAGCTTTAGACAGCACAACAAAGTTAACTTTTATCATTGGGAAAGAAGTATATTAACTACATGTTTTCTGCAATTCTTGTTTGCATAATTATAAAAAAGTCTAGTTTACTGCTCTCCTATTTTAGTATGTTGGTAAGGGACCTGCTGCACTTTTTCACATTTGAACAATGCTATATAATCAATAAAGTTGTGCATTGAGAGTGTGGTCTGTCAAGATTGGTGGTGTCATATAGCAGTGGTCTTTCAAGACCGGTTTTACTGTAATATAAATTTCCATAAACATGTAGTGTCTCGTCTTGTTTATCTGAGACAAGCTACTGAAATTAAATTTTTTTATGAAGGCAATTGTTGAATAAATAGATAAATGCATGCATTATGTTTAATCAGTCGTATACATTTGAAGTATATTAAACATAAGGCAATTGTCAGATAAATGGAGGTTGTGATTGTAGATCTTTTTTTCCATTGGACATGTCATTGAATTATTGAGTAAATTAATATTGTAATAAAGGATGATGGTCATAGCTTGTTCTTTTATTATTTTGTTCTTTACATTTCTTCTTTTTACATTTACCTGCCACATAAACCCATATTAGTATGCAGTAAAACTGTTAACCAAGGTTACAGTAGTGAACAGACATCTCCATCGACATGAAGTTTTCCTGATTTGTAAATTCTTCATGCATCAGATTACTGTCCCTTTTGTGCACTTGATAACTGGTATACATAGGGATATGGTGGTATTGCATTGGTTGGAATAGAGATTATAAAATCTAGAAGAAACCATCAAACTTGAATGGTGACCACTGCTGGGATGGAGGATTGAACCCAGGCTCACTGGTAAAAAGTGTTAACTGTGTAATGTAATGCCTTGTTGCAGGTATTTACACAAAAGATATACTCTGATGCAAATCAAAGTTATCGAATTTACAGTAGAAAATGCTTATTTTGTTGCCAGTAATGAATAATAAAAGGTAATACTTTTGAACAACTTTAGTTTTTGTAAAGGTAAATTGCAGTATATACTAATTAATGTAAAGACATGCAATGTTAAACTTTTAATGAGATTTTACAACTTAAATTTGGTCTTTTTGTTACCTTTTAGGAAATGGAATTGGTTCCCTTTAATTACTTCATGGAACAATTTACTACTTCTTTACAAACTAAAATTTATTCTTTCATGCACCTTTTGTTCATTGGAAAAGTGCGCCATTTATTTGCATTTTAGGACCCTAAAACTGCTTGTAAATATCTTTAATACCTATAACATTTTCTTAAAATATGTATTAAAGTTAAGTAAAAGTCAAGCAAAGTTTGTCTTTCTTTATCTTTTAAGTGCTAGTAAAGATATCTTTTCACGCAGTGATTGTGATGGTATCACATCGAGTTGAACGGGCTATATATATGAAGATGACGGCACAATCTCCATTGGTTTTAAGGTGTCATTGACATATATTACGGTTAGAGATATAAATATATAAGACGGCACATTTCCCCCGTATGTGAACCCCTGAAATGCCATTGAAAATTAGGACGGTGCCAACAAAGAATTATATATAGACGGTACACACAAAAGATTATATAGAGACCCTTCTCTACATTCAACTGAATCCACTCTTCCCCATAAAATCACCCTGGGAGAATGCAAAAACACATTCAGACCGTGTGACAGAGAGTGGTTTTCAGTTGAACTCCGATCTTGAAGGCTTGGATCCCCAATAGTAAAAACGGCTGTCTGCTATAAAAGCTAATTTATACACGGAAATCAAGAGGAAGGATTTGTGATTTGTATTTTTGTTTTTACTTAATTGTAATTACTGACAGAATGTAAACAAAGCAAGATACATGACAGAAGTAGTAAAAAAAGAATATTGTTGTTGTAAATACCTATTTGTTTGACTCGTTCTCTGACAGAATTAAAAAAGAATCAGGAATTGAATTAAAAGATAGTATGCGATTATTTCCCATGAGATGTTAGAGGTATTTTCGTAACAACAGAGATAACTCTTAATAGAATTATACACACATTACTAAAAGAGTTATCTCGCGTGTAACAAAAATTTAATTCAGATGGATGTAAATTGAATTTTATTTCGAAATTGCTTTGAAAGCGCGGATTTATATACACCTTTTTCAACATATCGAACCGAAGGCATACAAATATCAAAATACTTGCTGTCGCTATTCATCGATTGAAATGTTCTTTCTTTGTTAGTTTCTATGTTGAGAGATTTAATCGCTCTTTTCCAATGGATTTACAAGTACCATTTTTCCTCCAATGCAGCATTCTCACTTTGTGTAATAGTTCATAAATTAATTAAAAAATTATTCCTAGGATTTTAATAGATGTAATTAATTACAAAACCATCTTCAATCCATTGAAACATTCATATGCAAATCTGTGATTAGGATGACATTTCCCTCAAGCAGTAAATATCAAATAGCCCTGATTGTTGACAAATCCGACTGGGGTTTTCAGTCTGTGGTGCCTGACTAAACCATCATGAGACGCTTCATAGTCGATGATCGTGTGATGTGGTTTAAATTCTTGGCTCATTTATATACACATTTATTATTTGTTTAATTGATTATTTGGTTTAATTATTATTTATTGAGAGTCTAGTAATATAGTCCTGGGGTGTTCTTATAATTCTGTCGCTGACAGAGTCAGGGTCGGAGTCCTTGACTCGTTTATCATAATAGCGCTTAAGCTCTCTGTATCGCTTACCGCCACAACTGAGACACAACTGTGTGTTGTCTCGTACTTAAACACCGCATCGTATACAGGGTTTCATACCTAAGCTTCCTCTTCGCACGCTCTGTGAATGATATCCACAGAAATCGTTTCTGCACGATTTGTGACAAATGGTTACTGATCCTCTCATAACCCATTTACAGTGATTCATTATATATAAGTTCTTTATTTTAATACTTGTTTTAATTATAATATGAAGGAGTTTGAGAGATTATCAAAAATAAAACCCTGGATAAATGTTAATTTCAATCTTCATAGAGTCTCCGTAGATGCACCAAATGAGGGTTTAATAAGTGATAGAAGCATGATAGGTAAAATCCATTAAGCGTTTAACGAATTTAAGCGCGATGGTGCATCTCATTGTTTTTCAACATTTCGAATCGATGGTAGTGTTGATGCTACCATGAAGGACAGCCAAGCAGCACGAATAATAATGCATCTTGACCATCGAATGTATTTTTTCAGAGTGAAATTCATTATCCGTTTAGAAACAGGTAGTTGGATTATTCGTGATAAATTCGATCCTATCTTGAAAAAAAAAAAAATCACCGTGAGTCGGGATTCCAAAACAGGAACGTTGATAGGAATTGACAAACCGTATAACGAGAGAGCAGAGCTTATCCTGTAACAGCGGATGTTAATGGGATTTATCCGATAAATGAAAAACTGAGTGTTGAGAAATTGAAACCTATGAAACAGTCGCCGTTGACTTTGTCAGGGATGATAAATTGTGTAACCGAACGAGTAATAGTGTATTTTACAAATGCGTTACGTGGACACAAATTGACAGATCTAAGACGTAACAAAATAAACGAATGTGCATTAAGAATCAAGGATACTGGGTCACAATTCAAAATGTAGCTGACCTAGAAACATCATTAAGATGCCCAATAACCGTAGCAAGTATTACAGGAGAAGTATTATACGAATCAAGATATATAAAAAAACGTGACTCCAATCAAGAACATTGATCATAATTCACACGCGTGGACTAACGCAGTAGCAATATTTCCGCGGGATAGATTCATAAAATACTACAAGGGGAATTTGTTTGATTTTATTCACGCGGAAAGTAAAAACGATCCTGTGTCAGTGTGGTTCTTTCAGAGTTTTGAAGAAGAAGATTGTAAATTCGACCAATTTGTAAGACCTAATGGTGTAATATACCGTACTGAATCTCTTCACAACGCGATGAGAAAACTAGCTCGGAATTTTTCAACGGATAATAGCGAGCAATTACTAACAAACTGTTTTACAATCCCCTCAGTTGCAGCTCATTTTGCGAGAAAGAAAAATCTGTGGAAACCAACACACGCTGAATTTCTTTCAGATGTTCAAGCCAGTTATGAAGAATAAAAAAAAACAAAATGGATTATGGAAGACCAAATATGATCCTAAAAGTGTTTTTTTGGTTGATATGGTTGCGTGTTATCCAGGGAGTTTTCTCGGGTATGGAGAATGCGCTGAGTATTTTAAACGGTTTGGTCATCCCACACCCTCGATGACACGAGTTGCGATTAATGGACAGCTACCCGATTTTGATTTAACCGGATTCACTCTTGTGTTATCATTCGAGATCGCTAAAGGACTTCATCCGTGCTGTTATATTTAGTTTGGTAGACATATATCTGAAAAACATTGGGTACCAATAGTGTTATTACGGTATATGATCGATTGTAAAATACTGATGTCGTTGACTGTCTCCGAGGCAATTATATCATATCGGAAACAAACTGAGGTTTGGATACCACATCCAGATAGTCTGGATAGTATAATTAACGATTACAAAGAACATTTCCTGATCTCGACGAATATTATATTGTTAAAGCGTCCAAGGGGATCTTTCAAGACAGAAATAAACATGCAAAGGATCTCGGTAGAAAAATAATTGGTAAATTCACCCAGGGTGGAGAATATGATTATAAGCGACATTATTCTAGATGATACTAAATACGATTTTCTAATCGTGGATGCAACATCTAGAGATATATATGTTAGTCATGAAGATGCTTTCTTGTCCGATGGAACAAAATTCGGTACAATTGTTAGCTACATTGATGGAAATTCTCCCCAATACGTAAATCTAAGGGCATCAATGTTAGCTTATGCATCTATCAATTTGCTATCGATGATAAATAGATTTCCTGAATTTGCGGTCAGAGTAACGACTGATTCATTTTATAGAGATATCAAACATAGCAAAGCAGTGGCTGAATTTACAAATTCCAACGAATAAAACAAGAAATGTTACACGCTTATTCTAAATCAGCAGATGTTACGATTGAAGATAATTACATGAAAAGTAATCAAATATCAGAACTATCGAGTGCTCCTTCGTTATCCGATCCAATATGTAGACATAAAACCGTTTACTTAAATGGATGTGGTGGGTCTGGAGAAAACAACACGAGTGATATAAATATTTCGAGGTAAGTCACACATGATTGTGCTAACACCAACACACAGACTTGCCAGAGAGATGAAACAACGAGGAATTAATTCATGCACATATCACAGTTTTTTTCGATGGAAAGGTGACGCATGGTTTACTCCTGACTGAATGGGTGAGAAATATATTCCTGAAATCATTATTTGGGATGAGATATGCACAGTGTCGTTAGATATATTAAAAATGATTCTTGGTTGGTTGTTACTGAAAAATACAGCTGTGATAATGTCTAGCAACCATGGACAACCACCACCATTTGTCGGTTTGTCTCCGCATGATTGGCTGAAGAATTTTGTAGATTATTATAAAGAAACCATTACTGATCATAGATCTCTTGATCCAGAATTAGGTGAGATCAAGAAATTAAACAGATTACAACCGGATAAAATCCAGTGTAAAATAGCGCATGAAATAATTTCAGAAACCCCATTAAATGTATTTTGATTGTGGCAAGTAGAAAGATAGTCAGAGACACACTTCATGCGCGGTTGTTTTAAACACATAAAGAAAAATTCTCAACACTTCCAGTGCCATTGTGTTATAGGCTTACGGATTCACGAAGACAGAATATTGAAGGTGATATTCCAGGGCGCCTGACAGAGTCAGGAACAGAAAAACAAACACTCGTGCTAAATAATATTATGTTGGTTGATATCAGTGTTGTCGAAGATGCATTGCGCGCTGATAAATCTTCGTGGACGCTAAGATACGTAATGACGATACATTCTTAGCAGTGATTGACAATATCCGATACGATTGTTTGAATCGTAGATAATAGCATTGAGTGGTCAAATTTAATTTATCTCGCAGTGTCCAGAGTACGAAGAATAAATCAACTTCAAAGAGTTGTTCTAAATGCTAATGAAACCACAACCAGTGATATTGTCATCGATGATATAATAAGAAAAAAACTCGCTGTTTATAAACAACAAGATAGGAAAAATAACAGAAAATTTGATATTGATGTTGAATTTATAATTACGCTGAAACAACAACTGAATAATCACTGCGAGGGAGCTGTAATTGTATAAAGTGTTGTCAGTATTCGGATAAAGATCCTCGCCAATTTACCGTTGATAGAAAAGATAATGGTCCTGGTCATACCAGAGATAATGTAACATTGACCTGTCTAGAGTGTAATCGAAATCACTGCGCTAATTAAGACCACGCGGCGGAAATTGAGCATCATCGGGTATCATTTGTAACTGTTCATGTGTAAATCCACGCTAAAGAGCAGTTGAATCTAATCCATAGATTGCGGGACTACCAGTGGATTTTACTATGTTAGATATGTTATGCGATCCAAATAGGATCGGTAGCTCTTTTTGTACCACCTTCAAGTTCACCCGGCTCGTACAAATATCTTACAGTGACATTGCTAAGTATTCGTTGTTTTGAGAGATCATTTCGCTGTTTTTGTACGGGTATATACTTGTTTTGATCGCGATAACAGGTTTAATATTGATTGTTCGAGTACTTTCATTTTTCAGCGCAGCAATAACACCTGGTAATCTCTTGGCTCATTCACGAAATCGTTTATCATCGATGAATTCCTTCGCGTATTGATAATGAAACAATCGCTTAGATAATGTTTGATTAAATCGTTCAACAATTGCCTGATCGCGGTGTATGTCCTCGTCGTACGGTGACATTATGATTCTTCATTGTTGATAACACTACACCCTAAAATTCTTTGCCAAGATCAATCTGTAATAGATGTTGGGCACTGCAGAGGACCTCGTCGATAAATCTTTTCAAACGCAACAGAAACCTCTGATGCCGCCTTTGTCAACAATGGTTCAGCTTCCTTGTGTCTACTCGCAACATCAACTACGGTTAGCGCATACTTGTATGTCCGTTTATTAACAGCATCATGCGGCAGAAATAATATAACAGCCTGATGAACTTTATAAACGGCGCTGACATCAAAATATGCGAAGTTAATTTGTTTAGGCGGAAGTACATAAATCTGCCATATCGCCTGTCTTGATAACCAACCCGCTGCAGTAACTTTGTTGACTTTTGCCGCGTTGACAAGTTTATTAATTGCTGTTGTACCTATCCAGTATCCTTTTGGGGAATAACAAATATATTCCATATTGCTATTAATTATCAGCGCCTAATACTAGTTTACCCTTCTTCGCAGATCTTACTAATCAATTAGCTAATGATTTCTGGAAAGATTTATTCTTAATAGAATTCAACGCATGAATCAATTTCACATCTACGATATGTCTATGTTGCAGATTGCTACTTTTATAAGCAACATCATGAGCATGACAAGCCTTAGCAATATTATTTATCGGATATTCGCCGGGTCGAGGTTGGTCTTGATCATCGAGTCGGATATCGAGTATGGTTCCAGGACCACAGCCATTATATCCTGGTAGGTGTTTTTATCCTGGATATTTTGTCAATTTTGCTGCAATATCACCTGGTTTTTTCTTAAAATCATTACCCGATTTCATAGAAACAAATCTATTTTTTTGTTGTTCCACATTGTACACAATACCATGTGCTGATCTGTTATTGCTTGTGTTAATTGTTGTCAAGTCGTTTGTGTTAGTACGCGTCTTACACTTAAAACAATAAAGATCCATACGTATGTATAATAACATAAATCTAATTGATTTGTCGTGGACAAAAACACGAGAACCCGTTAAGTATCGTGCAATCCTACCAAATTCTATTCGCATGATTATAATCGGACCGTCTGGAAGTGTCAAGATGCAGTTGTTACTTAATCTAGTAATGAGGTGGTTAAAATGGAAAAAATGGAAAAAATTGTATTTGGTAGCACCATATGTAGATGATCAGCGATGTTTCGATGTACTCAAGGATTTAACGAGAGAGCAAAGTCGATATCCGACGAAGATTTTATTGAATTTATCACTGACATTGAAGAAGCACCGAGTGTTGATTCTGTTGATGGAAGTATTAACAGTCTAGTTGTGTACAATGATGTGATGCTAGATAAACAAACAAACCCTGCCAGGATATTTTCAAGAGGTAGACATAAAAATACTGATGTGATATATGTTACTACCAAAAGTGATCAGGGATAACTGTAATATTCTTGCTGCGTTTAATGAAGTTGACACTCATACGCTACGAAATATTCACCAGACTTCGTGCAGTGGAGATATGGATTATAATCTCTTTAGAAATTTCTTTAGTCACGCTCAGTGGATCCTACATTGATTTATAACGATACATTTGCATGACCCTAGATCAAGATATCGTATCGGACTTGATAAACTATTCGGTTAAAACCATAACAACTAACAAAACCACACAACAAATATGCGTCTGTGTTTCGGTTTCGTAACAAGCCTTAGTGTTGGTTTTGGACATTTTTTTCGGTTTTGAGAAGGCCTTAATTTGATAAACAGAGTTCTAAAATTGTTAGGCCTTAATATGACAAACAGAGCTCTAAAATTGTTAAGCTTTAATTTGACAGAGCTCTAGAATTGTTTGCTTGAAATCTACCCAAATTAGAGATGTAGGATTCGCCCTCTCTGCTGCTCACACACACACACACACGCAGATATATATATATATATATATATATATATATATATATATATATATATATATATATATATATATATATATATATATATATGAGAAAACTGGGTATTGTAAATGGCATTTAGGCATTATTGAGTTAGGCTAACTTGATATAGAAATGAATTCAAACAATAATATGAATCAAATCATCATTTTAAGGCATGATAAATGTGTTGTATTTGTTGAAAGAATCAGTCCTCGATATTGCTCAAATTGGTAATTACAAATTTAAAACAAGGTCATATTCGTTAACAATACATTATATTACTATGTTTACGAATAAATGAGTGGACCTTGAACTTAAAAAGAATAATCATGTGATTGACTGTATATTGCATGTATATTATGTATCAAGGTCTACATGACACATTCATTTATCATGCCATACAACAACAGAGCTTGATTTCCTTGCGATAAGACTATGCTCGTCATCACAAGGGTTACTTAAGTGGGGGGCAAAGTTCATGTTTCTGAGTGTTACTTTATTCTTCATATACAATGCTAATCAATATTTAAATGTTGGAAGTTAAATATGGGTTTGATTGAAAATCGTATAAAGATAATAACATACATAATAAAGATATTTTTTTTAAAAGCCCAAGGTTTTGGGTACAACGTAAATTGTAACTTGAGGTTCGTTCTTATGGCACTGATGTATTTTTTCTCCCATTTGTGACACAAGACGAACATTCAACTGAGTAAGATAGTGTTGAATTTGTCGTTGTCCTTTACACAGAAAGTCTGATCCAAATATGGTAACCAAAAGTATGACCATAACTTCCTTTCAAATAATGGAGGAATAAATTACAGATCTGACCTGCCGTGTATCTGTATCGACGGAGTATTTATTTATTGAATAATAAGACGATATACACATGCTGTCCTTTTTTCAGAATATTTCTTTTTTATTTTGTTTTAAATGAATGCTCCTTATACAAGTGAAGATCTGAGAAAAAACAACTCTTCACTTTCACCGTTCATCATTAGTTCCAGCATAATCCACAGTAGCTTTCCGCGCTTCGTAGTCTGGTCCCCTGCTTAGTATGCTCCCATGCGTTGCACTCTAGCAGAGTGCAACGCATGGGAGCATACTAAGCAGGGGACCAGACTACTCTCTAGATAGATTCAGTTCTCTGCTTGTTGCAAGTATTATAACACGGGAAACTTGTGTGATCACTAGTTATCGATTTATAGTCACGGAAAACGTGATTTGGTAAGTACTGTACATTTTAATTAACTTTTGCTTATACAAGTAGACTATTCTTTGATAAAAAGAAGATTATTTTCCAGAAGTGTGCTGCAGCATATATGGTGTATGAATTGTAATCATTTAGGAAGAAAAAATACCTTTGTTCGTTCCAAACATCGTCACTAATGATATCCGAGTATGTTTCCCATCGAATTCATTTTGCGTACGAATGATTTAAAAACATTATTCGTACTGACATCCACAATTCATTCATAAAATGCTGATAAAAAATGTTCGTGTACATGTAATCCGCCACGCTTGAGTTTTCGACGAGTCCACTGGAAAAGCATATTACATTATGGGAACCGTCGAGTGCCACATATAACAAATATTATCTGACTGTCTTAAAATAAGTTTTCTGCTTATCTTAACATGTCAGTGTCAACTGTAAAAGACGAACTAAGGAACAAATTGATTGAAATAGACGGTAATCAACATTTAATTATAAGGAAAAAAAAAACGTAAGCATATTTTGATAATAATAATAATAATAATAATAATAATAATAATAACAATAATAATAATAAAAATAATAATAATTACCATGATGGAGATTGTTCAGCTGATCTGTTTCACTTGTTAGATATTTTATGTTGAACACGGGGCTTTCAATAAGTTCTGCTTAAAATAACATTACTTCAGTCAGATATTCAAAATAGACAGTTAAATATTTGTTTACGTACCACTTATTTCATCAATTTATTATTGTAAGGCCAGAGGTCAGGAGCTCGTTTCGCTGCTTACAGTTTAAATACCAGTCATACATTTACGATATAATAATACAAGACGCTTATATCTCTTCCCGTGCTACCTATTTAATAATCAACGCAGAAATTTGAACGTACATTTCGGTTAGAGTTAATAAATTTGGTACCAATGTTTATCTGAGGGATTTGACTTTATATTGCTATCCAACGGTTGAAGCAATTATCATTCCTTTAAGAAATGCCAGACCATTTTTCCACGCTACGGTTCTACATGGCCATGATAGCGCCCACTTAATATAAAAGTGCAACGCACTGAATGGAATACTGCCTTCTCATTGGTCAGCTAAAAATATGTTATAAATAGATGCAGTACGTCATTTTTCTTTGGCCAATGAGAGGACATTATTTAATTCAGCGAGCTACAGTTGCATTCACGTTGGAGCGATCAAGGCTATGTCGAACCGTACGGTATAAAAATGGTCTGCCATTTCCTAACTCTATCATAGAAGGCCAAAATTTGGTTCAGCATACAAAGTCAAATGCCTTGGCTAAACATCGGTACCAAATTTATTACACGGGAAATGTAGCTTGAAAAAAAACTTTGATTCTTAATTAGATGGTTCGAGAAATGAGAGAAGTGTTTTCACTTTTATTATTTTATAGTACATATATGACAGGCAAATTGTAATCAACGACACGAGCTCCTGTGGTCTATCATAGAACATAAAACTGCTTCATTCAAACATGTCCATGCATTTCTGTATGTGTTACTATGATCTTAAACTAAGTAACAGAAAGCGAAACCAAGATATTTAATAAAATGTTAGAAAAGATATTAAGTATGGTATGTTCATCATCATTATCAGTCTCCTGACCTTGTGTGGTCGTTGAGGCACTATGCTGCTGAAGATTCGACCAGTTCTATCCACGCTACAAAGTAAAAATGTTACAAAGTGAAAATATAAGAGGAGCTAAAAGTATCGTGAATTACATTCCAAATAATTCGATATATTCTATCACAATTCCAAGCGTTTAAAATGTTCCTCATGATTTACTGAATGTGCTGATATGCCAATAGTCTTGAATGTGCCGATGAAGCAATACTCGTTATATATCACAATGATAATTCAGTATATTTTTTAATTAATTCAAATAATCCAAAAATGGTGTTTTTGTTAAAAACTCAATGATCACGTTGTAATTCCAATGGATATTTTAATAAATAATTCGTCATATTGGCTTGAATCTATCTCAATCACGGAGAAAGGTCAATCACACAGTACAAATGAAATATACGAATGTAATAATATTAAATGATGCAATATTTCTGTAGTGTTGTTAGCCATAAATGGTCCTCATATACAATAAAATTTATTCAATTATTGATAGTTCATTGATAGTGAATCAATGCTAATCATACTGAAAATTATAACTAAGTATCGATTTACTTTGATTGCCATGGTGACCAAGCGAAATGTTAACGTTTCAAGTTTCTTAATAGATTTGTGAAAAATAATATTGATGCGAAATCAACCATAAACAGCATTTATTTTTTCAGATAACTCAGTGCGATTTAATTGATGAGAAGTAAAATACTATTTATCGTGCATGTAGACTAATTATGTTAATTGATGAGAAGTAAAATACTATTTATCGTGCATGTAGACTAATTATGTTAATTGATGAGAAGTAAAATAATATGTATCGTGCATGTAGACTAATTATGTTAATTAATGAGAAGTAAAATACTATTTATCGTGCATGTAGACTAATTATGTTAATTGATGAGAAGTAAAATACTATTTATCGTGCATGTAGACTAATTATGTTAATTGATGAGAAGTAAAATACTATTTATCGTGCATGTAGACTAATTATGTTAATTGATGAGAAGTAAAATACTATTTATCGTGCATGTAGACTAATTATATTAATTGATGAGAAGTAAAATACTATTTATCGTGCATGTAGAATAATTATGTTGGTTAACTTTAATACGAATAGGATACTGTTTATGGAGTGAAATCAAACTTAGCAGGACTAACAGAAAACTCAATTTGAAAATTGTACAAAAGCAAGATGTCTAATAATTTTATCTACACACATTTATAGGTAGTTATACGCATGATCAGTCAGTTAGTTGGGGAGTTTTCTGGATTTGAATTTTGTGCAGTGAAAAGTAACAATTAAACAAGTTTATGAATTTTTAAAATACTCAGGAGGCCTGTAATATTTTATTGCAACATTGTTGATGATTAAGAAAGTGGAGGCCAAATGTTAGAACAAAGAAGATAATCTAATTAGCTACTGTAATTTGTGAAAAACATCGATTAAATATTAATTCAAACTATTGTTTGTTTGCTGTATCAACTAATGTAGCTGCCTCAAATACCTTGATAGAGGCCTAATCATTGCATAGTGACCTTGACCTCCCGCCGTCTGATGGCAAGTAAACTTATTACTTGCTAAGGGTCATTAACTTGATATCTGATGCTGTAAACAAGAGTCCGGATATCAGTCTCCATGTCGGGAAAGTAGTACATGTACTGTATATTTAAACATCACTAAGGTCCGCACATTGCATCATAGTGAATAATTGAACTATTTCATGATACAACGTTGTATTCTAATTCACTTAAAAAATACACGAGAAGTTTTGGTATTGATACCGTTCTGATTCATATTATTAGAGAAGTTATGGTATTGATACCGTTCGGATTCATACTATTAGAGAAGTTATGGTACTGATACCGTTTTGATTTATATTATTAGGGAAGTTATGGTATTGATACCGCGCTGATTCATATTATTAGAGATGTTATGTTATTGATACCGTTCTGATTCATATTATTAGAGAAGTTATGGTATTGATACTGTTCTGATTTATATTATTAGAGAAGTTATGGTATTGATACCGTTTTGATTGATATTATTAGAGAAGTTATGGTATTGATACCGTTCTGATTGATATTATTAGAGAAGTTTTGGTACTGATACCGTTATAATTCATATTATTAGAGAAGTTATGGTATTGATACCGCGCTGATTCATATTATTAGAGAAGTTATGGTATTGATACCGCTCTGATTCATATTATTAGAGAAGTTATGTTATTGATACCGTTGTGATTCATATTATTAGAGAAGTTATGGTATTGATACCGTTCTGATTCTTGTTTTTAGAGAAGTTATGGTATTGATAACGTTCTGATTCATATTATTAGAGAAGTTATGGTATTGATAACGTTATAATTCATATTATTAGAGAAGTTATGGTATTGATACCGTTCTGATTGATATTATTAGAGAAGTTATGGTATTGATACCGTTCTGAATCATATTATTAGAGAAGTTATGGTATTGATACATTTCTGATTCATATTATTATAGATGTTATGGTATTGATACCGTTCTGATTCATATTATTAGAGAAGTTATGATATTGATAACGTTCTGATTCATATTATTAGAGAAGTTATGGTATTTTTACCGTTCTGATTAATATTATTAGAGAAGTTATGGTATTGATAACGTTCTGATTCATATTATTAGAGAAGTTATGGTATTGATAACATTCTGATTCATATTATTGGAGAAGTTATGGTATTGATACCGTTCTGATTCATATTATTAGAGAAGTTATGGTATTGATACCGTTCTGATTTATATTATTACAGAAGTTATGGTATTGATAACGTTCTGATTCATATTATTAGAGAAGTTATGGTATTGATACCGTTCTGATCCTTAATTTTAGAGAAGTTATGGTATTGATAACGTTCTGATTCATATTATTAGAGAAGTTATGGTATTTTTACCGTTCTGATTAATATTATTAGAGAAGTTATGGTATTGATACCGTTCTGATTCATATTATTAGAGAAGTTATGGTATTGATACCGTCCTGATTCATATTATTAGAGAAGTTACTGTATTGATAACGTTAAAATTCATATTATTAGAGAAGTAATGGTATTGATATCGTTCTGATTCATATTATTAGAGAAGTTATGCTATTTTTACCGTTCTGATTAATATTATAAGAGTAGTTATGGTATTGATAACGTTCTGATTCATATTATTAGAGATGTTATGTTATTGATACCGTTCTGATTCATATTATTATCGAAGTTATGGTATTGATACCGTCCTGATTCATATTATTAGAAAAGTTATGATATTGATAACGTTATAATTCATATTATTAGAGAAATTATGTTATTGATACCGTTCTGATTCATATTATTAGAGAAGTTATGGTACTGATACCGTTATAATTCATTATTAGAGAAGTTATGGTATTGATACCGTTCTGATTTGTATTATTAGAGAAGTTATGGTATTGATACCGTTCTGATTCATATTATTAGAGAAGTTATGGTATTGATAACGTTCAGATTCATATTATTAGAGAAGTTATGGTATTGATACCGTTCTGATTCATATTATTAGAGAAGTTATGGTATTGATAACGTTCTGATTCATATTATTAGAGAAGTTATGGTATTGATCCCGTTCTGATTCATATTATTAGAGAAGTTATGGTATTGATACATTTCTGATTCATATTATTAGAGAAGTTATGGTATTGATAACGTTCAGATTCATATTATTAGAGAAGTTATGGTATTGATACCGTTCTGATTCATATTAATAAAGAAGTTATGGTATTGATAACGTTCTGATTCATATTATTAGAGAAGTTATGGTATTGATAACGTTATAATTCATATTATTAGAGAAGTTATGGTATTGATACCGTTCTGATTCATATTATTAAAGAAGTTATGGTATTGATACATTTCTGATTCATATTATTAGAGAAGTTATGGTATTGATAACGTTCAGATTCATATTATTAGAGAAGTTATGGTATTGATACCGTTCTGATTCATATTAATAAAGAAGTTATGGTATTGATAACGTTCTGATTCATATTATTAGAGAAGTTATGGTATTGATAACGTTATAATTCATATTATTAGAGAAGTTATGGTATTGATACCGTTCTGATTCATATTATTAGAGAAGTTATGGTACTGATACCGTTCTGATTCATATTATTAGAGAAGTTATGGTATTGATACTTTTCTGATTCATATTATTAGAGAAGTTATGGTATTGATAACGTTATAATTCATATTATTAGAGAAGTTATGTTATTGACACCGTTCTGATTCATATTATTAGAGAAGTTATGGTATTGATACCGTTCTGATTAATATTATTAGAGTAGTTATGGTATTGATACCGTTCTGATTCATATTAATAAAGAAGTTATGGTATTGATAACGTTCTGATTCATATTATTAGAGAAGTTATGGTATTGAAAACGTTATAATTCATATTATTAGAGAAGTTCTGGTATTGATAACGTTAAAATTCATATTATTAGAGAATTTATGGTATTGATACCGTTCTGATTAATATTATTAGAGAACTTATGGTATTGATACAATTCTGATTCATATTATTAGAGAAGTTATGGTATTGATACCGTTCTGATACATTCTATTAGACAAATTATGGTATTGATACCGTTCGGATTTATACTATTAGAGAAGTTATGGTACTGATACCGTTTTGATTTATATTATTAGGGAAGTTATGGTATTGACACCGTTCTGATTCATATTATTGGAGAAGTTATGGTATTGATACCGCGCTGATTCATATTATTAAAGAAGTCATGGTATTGATACCGTTCTGATTCATATTATTAGAGATGTTATGTTATTGATACCGTTCTGATTCATATTATTAGAGAAGTTATGGTATTGATACCGTTCTGATTCATATTATTAGAGAAGTTATGGTATTGATACCGTTCTGATTCATATTATTAGAGAAGTTATGGTACTGATACCGTTCTGATTTAAATTATTAGAGAAGTTATGGTACTGATACCGTTTTGATTTATATTATTAGAGAAGTTATGGTACTGATACCGTTTTGATTTATATTATTAGAGAAGTTATGGTATTGACAGGGTTCTGATTTATATTATTAGAGAAGTTATGGTATTGATACCGCGCTGATTCATATTATTAGTGAAGTTATGGTATTGATACCGCTCTGATTCATATTATTCGAGAAGTTATTTTATTGATACCGTTGTGATTCATATTATTAGAGAAGTTATGGTATTGATACCGTTCTGATTCTAATTTTTAGAGAAGTTATGGTATTGATACTTTCTGATTCTTATTTTCAGAGAGTTATGGTATTTTTACCGTTCTGATTAATATTATTAGAGTAGTTATGGTATTGATACCGTTCTGATTTATATTATTAGAGAAGTTATGGTATTGATAACGTCCTGATTCATATTATTAGAGAAGTTATGGTATTGATAACGTTATAATTCATATTATTAGAGAAGTTATGGTATTGATACCGTTCTGGTTCATATTATTAGAGAAGTTGGTACTGATACCGTTATAATTCATATTATTAGAGAAGTTATGGTATTGATACCGTTCTGATTTGTATTATTATAGAAGTTATGGTACTGATACCGTTATAATTCATATTATTAGAGAAGTTATGGTATTGATACCGGTCTGATTCATTCTATTAGAGAAGTTATGGTATTGATACCGCTCTGATTCATATTATTAGAGATGTTATGTTATTGATACCGTTCTGATTCATATTATTAGAGAAGTTATGGTATTGTTCTGATTCATATTATTAGAGAAGTTATGGTATTGATACCCTTCTGATTCATATTATTAAAGAAGTTAGGGTATTGATACCGTTCTGATTTATATTATTAGAGAAGTTATGGTACTGATACCGTTATAATTCATATTATTAGAGAAGTTATGGTATTGATACCGCGCTGATTCATATTATTAGAGAAGTTATGGTATTGATACCGCTCTGATTCATGTTATTAGAGAAGTTATGTTATTGATACCGTTGTGATTCATATTATTAGAGAAGTTATGGTATTGATACCGTTCTGATTCTTATTTTTAGAGAAGTTATGGTATTGATCACGTTCTGATTCATATTATTAGAGAAGTTATGGTATTGATAACGTTCTGATTCATATTATTAGTGAAATATGGTATTGATACCGTTCTGATTGATATTATTAGAGAAGTTATGGTATTGATAACGTTCTGATACATATTATTAGAGAAGTTATGGTATTGATACCGTTCTGATTCATATTATTAGAGAAGTTATGGTATTGATAACGTTCTGATTCATATTATTAGAGAAGTTATGGTATTGATACCGTTCTGACTCATATTATTAGAGAAGTCATGGTATTGATAACGTTCTGATTCATATTACTAGAGAAGTTATGTTACTGATACCGTTCTGATTCATATTATTAAAGAAGTTATGGTATTGATACATTTCTGATTGATATTATTATTGATGTTATGGTACTGATACCGTTCTGATTCATATTATTAGAGAAGTTATGGTATTGATACCTCGCTGATTCATATTATTAGAGTAGTTATGGTATTGATACCGTTTTGATTCATATTATTAGAGATGTTATGGTATTCATACCGTTCTGATTCATATTATTAGAGAAGTTATGGTATTCATACCGTTCTTATTCATATTATTAGAGAAGTTATGGTATTGATATCGGTCTGATTCATATTATTAGAGAAGTTATGGTATTGATGCCGTTCTGATTCATATTATTAGAGAAGTTATGTTATTGATACCGTTCTGATTGATATTATTAGAGAAGTTATGGTACTGATACTGTTCTGATTCATATTATTAGAGAAGTTATGGTATTGATATCGTTCTGATTCATACTATTTAAGAAGTTATGGTACTGATACTTTTTTGAATTATCTTTTTAGAGAAGTTATGGTACTGATACCGTTCTGATTCATATTATTAGAGAAGTTATGGTACTGATACCGTTTTGATTCATATTATTAGAGAAGTTATGGTATTGATACATTTCTTATTCATATTATTAGAGAAGTTATGGTACTGATACCGTTCTGATTTTTATTATTATAGAAGTTATGGTACTGATACCGTTATATTTCATATTTTTAGAGAAGTTATGGTATTGATACCGTTCTGATTCATTCTATTAGAGAAGTTATGGTATTGATACCGTTCGGATTTATACTATTAGAGAAGTTATGGTACTGATACCGTTTTGATTTATATTATTAGGGAAGTTATGGTATTGATACCGCGCTGATTCATATTATTAGAGAAGTTATGGTATTGTTACCGTTATAATTCATATTATTAGAGAAATTATGGTACTGGTACCGTTATAATACATATTATTAGAGAAGTTATGGTATTGATACCGTTCTGATTCATTCTAATAGAGAAGTTATGGTATTGATACCGTTCGGATTCATACTATTAGAGAAGTTATGGTACTGATACCGTTTTGATTTATATTATTGGGGAAGTTATGGTATTGATACCGCGCTGATTCATATTATTAGAGAAGTTATGGTATTGTTACCGTTATAATTCATATTATTAGAGAAGTTATGGTACTGATACCGTTATAATACATATTATTAGAGAAGTTATGGTATTGATACCGCTCTGATTCATATTATTAGAGATGTTATGTTATTGATACCGTTTGGATTTATATTATTAGAGAAGTTATGGTATTGATACCGTTCTGATTCATATTATTAGAGAAGTTATGGTATTGATACATTTCTGATTCATATTATTATAGATGTTATGGTATTGATACCGTTCTGATTCATATTATTAGAGAAGTTATGGTATTGAAAACGTTCTGATTTATATTAGAGAAGTTATGGTACTGATACCGTTATAATACATATTATTAGAGAAGTTATGGTATTGATACCGTTCTGATTCATTCTATTAGAGAAGTTATGGTATTGATACCGTTTGGATTTATATTATTAGAGAAGTTATGGTATTGATACCGTTCTGATTCATATTATTAGAGAAGTTATGGTATTGATACATTTCTGATTCATATTATTATAGATGTTATGGTATTGATACCGTTCTGATTCATATTATTAGAGAAGTTATGGTATTGATGCCGTTCTGATTCATATTATTAGAGAAGTTATGGTATTGATACCTCGCTGATTCATATTATTAGAGTAGTTTTGGTATTGATACCGTTTTGATTTATACTATTAGAGAAGTTATGGTATTCATACCGTTCTGATTCATGTTATTACAGAAGTTATGGTGTTCATACCGTTCTGATTCATATTATTAGAGAAGTTATGGTATTGATACCGTTCTGATTGATATTATTAGAGAAGTTATGGTACTGATACCGTTCTGATTCATATTATTAGAGAAGTTATGGTATTGATACATTTCTGATTCATATTATTATAGATGTTATGGTATTGATACCGTTCTGATTCATATTATTAGAGAAGTTATGGTATTGATACCTCGCTGATTCATATTATTAGAGTAGTTTTGGTATTGATACCGTTTTGATTTATATTATTAGAGAAGTTATGGTATTCATACCGTTCTGATTCATGTTATTACAGAAGTTATGGTATTCATACCGTTCTGATTCATATTATTAGAGAAGTTATGGTATTGATATCGTTCTGATTCATATTATTAGAGAAGTTATGTTATTGATACCGTTCTGATTCATATTATTAGAGAAGTTATGGTATTGATACCTCGCTGAATCATATTATTAGAGTAGTTTTGGTATTGATACCGTTTTGATTTATATTATTAGAGAAGTTATGGTATTCATACCGTTCTGATTCATGTTATTACAGAAGTTATGGTATTCATACCGTTCTGATTCATATTATTAGAGAAGTTATGGTATTGATACCGTTCTGATTGATATTATTAGAGAAGTTATGGTACTGATACCGTTCTGATTCATATTATTAGAGAAGTTATGGTATTGATACATTTCTGATTCATATTATTATAGATGTTATGGTATTGATACCGTTCTGATTCATATTATTAGAGAAGTTATGGTATTGATACCTCGCTGATTCATATTATTAGAGTAGTTTTGGTATTGATACCGTTTTGATTTATATTATTAGAGAAGTTATGGTATTCATACCGTTCTGATTCATGTTATTACAGAAGTTATGGTATTCATACCGTTCTGATTCATATTATTAGAGAAGTTATGGTATTGATATCGTTCTGATTCATATTATTAGAGAAGTTATGTTATTGATACCGTTCTGATTCATATTATTAGAGAAGTTATGGTACTGATACCGTTCTGATTTATATTATTAGAGAAGTTATGGTACTGATACCGTTCTGATTCATATTATTTGAGAAGTTATGGTATTGATACCGTTCTGATTCATACTATTAGAGAAGTTATAGTACTGATACCGTTTTGATTTATATTATTAGAGAAGTTATGGTACTGATAACGTTCTGATTCATATTTTTAGAGAAGTTATGGTACTGATACCGTTCTGATTCATATTATTAGAGAAGTTAGGGTATTGATACCGTTCTGATTCATATTATTAGATAAGTTATGTTATTGATACCGCTCTGATTCATTTTATTAGAGAAGTTATGTTATTGATACCGTTCTGATTCATATTATTAGAGAAGTTATGGTATTGATACCGTTCTGATTTATATTATTAGAGAAGTTATGGTATTGATAACGTTTTGATTTATATTATTAGAGAAGTTATGGTATTGATAACGTTCTGATTCATATTATTAGAGAAGTTATGGTATTGATACCGTTCTGATTCATATTACTAGGTAAGTTATGGTATTGATACCGTTCTGATTCATATCATTAGAGAAGTTATGGTATTGAGACCGTTCTGATTCATATCATTAGAGAAGTTATGGTATTGATACCGCTCTGATTCTTATTATTAGAGAAGTTATGGTATTGACACCGTTCTGATTCATATTATTAGAGAAGTTATGGTATTGATACCGTTCTGATTCATATTATTAGAGAAGTTATGGTATTGATACCGCTCTGATTCATATTATTAGAGAAGTTATGTTATTGATACCGTTCTGATGCATATTATTAGAGAAGTTATGGTATTGATACCGTTCTGATTCATATTATTAGAGAAGTTATGGTATTGATACCGTTCTAATTCATATTATTAGAGAAGTTATGGTATTGATACCGTTCTGATTCATATTATTAGAGAAGTTATGATTTTGATACCGTTCTGATTCATATTATTAGAGAAGCTATGAGTAGTATATGGGGATACACTAGCGACAATGGGAAATCCAGTCATAAAGGTCGTGGGAACGTCTAGCGACAAGGGGAATTTAACATGGGGAAATGTAACATGGAGCGAATGGGGAATTGAACATAGTAACAAGGATTGGGTCACTTTAGTGTCATTGGGGCCTTAACGTTAAAAATGGTTATATCAAAATTAATGTTAATGGGAATTTAACATGGGAATGTCACTTGGAGTTATAAGGGAATTGAACATTGGTGACTCCATTGTGTTTATAGAGTCAAAACTATTGATAGGGTAAAATGTACGTGTAGGGACAAACGGCTGATAGGGACAAACATAGATATACAGAAAGAAATAAATACACATCGAAACACACAGAAAAGAGGGCAGAGATCTTCTAAAGAAAGACCCATAGATAATAACAGATTACGATATGGGTTCAAAACATTTATTCAAAAATATACATGGGCTCTCTGACCTGTGCTTTAGTCTAAGCACTATCCATTTAAAACATTCAAATCTGGACATGGAACAAATCTATTCACATGTTATCTATTTCTTGGATCTAGAAAAAATACTTTTAAAATAAAAGTTTATGCCTTCAAAAAAAGACCCTACTTTACATGCAACGCATAAGCATTCATATAAGAATGGCACTTTTCATACAACAATTAATATCCATTTTTAAGAAAAAAGCTAAACCAAAACAAGTTACAAAAACAATCAAATAGGAGAAAGTTCATGTTGTTTTCGATATCCGTCACACACATTGTTCAAAATCTGGTCAGCTATCGCTTGTGTCCAAGCGTAGATGTTTCCCATTGCGTACCCCTTTTATTCGTAAATCTGCTCGAGTCTTACGCTCGATACTTGGTGTGTGAAATGATTCATCTTTCTCGCTTGGCAGTGTTAGTCACAATGAACTATCGGTCTTGGACAATGTCCCTTTTTATATGCTGACCAACATCGACGTGACCGTACGGTAAAGTGAAGTGATTGAGAAGCCGCACTCTCTTCTGGTACACGATTTGATAGACTTTTTCCAAAGACCTACTGACGATTTGGTGTGTGGGTAAACGTGCGATCTTGTGCGGTTCGTGGGTGGTCACTTTAAAAGTTTCATCCTGTCCAGACTTCAAGGCTTCTTTTAGCACGTCAAAGTTCACCACTCGACTGGTGCGATAATTGAGAGTCAATCCTTTCACTTTACATTCGGTGTGCATTTTTCCTTGACAGTTTCGGTATTCGTAGCCGTAATGTTTAGGACCGCCACTTACAAAACTTAGAATCTTGTCGTCTGGATGTTCATCTGTCCAGGCTCCTAAACGGTCTCCTTCGATATCAAGGTGACGTTGACCTAGGCGATCAATGTAGATGCAACTGTGCGTGTCAAAATACAGGACGCGATCTCCTAACAGTTCCAACACTTCGTACAATTTTAAGCATGGGCTGTCACGTAATCCGCAATGATGACATTTCCAAATTCGTCGGCTTCTACAAAGTCTAGTTCTTCTTCGTAATTGACAAAGATCAAGTCCTCACGAATGACGTCCAAATGTGTTTGATGTATTTGCTTTTGTCGTCAATCATCTGGAAATAGCGAGAAGGTTCGGAAAAATGCTCCATCTTGGGTAAAGACGGCCGTTGTGCCATTTTACCCCACAAGCAATTTAACATCACTTTGGCAAACGATCGCCTTCCTTCGTTTTTCTCGATGTGGTCTAAAGTGATGCTTTCCTGCTCCCAATAGTTTTCTTTGAATTTCTTTTGGTCTTCGGGAATGTGATACCAGGAAGGATAGTCGCTAGCTTCTTGTTTTAGTTTCAAAAGGCATCTACGTAGTCTGCAAAAATACCGTTGTGTCTCGTCGCCCTTCTAATATTGTTGTGTCTTGGGAAAGTGGTAAATTTCGTACACTTCTAACAGTTGGTATCCCAGGTCCAGACCTTTAAACAATTCCACGCTAATCCACGTTCCTGTCAAGGCGCGTTCTTCCTGGCTGTGCTGACAAGGTTGGTCTTGGTTGCACGTTTCGGCACAAGTTCAACACAAAGGAACATCAGTTTCCCTTAGCAATGGTGAGGTAAAACGGGATGATTCAAGTCCGTAGGAGGCAAGACTTTGCACTTGATCAATCCTTCGTACTGTCGAATGTGGTCCAGGTCAATGTGTTCTGTCATCAATTGTGGGTGCCCTACGGGAAAGTGACAATATTTGCATACGTAAGGATACAGCGAACACGTCTAAGTATCTGATTTCTTCTCCCTTCTCCTCGTCCGCCTGGTTCAGCAAACAGGTGGCATTCGTTCGTCCTCCGTACAAACTATCCCGGGGGTTCAGTGGGTCCACCAACTTGTAACTTTCCGAATGCGTTTAAACTCGGGATCGGTTTTCAAGCGGTGATTGTACTCATGTTCCCACATTTCCACCACTTGTTATCCTTGCTGTTCTAACTTCAAACGTCGCAGACAAGTAGTCTGATACACGTCTTCCATGGTCCGTTGTAAAAACTGTTTTTTGGTGTCACGTTGAGGGTAACACATGGGACATCCGTGAAATAAGCATCCGTGAAACTCGTACAGGATCTGATGGTTTTCTAAGTCTCAGCCATCCACCGAAAACGTTCCGATGGTCTTTTCGCCTCCTCCGTTGCGGGCGTGTTTGATGCAAATGTTTTCCTTGTCACACAAATAATGTAGCCAGCGTAGGGCTTTGATCGAGTATTGACGTTTGACAAAGTTAGTCGTTTGAGGGCTTATGACAGCCAGGGTGTTTTCGGGCATGACTTCATGGCGGTACACTAAGGAACACGCTTTGGCGATGGTGCAAGCTTCTTTCAAATCCTCCGTACTCCAAAAAGAATTATCGAAATTTTTCACAACAACGTCGTAAAATGTCTACGTCAGATCGACAATACTTTAACATTTCTTCCTGAAAGTCAAAGGGGTCCGAGGCGTGAGTCTGGTACCAAGCGAAGAAAGCTTCTCGTTGTTCGGTACACATGTTGTCGGGGTCGTAATAGTGAGCCTCAGGCAAATGGGGTAGAACAACATGTTGATTGACTTCCGTATTGAAAAAGTGCGGGAAATAACCTTTGGCCATTTTTGGCATTCCAAACGTTTTAGGCATGCGACTCAAAGGCATGGCCAAGTAACTCATCGAATCTTTAAACTGCATTTGTCCTACTTGCATGTAAATGATTTTGGCTCCGTTTAAAGTCACTTTAGGACTTTCGATACTTTGTTCAGTATAGTATCTGGCAGAAATTGCCCATGGTATCCCGAGAAATTGTGAGCCATTACCGTGGCATGGCGATTACAATCTAAGTAACGTTCGATGTCTTCTTTATTACACGCAAAGCATGAGTCAGAGCAAGTGAAGTTGTGAAGTTGAGCGGAGGTGTATAAACAACAACTGTCAAGTCCCTATGTTCCAGTTCTGTTTGTGATAATAACTTGCGATACTTCATATTTTCTAAAGTGGAAATGTGTGCAAGCCGTACAATAGTTATGTGACTATAGTTTTTGACACTTTACTTCACTTCATTAATGTGTCAAGAAAAAAAATACTATCAGAATATTACCATTTTCCAAAACACTCACACACTCGCAACCTGACCAGAATCTACACTTCTATATTTGTGGATATCCCACAGACCCGTCCCAGCATACAGAGCTGGCTAAGAACTGTATGAATATCACATCATTGTTTCAGAAATATCAACAAGAAAAGGTAATTGTATCGTCCCCGTTCTACCCTTTATTAGTGTTTGAATATGTTCTCTAAAGAAAAACAATTTAAAACAAAATTAAATTTTGAATTAAAAATTATCTCTCTTTGTACATTTTTTCAAGGTGTTGGTGTATGTCAGATTACATCCAATGCCTTCTCCAAGTGAAAAACATTTCTACACGTCATTGCATTTGTTAAATTCGGTTGTTTTTTTTTTTTTTTTTGGGGGGGGGTTAGTTATCGTTTATCTTTAATTCTATTTTTTGATATATTTTTTCTTTTATAGAAGATGTAAGATTGTTTATTGTTGTAGTGGTATATATGTTATTTAGTCTATTGCTACAAAAGAAAATGTATATAGCAAAGGGCTTAAGTTTGTTCATATTTGTATTATTTCAAGCTCTACAAAACGTACAAAGTTTGTTTTGCAAGAGGATTGAAACTTAAAGTTGCGTAGACGTGAAGGAAAACATACCTTTGTTACAAAAGTTTGCACTCCGTGTTTGTTCTACACATGCTTGCCTTATATATTTGTGTTTTAGATAACATATTTCTTCTGATGTAAATACATACATCTGTGGACAGACAGATTGGGTTATCATCCTTGAGGTTAACTGTACTTTAGTTTATTTACTTTATACAAACTCCAAATTCTCTAGTTTGACAAAAGTTACCACTCAGTACTATATTATTTCTGTCTACCTAGGCGAATGTGTTTATGTCAAAATGTCAAAGTGAGAAAATATGTTTTTAGTCAGTTTAAAAACTCGAACAATAATTGCACAGTTAAGTGGTTGATGTGTCATAAATAAATGGTACAATACGCATCAAAGGGTTTGTAGGTTCACACTCCAGTCTGTCTGCGCTACAATTGAATCAATGCATGAGCCTGGGCAAAACAATGCGCCAGTAGTTAGAAGCAATGTAAGACTACACTCTTTTCTACCCCCTTAGCTTCAAAATGCCCTCACTCGCTCTCAGTACAGTGACTAGATAAGACGTGTTTTTTCTGCGCCTGACCACTACACTATCTACCTTGAATTTCGAACCAAACAATGCGTCACTCATTGTAAGTGATTTCATTGGCAAACCGATATTTTCCACAGCCTTCGCTTCAAATCGGCTTCAGTTGTTGCTCTCACAGCGAGAAGATAAGGCGTTTATTTCTGTACCTGTCCACTAGACACTTTCCAAACAATAAAACTTGTGCACAAATAATCACACCATCGTGGAAATGTCAGTCTTATTGCGAAATACACCAAAACATGTTTGGATGTACTAATCTGTGAGAACTTCACAAAACGTTTTTGACAGAATGATTTTAGTAGGCTATGTCTGCAATTCACTCTTGTGATATTTTACAATAGTGGTTTATTTTCTAAAAGAATAAGTAGTCTGTGAGATGTGTGCGAAATTTCGTAAGGAAAATATGCCATACAAAACGTAAAAGAGTCGTGATATTTTTAAAAGTAGGAATAACATTCTCTCCCTCTCTCCGTCCTAGCAATTATTTTTTAAAACTCTAATGACATATTTTCCTGTTTTGAAGATACCTCTCCAAAATTGTGAACTGTAGTCACCATAATTATGTAAACTGTTCCGTCTGTCAGGTAAATTTGTTTCCAAAACTTACACCCTAAAATTATAGAACGATTTTGTCTTCTATCAGTAAATCATTGTATGAAACAAACTCTTGAGTTGGCTTGAGCTTGTGCAATTCATGTATCTTAGCTTTATCCTTTTTTTGCACACGGCAATGTGTCACGAAAACAATTCTAACATTCGATCTACCGTTTTTTATTCTTCTTGCAAAAGGCAACAAACACAGGGCTTTTTCAAGAATGGCGCGAGTGACATTGCACTGTATAACCCTGCCTATGGTTAACTCTAAATTCTGAAAGCGAAACATGCGTTCAGAACAATTGTAACAATGTTCGACCTTTTTCTCTCAGTTTAGACGAGTGGTGTACAAACATTTTGAGTCAGGGGCCACAATCTGACTTGTCGAAACCGTCGGGGGCCACAAAAAAGTGAAGATCAAAATTGTCCCACACAAGATAGTTATCACATCTAAGAACACATAAATAACGATGAAGACTTATAATTACGACAAAGAAGTTGCATACTAAGACTTATTCTAAAAATGTTATGATACGTCAACTTGCACAAAGTCAGTGTGATGGATGGTGCTTCATGTCATCTGCAAGATTCGAAATGTCCGGCTTGATGTTTGACGTTGAAATACGCAAAATTGCTTCCAGAATATCATCAGTCAGCTGATTGCGGGTGTTGCTTTTGTTCAGTTTCTTCTGTGAGAAAGCCTGTTCGCAGCAGTATGTGCTGCCAAATATGCAGGTGTGGACAAGTGCGTTATCTTTCAGATTAGCAAATGTATTAGGCAATGTTCTGTAGAAGTCAAGCAAACTGTTTTCTCGGTAAATAGCACGCAATTCATCAGATGGCTGGAGATTAGTAAGTTCGAGCTGGTATTCTGCTGACAAGTCATCCACTGACAAACTGAACGGATCAGCAAAATGTTTCATTAACAATCTGCATTGGTCAAAGTCATGAAACCGTGAATTGAAAGATTGAACCAATGCATCTAGCTTTCCAACATAAACTTTTGTGTCAATGTCCTGACTCTTATGTAGCTGTGACTGAAAAGTGGGAAAGTGCACAAAGTTCCCCGATGCTGCTTGCTGACGGAACAACTGCAACTTTGCCCTGAATGCCGAGATGTGATTTGCAAGTTGACACACAAGCAGAGTTTTGCCTTGCAACTTCAAATTTAGATCATTCAAGTGTTGTGACATGTCGACCAGAAAGGTCAAATCAGCTTGCCATGCTGGGTCAGTCATGGAAGCAACTTCTTAGTCTTTGTTCTTACTTCTGAGGAATTCTATAACCTCTTCAATTAATTCCCAGAATCTTTTGAGCATCTTCCCTCGACTCAGCCAGCGTACTTCACAGCAATAAACAAGGCCACCATAATCTGCACCAATATCTTCAAGACTTCGAAATTGGCGGTGATTGAGCCCTCGTGATTTGATGAAATTAATTGTTTTCGTCACTAACGTCATCAGTGCCTGAAAACTAAGTTCTTTACTGCACATGCTCTGTTGGTGAATAATACAGTGCAACTTCACCAACTGTTCTGCTTTCCTAGATGCTTCATTAACAGTGCTACCAGCCCGTTACTTTCTCTGGTCATGGCTGGTGCTCCATCAGTTGTCACTCTTACCAGTTTCGTGAAATCCAGTGAAACACTACTACACAGTCGCACTGTCTCTTCAAATAGAGCAGACACAGTTGTCTGACCCTTCATGGAACCCATGCCGATAAGTTCCTCTGTGATATCAAACGAGGACTACACACCGCCAACAAAATCTAGCAGCTGTGCGGTTGAATTGATGTCAGTCGACTCGTCTGCAGCCAAACAGAAGTAGACAAAGTTGGCTGCTTTATCTGCAAGCTGTCTTGTCATGTCTGCTGATAGGTGTGAAATTCTTTGTTGAACTGTCATACGATTCAAAGTCACCGTCTGCAGCTTGCGAACAGCTTCCGGACACAACTTTTCTGATGCAGTAATCATACATTACTTGACAAAATCACTGTCAGTGAAAGGTCGGCCAGATTTCGCTATCATCAATGAAATCTCGTAATTAACCTCACATGCTGCACTAAAATCTGCTGACTGCTTTGAGGAAATGTTCTGTTGGCGATTCAGCGAAAGCTTCAGAGATTCAATTCGAGCTGTTTGTTCGTCCCCGACAACGTTGTGGAAATCTTGATGCTTCGTCTCATAATCACGCTTTATATTGGAAACCTTCGCCACTGCTACTGTTGAATGACACAGCAGACAAATAACGTTCGTCTGTTGTTGAAATGCCGGTTTTCGTTGTCAACTTTTTTTTACGATTAGCTGCCATTTTGTCACAAAAATATAATCAAAATAAACAACGGAAAATATGGCGGGTACTTCCGGTACACCGGGAAATCGGTGATGTGCACCACTGCAAAATTAATGGCAATACTGCCAGGCAAATTCTATAGCCATTTGATCGAGTAGTGCACCAAATATTTGACGTTCCCGTTGGACATCGTGGGCCACTCGTGGAAAAAGGATATGCGAACTTAGTCTTTTGAGTCCAGGCCATTGGGTCTTTGTTCATTTCTGTAACATAATAGCAATTAAATGATGAAGTAGCTTGCGCTCTAAAATGGGGAAAACATTTCTGCAGAATTTTTCCGCGGGGAGTGGAACATTTAAAACTGAGTTTCAAAGGGTTAATTTGTTTTCTCTATTCGAGTTGGGCATTATTTAATGAATTTTATTATTAAAATGTTCTTTATTCTTGGAATTCACTACCTAAGATTTACAGCTGACTTGTACAAAGATAGAAGAAACAAAACAAAAAGGATAATAATAATAATAATAATAATAATAATAATAATAATAATAATAATAATAATAATTATTATTATTATTATTATTATTTCGTAATTTCTGATTATTGAAAGTTTTCATTCATTTAGTTTAATTTTGCAGATACTTTTTCTATTCGGGTATAAAATAAAATATTTATGTCTTGATCATGAAATCAACATCACAGAAATTGATGCAAATTGCTTTCAAAAACAAGCACTGCTTGAACTGTTCATTCTAGATCATTGAATTTTCTATATTGAAGACACTTGACGAGAGCATGCCTCTAGAAAAGGACATCTCATATTGTCCGTAATAAGTCAATGTGACATACTGTGCCAAATTATTATGTTATGATAAATGTTTGTTTTAATATCTCCGACAATCAATGTAATTATACTTAAAGTATGAAAAGTCAAAAGAAATAATTTTGTTTCGTGGCAGAAGCGAAATCAATAAATATTTCTTTTCTTAATATCTTTTGTTTTGGATTTCACGGAGAATCTAGAAATATAATTCTGTTCGCATAGAGTTCATCATTACATTAGATATACAGGGCACAATTAGGGCTGGGAAAGGCTATTCTAAATATAACATTACCATATAGTAGTAATGTGGCACGATATGGGGCATATGGAAAATCCAGTCAAAAACAGCTTGGGACGATATGGGGCAAAGATTTATGGGGCATATGGAAAATCCAAACAAAAACAGCTTGGGACTATATGGGGCAAAGATTTATGGGGCATATGAAAAATCCAGTCAAAAACAGCTTGGGACGATATGGGGCAAAGATTTATGGGGCATATGGAAAATCCAGTCAAAAACAGCTTGGGACGATATGGGGCAAAAAGGTTTGGGACTGTATGGGGCAAAAAGGTTTGGGACTGCATGGGGCAAAAGGTTGTGGATCTGTATAGGGACAAGGGAAATTGAACATAGGGGTCTGTATAGCTACAAAGGGAAAATGGAGGCAAAGAAAGCTAATATCTTTTCGAGGCATATGAGTGGCCCTGAAAAGGGTCGTTATGTGTAATGTTAACAGTATCTTGTTAACATAGAAGTCATCTCACAGTTCTTCTTCTCTTCCTTAAACTTCTCCTCACTGTCGGGCCATAGAGGAGAACTCTCTTTAAACAACCTTGTCTTTCCACATATACCCTTCTCTTCCAAAAGGCTGTATCCGTCATATGAATGACTGTCCACGATGATCTGACATACATGGGTATGTCAGTCCGAAACAGCATGGTCGAAACAAGGGTAGAAGATTCAACGTTAGTCCGCATCTTGTGATGAGAAACAGGTGAAGCGAATGCCGTGTACTGCGGCTATTTATAGGGGAAGAGCGGATCGAAACGGATTGAGGGTATCCACCAATCCAAACGTGCGTTACAAAAGGCAGTCACAGTCATCCAATCGGAAGAGAGCAGGCTGTGACGTCACCTTTCCTATATAGAGCTACTAGAGCCTGCGCACAGTCAATCGATGCGACAGAGTTATCAATGATATTGGACACTAAGAAGACAATGAATTTGGGTGAGTCAGTAGTAGAGACAGCGAGTAATGGGACAGCAGTGACTACTAAAGTCATGACAAATCTACATCCAGAGGAAATTGATTTTAACTGGGATATTGTGGATTTTTTATCATCACAAGAATTTATTCCGGAACCTGTGTTACCTTCTCCATCTTCTTATGTACACGTCGATGATATTGCAAAGACAAAAAGAAGAATTGGAGCGATTTTTACAACAACAGAAAGTAGAAGAACAAACTTTTCTTATACAACAGCGGGAAGAAGAAGAACAAGAAGGAAACACCAGGAAGAAACAGTAGCAGCAACAGAGAAGAAAGAAGATCAACGACAGAAAGAGAATAGTGAAAATGAAACAGTCACGACGGTAATTTTAGATATTTTAGCAGAGTTAAAAACTCTGAAACAAATGTATCAGTCTTCTTTATCACAACCGAAGGGACAAAGACCTTCACGAGCTAAACAATCTAATCTCACTGTGACTACGTCTGCCATACCACCGTTAGTGATTTCTACCAAATCATTGACAGGAACCACCAGTCCCGAAGTAGGCCATGGCCGTGGCAAAGGCTTAAGTCAGCTCAAGAGGAATTCGTCCTGTTTCTGAGTTTGTTTTGTTTTAAACAAACAAAACACCAACGGTCCTTTCAGGGCCACTCAAATTATTTCGAAAAGAAATACTATGTCAATTACCTAATTCAATGAAAACTCAAAAATCCTTTTTCATTTTATTTTTTTAAACCCATTATATACGTGTGAGTGTAGGAGTGTGTGAGTGTAGTTTTTTATCCTATAAAAATCAAAACCAAGAGACACTTACATTTTTTTCTCTCTGGTGTATTCTGGTACAAACGTTACAAATCAATATCACAACATAACATTACACAATACCACTTTAAAAAAGTTCATAGGTTTCTTCAGTTTCACTCTCTGTGTTTTTTCATTTTCTTTACTGTCACAGATTTTTCTTTTTCTTTTTCTTCTTTCTCTTCACTTTCGTTTCATCTTCTTTTCTTGTCCTTGTGAACGTGTGGAGGATCTTCCTTGGGGGGAGGTCACCTCTTCCTCCTTCTGTTCAGAATTCCTTTCCTCCTCTTCCTCCTTCTGTTCCTGTTGTTTCTTAGGGCAGTTTGGAGACCAATGTTCTTTCTCTTTACAATGATAACAGGTATCTTGACTTTGGTCTCTGTTGGTACCTTTTCTGTTTTTGTCACGATCTAGACATTCTGTAGCCCAATGACCTTTCTTCTTACAGATATAGCAAGTATCTTGACTTTTATCTCGAAAGGAGGGAGAGTAGTCCGTCGGCTTGTCTGAAGAAAACTTTCGTATGACCCCACGTAAAGCTCTTGTGTAGGTTCTTCCATCGTTCTGGTCAATGTGAGAATAAAATGAATACTGAAAGGTTAGACACTGACCCTTTATATATCCACGGATCGGACATGAATATATAGGGTTATGGTCTTTAAAAGGTAGTCATTTGACTTTTTGCAGACAAGATGAAAAGACCACATCATGTTGTGGAGAAAGGAGAAGACAGTAAGAGACAGAAACGTAATGTATCGCCTAGCACAGTAGCTGAAGTCTTGGTTCAAATTCATGCCAGTGATTTTGAAGATGACGTGAGTGAGCCCAAATCCACACCCAAACAATCGACATCCAAGCAAAGTGCACTACCCTTAGTAAACCCTGAAAATTACTATCACATTCTAAAGACGGAAAAGCGTTCCTCTCGAAAATTTAGAACAACAGCTTACACGTATGCCGTAAAGTTTAAAGATTTCAAGTCCAATGTACCTTTGGAGAATACAGAAGGGTTCATTACTGAGGTGTGCGATTCTGTGTTAACTACACTGAAACAGCAATATCAAGCCAAAGAAGACGATCGCTTGAGACTTTCTATTCATCACGATAATTTAAAGTCTCTTGTTTGGATCGAGTTTAGTAGCCCATCACAATTAACACCTTCCAAAGTCATCGACAAAATTCAACATGTGCAACAATCCAATGACAAGTTTCACATTACCGACGGAAAAAACATACTGTTCATGACCCACGTGTCTCTTCCTCAGGGGACTGGACAACGCAAAAAAGTGTTATTGGTGGACAGCCTTCGCAACATTAAGCGAAGCCTCGTCCAAATTAACAATTCTCAAGACCAGATGTGTTAAGTCCGTGCCATCGTCGTGGGACGAACGTATGACAACAAGAACGACACGGCAGAATGGAAAAGAGCCTGGACAACTATTCGAAAATCGGAGCGAACCAAACAACGAAGTGAAGCAGAACTTCTGTTGCAGCAAGCGGGGATATCCAAAGAAACCCCTTGCGGTATTCCAGAAATGCAAAAATTGCAAGACGTCTTGTCTCCACATTACACTTTGAAAGTACACCCTCAAGAAGTGCGTGGTCCTCTTTTGTTTCGAGGCCACGATTTCAAAGACGGAAAATACATTCACGTCTATCATCACGATGGTCATATTGATACCATTACTAGTATCACTGTATTTCTGGGATACAGTTACTACTGTGAAAAATGTGACTATGGCTATAACAATCGAGAACACCACAAGCATTGTGGATCGAAATGTGAGGGATGTTTGGCCTCTCAACCTTGTCTGGACAAAGGACAAGTACGAGTGCATTGCCCTGTTTGTCAGCGCACGTTTGTCAGTCTTACCTGTTACCAACAACATTTGAAGATGCAAGGTTCACAGCAGAAACGTGCTTGTCAGCTTTTGAGAATGTGCCCCACTTGTGGACAAGGCATACGTACCAATAATGCCAAGTTTCACGTTTGTCGAGGGAAGAAACGATGTCACATTTGTCACCAAATCGTGGACTTGGAACACGAATGCTTCATTCAGAAATATCAACCTCGACCAGAAGAGACCCAGAAGAAAGGAAATTTTATCTTTTTTGATTTCGAATGCATGCAAGAAACTGGTATTCACATTCCTAATTTCTGCGTGGCTCACCGTGCGTGCGAGCAGTGCATCCAAGAACCCATCTTTAGTCATTGTCCTCACTGCAGCAAGATTCCTGGAGGACGTGAAAAAATCTTTCGAGGGTCAAACACGCTAGCCAATCATTGGAAAAATCAAAAGGTGGTGGAACAACGGCAGAAAATAAAAGAAGAAGAAGTATCGAAAGGTCCTTTTCAGGGCCACTCATATACCTCGAAAAGATATTAGCTTTATTTGCCTCCATTTTCCCCTTGTCGCTATGCCCCATTCAGTCCCAAACCTTTTTGCCCCATACAGTCCCAAACATTTTTGCCCCATATCGTCCCAAGCTGTTTTTGACTGGATTTTCCATATGCCCCATAAATCTTTGCCCCATATCGTCCCAAGCTGTTTTTGACTGGATTTTCCATATGCCCCATAAATCTTTGCCCCATATCGTCCCAAGCTGTTTTTGACTGGATTTTCCATATGCCCTCACTGGACAACAAATTTTTACAAAAGTCATGTTACTGAAATAAAATTAGTCAATTCTTATCAATTTTTATGTGATGAACACGAATATGACAGTCAAATTGCAAAATTGGCTCTAGTTTTTTTTGTAATCTGCAAGAAATTAATGTTTACATAACGAAATGCATTCCAATAGTAAAAGGTCAACTGTAATAGCCTATCTATAAAAAATCAAGTCATTGACTACATCTTAGGTTTCTTCACCTGTCTCTTGTACAGCTGTTCGGGAGCATCTCTGAGGAGTGTCCAGCAGTAGTCAGCAAGCATTGTAGTGGACCATTTTCCTTGGTATCTTTGTTCCATTGTTGCGATATCTTGATGAAAACGTTCGCCGTGTTCATCACTAACAATACCACAGTTGCTAGGAAAGAAATCCAAATGGGAATGAAGGAAGTGAATCTTAAGAGACATATTGCAGCCAAGTTTCGTATACTTCATCAACATGTCTTCTACTAGTTCCTTATAGTTTTCTGCCCTAACATTTCCGAGGAAGTTTGTAGAAATTAG
Organism: Unio delphinus; assembly: GCA_029339505.1. Lineage (NCBI taxonomy): Eukaryota > Metazoa > Mollusca > Bivalvia > Unionida > Unionidae > Unio > Unio delphinus. Next base: position 1,266,742 of record JAQISU010000119.1, read on the forward strand.
GCGAAAGCATTCCATGCTTGTTTCGCGTCACCTTCCAGCAAGTTGTTGAACCGGTCATCTTTGAAAAGCTCTCGAATCTGAGGACCCAGAAAAACTCCTTCTTTAATCTTTGCTTCGCTGAGTCGAGGGAATTTTTCATGCAGGTATCGGAATGCTGGCAAAGTCCGGTCAATGGCTTTCACGAAGTTCTTCATCAAACCTAGTTTGATGTGAAGGGGTGGTAGCAAAATTTTCTGAGCCTCAACCAGAGCTGGGTGTTGGATATTCTTCTCTCCAATGGCTACATTCTGCCTGTGAGTCCATTCCTTCCTCATGTGGTGCATTTCCCTTGCTCGGCTATCCCACTCGCATAAGAAACACATGTATTTTGTATATCCTTGCTGCAGTCCCATTAAAAGGGCAACTACCTTCAAATCACCACAGAGGTGCCAGCTGTACTTGTTATACTCAATGGAATTCAGTAGCTGCCTTAAGTTATCGTATGTCTCTTTCATGTGGACAGCATACGCTACTGGAATAGATGGAAGAATGTTTCCATTGTGCAAAAGCACAGCCTTGAGACTCAGTTTCGAAGAGTCCACAAATAGTCTCCATTCTTGTGGGTCATGAGTGATTTTTAAAGCTTTCATGAGGCCCTCAATATCGGAACAGAATATCAGATTACTTTCCTTTCTGAAGAAAGGCTCCAATATCTGGTGGCGCTTTCGATATGCAGTAATTGTGACATCTTCTTCTAGCAATTCTGCCTTGTTCTTTGATAAGTCCAAATCACGAATCAGGTCATTTAGTTCTTCCTGTGTTATTCTGTGTGGGGTTGATGATGCACCACAGTGAAAATCTGGATCACTGCATGCTGATGGACCAGGAGAAGAACAGGTCGACTCACCTTTGTCTTCGTCAGATGAATCAAGAGAATATTCTGCTGGAGGTTCTGGAATAGGAAGTCCCTCACCATGTGGAACTGGTGTCAATGCAGATGGAATGTTTGGGTAGACTATTCTCGACTTCTTTCGCTTCGTTATTCCGCCGGAAAGAGGAGGAACCAAGCAGAAGTAAGTCATTTAGGTGGCTGCTTGGCTCTCTCCACACCATTGGGACTGCAAACGGCATTGATGACCTTTTGCAATTCAACCACTGTGAAAGCTGTGTTGTACATGTAGCACAGCATATATGCGGAGCCCAAGGCTTGTCTTGGTCACCAACCTTGCATCCGAAGTAAAGATGATATGCCTTCTTCACTTGAGAATTGATACTTTTCTTCTGGTTGGCAAATGTCATTTCCCCACAAATATAGCAAAAATTGTCCGCGGTATTAACACACTTTCGAGGCATTACTGTTCTTTATTTTACGTAAATGGATAAAATAATAAGTTTTGTGTAACAGTTGCTTGAACTGTCTCGCACAACGTCTAAAATATTTTAAATGCTGAACCTATCTGATTGGGCTTTATATAGTACACTGCTTACGTCAGCTTCAGCAGCCGCCTGGCATTAGTATAATAGGCCTACACATGTATAGTACACAGCTGACGTCAACTTACTTCAGCAGCCACATGGCATTAGTATTGCATTGCATCAGAAAATGATGCAATCAACTGTGGATGATGTGAGCATGATGGTATTATGCAATGTTACATCATTATTCCGGATGTTGCTGCAGTCCTACTGGAGAAATTTACACAGTGAAACATAGAAAATGAGGTGTATGAATATCTTCAAAACGAGAGCCAATAAAACAATTTCACGGTTATATTCGTGTTCGGCACACCAAAATACTACAGATTAGGGCCTTTTCAAGTCAGTAATGATTTCACTGTTGACCAGTGCCCTCTATCGTTCCATATTACTACTCATATCAGCTTGTAAATGAACTGTATCCAGGCAAATTATGACACAATCTGGACACAAAATCGGATTCCAACCATGGACGACTTTTGGGTGTAAAAAGGGTCCAAAAACGTAGCCTTTTCCCTCTTTATTGTTTTGTGCAACTTAAATGTCCAGATTATTTGCTATCGTTGTAGAGCTAAATCTGTCTACCCTTCTATAATACCACCCACTTTAGTGTAACATGCATAAACCTGACGCTACAGACCATGGAAGTAGGCTACTACCTCATACCCCGTCAACTCGTCGCTAGGGGTTAATGTGTTAACGAGTAAAGAAGCTACTTATTGTCAGTAAATAAATACAATAGACCGTGTTAGTTCTCTCATCTAGTATCATACTTTGCATAGCTGCATGCTCTGTTTAACGCATCCCCTATAACTTAAAGAAACGAATCGATGTGATCTAAAGTTTTTCATATGATTTTCTTCAGTAAGTTTATTTCATTTATATGGTACACTTAAATTTCGAAATAGTCCCCACGTGGCTCATTCTGTTTACAATAGATAGTGAATGTGGCCATTTTGTGTTAGGAAATTCATTATAAAAAGTAAGACTTTAGACCAGTCTAAACTTTAATGTAAAGAGACCACCTTGATTCAGCAGTTACATGAGATGTGTTCCGCTGTAATGCGATTCAAATGGTGTTGACATACTTTGTGTGCGAAACGATTTAGGTACTTTTAGCTACAATTAATGACTATTATCTGAAAATTCACCGAGTCACAGACGCTGCCAAGTAGTTTTATATGCGCAATATAAATCACTGGTTCAATTTATAAGACATTTAGCGATTGAATAACTTGGTAGATGGAGTTTCTCGCTTGCACAATTAAACACACACACACACAAGCATACACACACACACACACACACACACACACACACACACACACACACACACACACACACATACATACATACATACATACATACATACGCACGCACGCACACACGTACATATATCTACGTGAAATATTAAATGGTATTAAACCTTTACTTCCATTATAGATCATTGCACACAAAAAAACAACAACAACACAGCAACATATGGAGATTCCTCACAACTATGTCGAAATCCCGTTCAAATGGCAAACCATCGCAACATTTTCGGGCCGTATATCCCCGATGGAAATATTAATAGAAAATGACAGTGATTATGAGGTGATGCTCGACAGCGAATATTTTTATACTGGACAACGGTTTGAATCTACATTTGGGAAGACCATGAAGCCTGGGTCTAGCTGTCTCACTCTCGCTGCTAATAAGATCCCAAGTATCTACTGGGGTGTAACTGGAGGATTGAAATATCGAATTCATGGAAAAGATATGTGTCTGTATCTTGGTTTCGCCAGTCCTTTTATGAAAAGCTGCAGTTGTTATGTATGCCTAACCTGTGACGATCATACCGCCGAGTGGGCCTGTACACAAGGAATTGATGCTGATGGGCATTCCAAATCCGCTTCTTCCGATGACTGTCGCGTACTTGCATATCTGACAGACGGAAAATATTGTCCAAACAAGAGGGTTGTATTTCGGATACAAAATAACAAGACATCCCAATAAGCTTCAAAATTCGAAGATCTCCTATTTCGAATAGCGTATTAGTTGCGAGAATGAACGCAGTTTCGAAGGATAATATGCTTAACAAAGACTTACAGGAATAAGATGTCGCTACAGTATAGATTTATCGTAGATCGTATTCGTCTTAGCAATATATGTATAACCTTCAGTAATCAAGGCAAATTATATTAAAAGTAACCATGTTTTCTTTGCAATTACATACATACAAGTTGTTTTCTCCCAATAGCGTCTTTATTTTAAATCATATTTGTCATTCTCAAGGACATCCACAGACACACACACACCCACCCCCCACACAAAACCTACGAAACTTGAACATACAATTTTTGTCGTCAGAATTTTTGTGTTTCATTTCTTAATAAAGTTGTGGAGAGGAAGATCGGTTTACTATGCTTTGAATATATCTATATCTTTTGCAATCAATATGATCTTGAAATCATCACAACGGGAACACATATATACAAAGTGTAGGAGTTTATAAAATCAAAATCGGTTCCATTAATATGTATTTCCATTATAAATAAACTATGAAAATAATCTAAATCTCTCATGCACATAGTTACCTTTCTTATTAATACACTAATTTGAGATTTATGCTGAGGTTTTGTATTACGTTTATATTATACTCAGGTGAATCTGTATGTACCCTAATTTTTAGAAACCTTATCGTCCAAAGCCAATACATAAAACATGTTTCCGTTAAAAGAAAGTAATTAAATATATGTACACCAGATATTCAGTCAAATTTCTTTTTACAGTTATGTAAAGATTTGGTAACTAAAATGTCAACAAAATAAGGATTTAGTAAGTTATATGTGTTTTACATTGTAATTACACGGGTGGAATATTCGAATATCATTTAACCAAACGTGACTTAAAGTTCAAATATATAATTTTATTTTTCAACGTCTATTCAAATTTTAATATAATCACTGTTACTAAATATATCAAGAGTGCAGAACCTTTTTCGGGGCTGCAAACATATTTCATAATATAATAAAGTTCACGGGTGAGAATTCTGTGTTGTTTTAATTTGCCCTTAGGGCCGGACAGAACATGTACCGGCCCGCGGGCTGCGGGTTGTGCACCCCTGAAATATATATCTTTTCCTATGCATTTAATTTTGCATGTTATATAATAGTTCTACTAACAGATTTTCAACGTAGGTTGGTGCATATATTTCCATTAGCATTAGAATAAATACTTATCTCTCTTTCTCATTCTCTGTCTGTCTGTCTCTCATTTATTAGTTAAAGCAAAGAAAGAAAGGCTTTGCGAATAAGCCATTAATGCTAACCAATGTCTTGATTAACATCTTGGTTATATTCAGAGTAGTGTGATTATAAATGAGTAGATCGTTTATTATTTTTGATGTTGTTGTCATTATTATTATTATTATTATTATTATTATTATTATTATTATTATTATTATTATTATTATTATTTTATTATTTTTATTAATATAGTATTATTATTATTATTTATATTATTATTATCAATATAGTATTATTATTATTATTTATATTATTATTATCATTATTAATGTTTTTGTTGTAGTTTTAATGTAATAAATTTGACAAATAATTGAATATGGGTAGGTGCTAGTGGGAGTGGGTGGGTGTGGAAGTAGAGTAAGAATTGTATTGCCATTTGGCCGACAGACTCTTCATTACATTGATGAGGAATAATTAATCAGCAATGTTGGTAAACATGTCTCCGGAATTTTTTTTTTTTTAATAAGCAATCAAACAATTGATAATCGTACTAAATTTTGTAATGATTTTTTATAAGAAATAATATCTGCTAATAAAACTAGGTTATCAGCTTGAAATGAAATACAGCGACAAATACATATTTAGAAGCAGTGACTTTGAGATTGAAACGTGAATAAACGTTGAATAAGTACAAAAATTAAAAAATCAATCAATCAATCAATAAATATTACATTATGTCGTATAATATTCCTGGCTGAAAGTGTTTGCATATCTTTATTGTGTTATGTAAATTTCATTTATGTAGTGTTATTAACTGTTGTAAATAATTCAGGGTAGAAGTGTGGGCCTACCTGACTAATATTTCTTTTATAAACAACATATTAGATACCTAATTCTTTTCTATGATGATAGAGTTCAAGGCATAGCTTAATATAGAAATTAATAATGTATATAATGGAAAAACTTCAATAAGCTGACAGAATATTTTCAGGAAATGATTTTTGTGACCGATGTCAGGTTGGGGTATGTAAAGTTGTTTCCTTCAAAACTTGTTATGCCTAATCTTATCATCAGTTTTTAGAGGTATCAGTTGAAATTGTGTTTAGTTTTGATTTAAGAGGATTTATTTATTTTAATTATTAATTGGAATTATCAAATACTCTTTGGTTTACGACTAAAGAACTATCTTGGAATTAGTGTGAATTCTTTCAAGAACATTTTGAATTATGTAAATGCGATACATCGAGATTTTTTCACACTAGCACATTCGAGATCATTGGTATATCAGCAAGATATTTTGGATTATATTATTGTAATGCATCTAGACTGTTGGCATAATAATATATTCGAGACTACAAGGACATCAACACATTCAGTTTTTGAATTCGATATGAACACAACCTTAATTGCAGTACTCTATAAATTTGTAATTGTGATTTAACTTACAGGAATAGTTTTCATTTATTTCGAAATATTATGAGTTCCTCTTAACATTTCACTTTGTATTATATGGGAATACATTATATACTGAATTTTACAAAACCTTTTGACTTTTCGCATTTTTTCTTTTACTTAGTTTAAAAGCATATAATCGTAGCAAAAGATATCCCCACAAAAGTTACCCCAATAATCTTTTTTTTTTTTGTTGTGCACAAGCGATCCAGGTTTACTATGGACGAATAGCTGAACAAATTTTAACAAACACCATGGTAAAGGAATGTATGGCTGATATAATATTCTGCATACATACATACATACATACATACATACATACATACATACATACATACATACATACATACATACATACATACATACATACATACATACATACATACGCGAGAAATATGAAACTGTATTAATCCATGACTTCCATTGTAGATCGTTGCACAAAAAAGAAGCAACAACATAACAGCACATATGGAGATTACTAAAAAGTTGATTGAGATCCCATTAAAGTGGGAAACCATCTCAGCATTTTCTCAACGTCTACGTCCGTTGGAAATATTGATAGAAAATGCAAGTTTTCATGAGCTAGAATTCGATAGCGAATATTTTAATACTGGAGGACGGTTTGAATCTACATTTGGGAAGACCATTAATCCTGGGTCGAGCTGGCTCAGTCTCATTGCCAATATAATCCCAAGCGCCTTCACTGGTGTAAGTGGAGGATTGAAGTATAGGATGCAGGGAAATAATCTCAATATGTATCTTGGTTTTACCAATCCTTTTTGGGGATGCTACAAAAGTTTTGCACGCTTGACTCACGAGGAACACGCTGCTAAGTGGGGCTATGAAAATGCGCATGATGGACTCTACAATGCCTCTCCTTCAGTTGAGGGCTTTCGCGTAACTGCTGAGATAACAGACGCAACATATTGTCCATCCAAAAGGATTGTGTTTCGGATAGAATAGGGAATGACATCGCAATAATCTTCAAATATAATGAAGGGACATTTGAGATCTGTTTTCGCAAAATAGGAACATTTTAATAGATAGTGTGAAAAGAGGTCAACATCATTTGCAGATTAGGCAAATATTATCACTAGAAACGTTTCGTGTATCGAATGGCATATTAGTTACGATAATGAACGCATTTATAAGTTAAATATGCTTAACGAAGACATGCAAGAATAAGATATTTTCTGCTGATATATTGATACATCACCTTAACTTAATTTTGATCATGGAATGTATCTATCTTAATATGTTTAACCTTCAGTTATCAAGGCTCAATATAATACAATTAACCATGTTTTCTTTGCAATTACATTAAACTTGTTTTCTCCCAATAACGTCTTTTTGTTGCATCATATCTTTCATTCTCAAACATGAGTAAAGCCAAATCGTTGACAAAAGAGATTCAGCAATATTTTTGATAAAAGAGTGCACGCATGGACTTGTACCAGATTAGTACGGGCTTTCTTGAAACGTTACTGAGTCAGTCAGCATCAAAAAACGTTTTGAAGACGTCATACTACTTAAGTTTAACAAAGATCCTTTCTTCAACCACGTGAAGGTAACGCCAACACGTATTGACCATGGTATTATGTCGCCTCTATACTATCAGCGCTTGTCGATAAAACAAACGTTTTGTTTCTGATTTGATTCAAACTTACATCAGAAAATTCAATATAAAGTTAACATCTTTTGGTTCTGACTAATTTACTTATAAATGAATAGTCCACTGCACTTTCACAGCAGGTACAAAAAAAAGGCAGATGACAAATAAAACTCTTCTAATGGACGATGTCTTTGTAGAACTATTACATAGGCATATTTACAAAATTGTATTAATAGGTTGACTTTCATGCATTATACTACCGCATCTTAACTAACCATACAATTATGCGTGTACATTTACTTACCCAGATAACATTTCAACGTTGCTCTAAGGCTTTGGCAATAATTTCTTGGCAACGCGATTTAGTGAACTTGGTGGAATGTTACGACAACTTTGTTGTTTAAGGCCATATATATAACAATTCTACAACATTCTGACAACATTTCATACATGTATTGAAAACTAAAAAATGCAATATGTTTTGTTTTTGTTTTAAACATATGACCCACCACTGCTGGAAAGAAAGCCCAAATTTGCAATTATACACTACAAATTTATGATCATTATCATCCATCGAGGAGGAGTATGGATAGGGTTTTCAAGAAGGCTTCCGCTGTCAATTTATTGAACTTGAGACCTGCACCATTTTTAGTTAGGGCAAACTAAAATTCACGGGTCATTTGACCATAAAATAATGACATTGAAGGCGTAATGACTCCCGCAAATTAGTTCAAAGTTTTCCGTATAAAAATGCTCTGCACAGTATAGTGAGTGTGTGTGTGTGTGTGTGTGTGTGTGTGTGTGTGTTTTGGATTTATAATGCAGTGTTAAAAAAATTCAGTCATATCGCTGTGATGTTTAACAATTTATAGTGATGGCCAGCAGTGGGGCATCATACCGCAGACATCTAGCATCATATCCCATCCACTCAAATTATTTGGAAACCATGTAGACCAGTACTCACATTAACCTTCTAATGCTGAGCGCCGAATGGAAGCAGCTGCTAGTACAATTTTATTATTCTTTAATATGACTTGGCCGGGACGACTTATGGCAGCCGAGGCGGACACTCTAACTAAGCAGCAGAGGGGGCGAATCCTACAACTTTTTTTAGAAGCGTCGACGAGATAATCTGAGGCTTCCTCGAAATTCTTAATAGAAGCCTCCATTCAGCAAAACAAAATTAAAAAAAAAAACGACGCCACCCACCCCCACCCCCACCCCCTCTGCTGCTATGGATTTAACAATTTATGTAGTTCACGATGAGTTATGAGTGGCGAATCCTACAACAATTTTACAGGCGATTTAGCAAACTGAGGCCTCCTCGAAATGCTTAATAGAAACCTCCATTGGGTAAAAAAATGACGCCAAACCTCGTTGTAATTTCGCCCTCTCTGCTGCTATAGATTTAACAATTTATGTAGTTAACGACGAGATAACGATTAACAGACCAACTCTTTTTGCATCTGATTTTGGTAAACTGAGGCATCCTCGAAATGCTTAATAGAAGCCTCCATTGGGTAAAAAAAACGACACCATTGATATTGTCGCGTCGGGTTAATAAATTATTTCAACCGAATATTTGATCAAGTCCGATACGATATCGTGTTCGAGGGTCATGTAAATTTATTGTTATAAATCCATGCGGGACCGACTGAGCGTGACTAAAGAAATTTCTAAATCGAATATGATCCATATCGCCGCAGCACCATGTCTGCCAAATATTTCGTAGCGTATGTGTATCAACGCCGTTGAATACAGCAAGAATATTACAGTTATCTCTGATCACTTTTGGAATCTGAGTGTCGCGTTGAGTGACATATATCACGTCAGTATTTTTGTGACGCCCCCGGGAAAATATCCTAGCTGGGTTTTTTTGATTGTCTATCATTACATCATCGTATACAACTAAATTGTTAATGCTCCCATCAAGGTCATCCACGGATGGTGCATCATTGATATCGGTTATAAACTCAATGACGTTCTCACCTTTAATTTCTAAAGCGTTTTCGTTAAAGTCTTTTAATACTTCGTAGCATCGCTGATCATCTACACTAGGAGCAACTAAATACAATTTATCCCACTTCATCCATCTCATTATTAAATTGAGTAACAATTGCGTCTTGCCGGATCCAGATGGTCCGATTATAATTGCGCAGATAAAGTTTGGTAGCGCTGCATGATGCTTAACTGGCTCTCTTGTTTTTGTCGCTAAAAAATTAATTACATTCATATTATTATAAATAAATGATGGATCTATATTGTGTGAAGTGTAAAACGCGTACTAGCAAAAATGATGTGACGACGATTACAACTAAAAATAACAGATCAGCACTTACTGGAAGGTGTGCAACATGCGGTATGAAAAAATTTAGATTTGTTTATATGAAATCCGGAGATGTTTTAAAAAAAAAGAGGAGGTGATATTGCAGCCAAGTTAGCAAAACTCCCGGGAACCCAATGGGTAAAGTATCCAGGAGCAAAGCACCTTCCAGGATGTAGCTACTGTGGCCTCGGAACACGATTAGATATCAGAGTCGGTGATCAAAATCAGCCCCACCGTGGTGAAGAACCAATAAACGCTATTGATAAGGCGTGTCATGCTCATGATGTTGCATATAAAAGTAGTAATTTGCAGCACAGACATCTCCCGGATGTGAAATTAATTCATGCGTTACATGCTATTCCTGATAAATCTTTCAAAGAAAAATTGACTTCATGGTTGGTAAAATCAGCTATGAAAGGCAAATTGATGATGGGCGCTGGTAATTAATAATATGGAATCGATTTATTATTCTCCGAGATGATACTGGAGGGGTAGCGCTGCAATCAGTAAACTCGCCAACGCCACAAAAGTGAAAAGGGCCACTGCAGCTAATTGGTTATCCAAACAGGCTATATGGCAAATCTATTTACCGCGTCCTAAACAAATCAACTTCTCACATTTTGATGTTATCGTACCCAATGAAGTTCATCAAGCTGATTTATTATTTTTACCACATGACGACGGTTATAAATACTCGCTAACCGTAGTTGATGTTGCGAGTCGATACAAACAAGCAGAACCGCTAAAAACAAAGTCGGCCACTAAAGTAGCTTCTGCATTTGAAAGGATTTATTGACGAGGCCCACTACGCTGGCCAAATCTATTACAAGTTGATCCTGACAAGGAATTTCAAGGTGTGGTTGCATCCACAATGAAACATCACAATTTCACCATCAGACAAGGGCATACTGCGCTACATCGCGATCAGGCAATTGTTGAACGATTTAATCGGACTCTTGCTGAGCGGTTATTTGGATATCAATACGCGAAATAATTCATCCAAGAAGAAAGATCTTGTGAATGGGTCAAAAGGTTACCAGGAGTAGTTGCAGCGCTAAATAACAAGATTACCAGAGCAATCAATATGAAACCTAACAACGCAATAAAAAGGAAGTATATATCACAACCACTAAAAGAAAACGTTTCTCAGCCAATTCTCAGCAATGTCACCGTGAGATATTTATATGAACCAGGAGAGCTTGAAGGTGGTAGAAAAAGGGCTACTGATCCTATTTGGAGTGTCACTACGCATAAAATATCTACTATAACACGATCAACTGGTAGACCGTCAATCTATAGATTGGATTCAACTTCCCCTCAGCGGAGGTTTACACGCGAACAACTACAAGTGATTCCTGACGATACCCACCGCATGGTCTTAACTAGCGCCGTTGCGTCTGTTGCACCCAAGACAAGTCAACATCACATTGTTTCTGACTTGACCGAGACTGTTATTTTTTCTGTCTACGGTAAATTGTCGAGGATTTTTATCCGAATACTGCCAACGCATTATACAATTGCAACTCGCGTAGTGATTATTCTGTTGTTGTTTAAGTGCAGTTATTAATTCGGCATCAATATCAAATTCTCGTTGTTTTTTTGTCTTGTTGTTTATATCCGGAATGTTTTTTTTATTAATGATTTTAACATCAATATCATCCGTTGTAGTGTCGTTGTCGAAAACAATTCTTCGAAGCTGATTTATTCGCCGTACTCTGGATACTGCAAGATAGACTAAATTCGAACACTCGATGCGATTATCAACTATCCAAACAATTGTATCCGTGATGGTTAATCCCTGCGAGGAATGTATTGTTGTTACATAACCCAGCGTTCATGGCGATTTATCAGCACGCAATGCATCTTCGACAACACTGATATCAACCAGCACAATATCATTTAACACTAGAATTTGTTTTTCTGGTTCTGACTCTGTGAACCGGCCTGGAATTTCAACTTCAATATTTTGCTTTCGTGTATCCAAGGGTCTATAACACAGCGGCGTTGGAAGTGTTGAAAAGTTTTCTTTGTGTAATTCAAACAACTTTCTCTGAAGTTTGTCTCTGACTATCTTTCTACTTGCCACTACAAAATCATTTGGTCTCCATGCTTCCAAAAATTCCTCCATGGGAGTTTCAGGAATTATTTCTCTGATTATTTCACATTGGATTTTATCCGGTTGTAATCTAATTAATTTCTTGACTTCACGTAATTCTTCATCAAGTGCTCTATAGTCTGTATCGATTTCTTCATAATAGTCAACAAACCCTTTCAATCAATCATGTGAACTCCCACCGACAAATGGTGGTGGTTGGCCATGATCTCCACACATTATCACTGCTGTATTCGCGAGCAGCAAATACTCAAGAAACATGTTTAATACATCCACCGAAACAGTACATATCTCATCCCAAATAATAACCTTGGGAATAAATTTCTCACCCATTCTTTCAGGGGTCCATTCATCGCCTTTGTATCGAAAAAAGCTGTGATAAGTACAAGCTTCAACGTTTCGTTGTTTATCTCTCGCGCTAATCTATGGGTTGGTGTCAGCACAATCATATTTGCTCGCCCTCGAGATAATTCAATTGCCCGAGTCGTCTTTCCTGACCAGCCAAAGCCGTTTAAATAAACTGTTTTATATCTAAAAATTGGATCAGATATCGGTGGTGCATTAGAACGTTCTGATAAATTATCTCCTTGTAAGTAACTGTTTTTAATCTCAACGTCTGCTGATTCAAATAATCACGCAGTGTTTCCTTTTTAATTCTCCATGTACCCCAGCGCACTTCGTTTACTTTTGTCAATGTAAAATGAATCAACTGCAACTCTAACCGCAGTGTCAGGAAATCTATTTATCATTGAAAATAAATTGATACAAGCATAACCCAGCATAGACGACCTCAAATGAGTATACGGAGAACTGTAACCGTCGCTGTAAGTAACAACTGTACCCAACTTTGTTCCATCGGACATGAAAGCGTCCTTGCGATCAACATATATGTTTTTTAGAAACTGCATCCGCGATTACAAAGTCATATTTGGTGTTATCTATAATCAACCGTGAAGAATATCTTTTATAGTCACATTTTTTCCCTCCCTGAGTGAATTTTCCAATTATTATTCTGCCGAGATCTTTAGCTTCACTGTTTCGTTGATTGGACCCTTTTGGACCACTCAATGATATATTCTTCGTCGGCATCAATATGTTTTCTGGATTCGTCAATTATACTATCAAGACGTTCCGGTTCTTGTAACCAGACATTACTTTGTTTCCGATGTGATATAATTGCTTCACTGACTGTCAACGAAATTAACATTTTTGTATCAATCATGAACCGTAATGACGCTATTGGCAGCCACTTTTTTCAGACATGTGTCTACCAATCCAAATATAACAACAGCGATGAAGTCCTGCAGCGAATTCAAATGATACTACAAGAGGAAAACCGGTTAAATCAAAGTCGGGTAATGGTCCATTAATTACAACACGAGTCATTTCATGTACGGGGTGTCCAAATCGTTTAAAATACTCAGTACACTCTCCATAACCAAGAAAACTCGCTGGATAACAAGCAACCATATCAACTGAAATGATACTCGAAGAACCTGTGGTTCCAGGGTCGTATTTTTGGTTCCATAAACCGCCATGATTAAATTCGAGACAACTAGACTCAATATCTGGCAAGAATTCAGTTCGTGTTGGTTTCCATGCGTTTTTCTTTCTCGCAAAATGAGCTGCAACCAATGGAATCGTAAAGCAGTTTGTCAGTAATTGTTCATCATTGTCATTGGCTGCTTCGTCGCCCATCGTTAAAAAACCATTAGCTGTTTTTTCATTTTGTTGTGCAACGCTTCAGTGCGGTATATTTCACCATTTGATCTTACAAACTGATCAAAAGTATCAGTGCTTCGAAGTAACCACACTGACACGGGGTCGTTTTTACTCAAATGCGCAATAGTATCGAATAGTTTTTCTTCATCTTCTCCCAAGAATTCGTTAAGTATATACTTTATTGTTCTGTTTTGTGGAAATATTGTGACCGCGGATGTCCATGAGTGTTCGTTATGATCAATAATTTTAATTGGGGATCCATTTTTGTTATATTTCGATTCATATAATACTTTTCCGGTTATCGTCATAACGGTTATTGGAAATCTCAGTGATGTTTCTAATTTTGCTATATCGCTAATAGTTGCTCCGCTCTCTTTGACTGTTAAACCCCATTGAGCTATTTTGCTACGCCGTAAATCAGTTAGTTTGTTCCCTCGGGATGCATTTGTAAATTGCTCTATTATTCGTTCTGCTACACAATTTATCCTCGTTGATTGTTTCATTGGTTTTAGTTTTCCTATATCAGGTTTCTCATTAACGGATATATCCCATAAACAACTGCTGTTTCAGGGTATGCTCGTTCAAAGTATGGTTTGTCAATTCCAGTTAACAGACCAGGCATAGAATCACGGCTAACAACGACTGTTTTCTTGTCTTTGAGAATTGATTCAAATTTGTCTCGTATTATCTAATCACCTGATTCTAAATTGACAATCAATTTCGCTCTAAAAAAATACTTTTTACTGTCAAGTTGTGATATTATCGTAGCTGAGTTTTCGTCGTTCATGGTGGCATCAACAACGCCATCAATTCGAAATGTTGACCAGCGATGAGATGCTCCATCACGCTTGAATTCAACAGCACAGTCACGATTTTTTTTATCAAGCTGTTATCATTTATTGCCCGTTTAGGCACATCTTTGAGGGTTCGATCGAGATTGAATTTAATATTTTTGTAAGGCTTAATTGATGATAATCTCTCGAATTCTTCATTCATATAATTAAACCAAGTATTTAAATAGAAAATTTATTATATAATGGATCACTGCAAATGGCTTATAATTGGATCAGCGACTCCGTGTAACAAATCATGCAGAATCGAATTCTGTGGGTATCATTTACAAAGCGTGAGAAACGGTTCGAAAGGCCCTCTCCCATGCCTCCGATGTGGGATGGGCGTTAAGGGAAAATCACAATTATGTCTCAATTGTGGCGGCAAACGATACACAGAACTAAAACGCTCCTATGACAAACGAATAAAAAATATCATCATTGACCCCAACAATGACAAAATCATAAATACCCCTCAAAACTATATTGAGAGGTTTATAATTAAAGCAAATAATAAATTAGACAAATAGTATTATTATACAAATGAGCCAAAACTTCAGACCTCACCCCGTGCTTGTTAATTACGAAGCTTCTCGCGATGGTAATATTAGAAACCACAGACTGAAGAAACCGGTTGGATTACTGAATAATCAAGGGTATTTGCTGTTTAATGTTAGAAATAAAACATATCTTTGTCACAGAATCGTATATGAATCATTTAATGGATTAATCAAAGACGGATTTGTGATTGATCACGTTGATGGAATTCCTCAAAATAACAAATTGGATAACTTTTGAGTTATTGCTCAAAGTCAGAATACAAAAATGGGCTGAACCGACAAACACGCAAAACATGCAAAGAGTGTGAAATCATTTGATACAGAAACTAACGAAGAAAAAAAATATTTCAATTAATGTATGAGGCTGGAAAATATTTCGATATTTGTATGCCTTCAGTAAGAAATATATCAGAAGGAATATATCAAACAGCTCTCTCAAAAAAGACAACACACAGGATACAATTTTCATATATCAAGGGAGATAAATCCTTTATGGATAAGTCCACATGACAAAGTCGCACATGACAGAGTTACCTGACATGGAGTCCATTACGATTAATTAATTATCCGTTACGATGATTTCACAAACAGACTAATTTGTAAAATCTCACCCTGTAGATCAATCAGATTATTGGACTGGTCAGTGAGTCTGAAATTAATTCTTGTTAACGAATCGTTATGACATCGCATATAGACTGGATTAGTTGGATCCTTAATTATTAGAAATCTTGGAGGAGCTGTTGGTGCAAATGAATATAGAATATATCCCTGCTGAGCTTGATATGATCGCTCGAGATTTATTTGATAGCTTCCTTCGATAACATCACATACTAAATTTAGTGCAATCAGCAAGGATATATTAACGTTGTTTTGAGCGATTTGCCTACCACCGCCGTTTGGGTCGTTATTATGTCTGAAGATTGTTATTTGTTGTCGTGATAATTGCTTCCAATCATCGTGGATTCTTTTGAATTCAATATCGATGGCATCACTGAGAGATTTTTTTAAATTCATTGATGTCATACCCAGGAATTTTATGTGTTGGAATATCTTCTGCGCGTTTCTTATAGTATTTTGCAAAGTCTACTCTATCTTCACCATCTTCTGCATTTAATACTGCTTGAATAAGTCGTGTGTGATGTAATTCTATATCGTGTATAATTTGATTTAATATTTCAATGTATTTCACCGCTTGGAATAAATCTTGAAAACTCTCCCGTAATTTATCTAAATGATTCTATATTCTTGGTTAAAAATATCAAAATGTGTCGAGAAATAACGGAGGAAATATCCGAACCCCCCTCCCTCCTTCATTTGAAAATGCCAATTGCCTTTTTGTATGTAATTATATCTGTTAAAAATATATTTATAGGAATCCCTTTGGATGTTTCAAGTTTAAAATCATGATATGATCTATTGGTTGTAATATAATTGGATTTTTGTGGTTCAGGTGGTATAACAGTTTCTCGTCTAAGTAGTAGTTCAGGCCAACCTAACACTGATTTGAACTGTTATAAATATCTACAACATACCCGGGAGAATTTATCTCGATCGCAGATGATAACGTCGGCTCGTGAACCGTTATAGCGATTTTCGATTCTTTTCCAGTAATAGATTTAATTCTTGGTTGTAATTCGTTATTGATTTGTTTTATTTGATATGACCCCTTTGGCAACGAGACAACGTTCCAGTCTGGTTCACCGTCTTCGCGATTTTTCCACGCAACCACGAAAGAATTATTCGGTTGTTGACCACCAAATGCTACTGATCTAATATTAGGCCAACTATGATACACTCGTAGTTTTGCCAGCGCGATTTCCTTCACTGGAATCGGAGTTGGGAAATTCACGCTAAATTCGGGATTCGTTGATGTTATTGATATCATGCTTGTCCTCACTGGTGTTGTATTTTCTACTATTTGTTGAAGTAGTTCCTGCGGTGTTGTCATTATTATTATTATCCTGCTCTAATTTTAACATCGTTGACTTGTACAACTGAGCCATCGCTGAGAATTCACCATCTGATATTGTTGTGTCATCGAGTGACGATGAAATCATCGAAGATAATTGTGAGTATGCTGCGGATGCAATATGAAATTTAATTACATAATCGTGAAGTTTACTCTGGCTACACGATGATAATTTTTTGTGACCCCAGTTAATATACCAGCGATTGTAGCTACCGCGGATATACAGATTGGAACAACGACTGGAGCAATCATTGTAACCGAAGATAGTATTATTTCAGCAGCAGTGATTACTCCAGATACCGAGTACACGATAACATCAACCGCGGCGATTCTTCGTCGGTATTTTTTTTTTTTGTTTGATACTTTTCAGTGAGTGAGTTGAGTTTAGTTTGAAATTCTCTGACCTGATCCTAGCGATACTGAGATGATGAAATCATCGATGTTGTCATTTTATTTTTTAACGCGTTAGTGTTTTCAATTGAAACTGAAAATCAGTTTAATTATTTACTCAAATCTGCTACGAATTCTACATACCACGTTACTGAAACACTAACCAAATTCTTATCAGTGTATGCTATCGTGAATTGTTCGGTTGTATCCTTGTCGATGATCGTTGATATCATATTGTTGACCACAGATGAACTCAACGATGATATATTAAATTGAGTCGGTGTTACTAGTTTTAATCTATAAATGCCTTTGATGGTTGCCGTGATGCTCAATTTATTGTCTGTAGAAGTCCACGCAAATGATCCATGTTGAATTGTGTATACTACGTTATTGGTTCTTTTATGAGGAATTTTTGTTTTTTCAATGATTGTTATCATCCTCGAAAAATCAGTTTTAATTGCTTCGTTGAAGGTTTTCATCTCATCGATGGATTTTTTAATATCAGGAAGTTTTATATCAGTTTCATCCAGCGTGGTTACAAAATTTTTCTCGATGATATTTTTTACGAAATGATGTAAACTTATCAACATGATCTGCATATTTGGATTTAAATGCTGCAAATTCCAACATAAATTTTTTTATCTCTGTGATTCTTGGTGTGTTCACACGTGGAACGTCAAAGAAGTTATTTACAGGAGCTTCGATGTTGTTAATGATATCTTGTTGAAGTTGATTAAATTTAATTATATGATCATCATATTTATCGTTGAATGTTTTTAATGAATTCGTAACAGATATATGATTGTTATCGAGTGATAAAATTTTATCTGTAATTGTTGAAATAATTACACCGGGTGTGAGTTTACCCTGATCGGAAAATAGCGCGATTGTATTAACTATTGCGTCTCGTTGTTTAACTAAAATATCATCAAGAGAAACATTACTAGTTTTCAATTTACCTTGACGATCTTGAAATACAACTATTTCACCGAGATCAACACTTGCTAAGTTCAACGTTTCAGCTATTTCATCTTCGATTAGTTTTTTTACACCCTTGATTTTATCAAGGATTTCAACTCCATCAATATCGGGTTTCTTTAGCGCTGATAAAGATCGTCCCCAAATATCAATCATTGTTATTGTAGAAATCTTTTCTCTGTTTAAATCCAGCGACTGCTAGTATACTAATTCACAACTATATGAGGTGGTTTTGATTGAGGAATCTTTGATTCCTTTGAAATAGCATCAAGAACATTTAATACTTCATTGCCACATATTGGTAGGTTAATCATCGTTTGTGTTGGTAACGTTGAATACCAAGTCTTCATTTCATGAAAAGGTTTTAATTTGTTTATATGACGCATAAATTTCTTCGGAGGCGTTAATCCATATGAGTCAAAATAATCCCACGTGGATCAATCGCGTATGCAACCCAGTAGGTTCCAGGTCCAGAGCTGTTATCTAGATTAATAATACCGGTTTCAACATCATTTGGTTGTGCCGGTAACTGATCTTTCATAAAAACACCTATGAAGTTTTTAATCGCGAGTTTTTTTTTTAGCGGCATCAATTAAATCAAAATTAGACATGGGAACCATTGATTTGGAAATCGAAGATTTCAGAACTAGTAAACCGTTCTTGGGATTCTCAAGCCGCTTCCCTTGTACCACGTGTGTGGAGTTCCTGCTAGTCTTAGACCCTTTCCCTTTTTTTATACCCCTTTCCCGTTGCTTTCTTTAGTGCCATTCCTGTCGCGGTACCATCAGCCCCTAACGCTGCCGCTTTAGCTACCGCTGGGGAGGCCGCAGTAATCAGCGCTGGAATCGCAGCTAATAGCGGGAATATACCACCGGTTTTTATCATGTTTTTAATCGCAGTTGCAGAAAGAGTAATCTGAACACCTTTTTCTGCTACAAGTGCATCATTGAAATGTTTCACTTGACGAGTTGTCAGCGATAATTTATTTTCCCCGCCATTCATTTGATTAGGTTTCAGCGTTATTGTGGTTCCACATTGCTTAGCTGATTTGGATTGTAATTTTTCTAACTGACCAGGTGTCAACGTGACAGTAATATTACTATACGACATTTATACAAACACAGATTGATCTAATTCCTATAAAGTTTCAATTACATATTTTCCTCTGGTGCATCAATGATTCTCATTCGTCCACCAACACCTTCGAGTAGCATTGATTTATCACTGAGAATGACAGCAACTGCTCTATAATTAGCAATACCACCAGGACGGGTTACACGAGCTCGAAAGTGTATATCAACGACGGATTGCCTTGTTAAATCGAGATGTTCTAGCGAAAAGTAATAAATCGGATACAGATTTTTAAAATCCAACTGTGATATTTGTAGATCAGTATCAACATTTTGATCGCGTCCCATATACGACAATAGGTTATGATTAACTCGTGCAACGTGATTGTTTTCATAATTAAGTTGTATATCCTCAGATGGTTCTTGCTGTCCGTTTATTCTCAGTGAGACTTCATTACATCCAATTTGATCAAATATCATATGGGAACGTTCTTGATTTTTTAATCGCGCAGTATTCTGTAGCGCAACAAATATGTGACGTGGAGATGAAATGCCCTGTTTTGGTGCTAGATGCCATGTAAGTGTACCATCAATATTAGAATCCATCGTATCTGTGGACACTGATAACCAACTCAACAATGACTTTCCTCCTTGATCCATAAATAATAGTAATCGTCCTTCTGTTGACAACGAAAGAGTCAACACTGGCATCCACAGCGATAATTTTGATAAAACAACTTTACCCGCAGCGCCGCCATTGCGCCAGATTGCATTATCATCAGTACCCTTTCTCACTAATGCTACCGTATGCTTTGCTCCATAGATAACGTTTCTGACGTTTCTAAAAAATCCAAATATGTGATGCAACGGAATCGCACATGAAAACCTTCGATGTTGTCCCTGCAACGTTGCTACTCGTGTTGCAAATCCTAGGTTGTAATTAGGAATATTATTTATGACATCAAAATCAGCAGCTGGTCTCACATACCCGGCTGGTGCTGCATTAACTGCTGTAGCTTGTGCTGCTTTTACTCTAGAATACTGGACGTGTTCGGCGTTATCAGTAATATCCTTTGCGAACATCATAGACGGACCTGCCGATCTTGTATAGTCATCAGAACATCATGCTAACCCGATTATTTCCGTGGCAATATTAACTTCACGCTCAATAGATTCGATTTCTCTTCCATCAATGAGATATCTTGCACTTTCAAATAACGCCATAATCCCGTTGTTAATAAAACCAACTCGGATAGCAGACGATACACCGTATGGTGTATCATCTGCTTGTAGACGTTCACCTTCGATTTCGATAAAGGCTTCACATGGCAAAAAGTATTTACTGGTATCATGAACTTGAAGTTCAATTCGAGATCTAAGATCAGGTTGCACTGCGTGATAAGAATGAAATTGATAATCACGTACAGAATCATCTTTAAGTACTGGGGAATCCATATCAAATGCACTATCAGGTACCCGTTTGAACATTTTTATTATATATCTGGCGGTCTAAATTGTAGTCGTCGTGGTTTTTTTAAACCACTTCCCGCTATCATATTTGCCGATATATTATTCTGATCGAAAACTCTTTGATTGGAAAATCCTTCGGATTTCAACAACGAAGTCGCCAATGATGCTAGTTTTTCATCTACTGCGTTATTTATTATTTTACTAACACTTGCAGGCATCACTGCCGTAGATGGTAACGGTGATGACTGGGAAGTCATTTGTGGTTTCTTTCGACGTCGAACTAACGCTGTTAATTTATCTTTTGCGGCTGAAAAACGCCTTCCCGGCAAGATCACCAACTAAATTAATACCCTTATCTTTAAAAAACATCAATGGCTTTCATTGATAGTTGTTTTGCAATCGGATCTACTTTTGGAGCCATTCTTGCAAATAATCCAATTATAGTATCACCGAGACCATCTCCATCGTATGCTCGGTATTCTGGCAATCGTGAGTTTACCACATACACGCTTGTTGGTTTATCATGGTTGTAGTGTATGATCATTCCAATAAAAAATACTGGTGTTGAATTGTTGTTCGATTGGAAACTCTTCGAGTTTAATCACTATAATAACCATGATGATTTTCCACAAATTCGTCAATGAAATCTCGATATGTTGCAATATCCATGATACAACCTTGAAATAACCTCCTGCAGATATCAGCTGCGTCATTAATTATTTCCGGTGAGTTAGTTCCTGCCCGTTTCTCTCCTACGAGTACTTCTAATCGTGATATGTCACTAAGAACATTACCAGGACAGCTGACGTTTAAACCACTACCTGATACCCCACTCCCAGAAAATTACTCCTGTATATCATCATCGTATGGGTCTTGTTATTTTTGTCTTGGTGTTTGGCGTTTTATTTCTTGTTGTATATATTCATCAAATTTTCTTTTGAAGGTTCTATACTCTTTCATCCTTCTATCTAAACTCCCAGTATTTATTTTATACAATATATCAGCCCATTCATTATGTGGCATTCTATAATCCGTATAATTGTCCGTGAAAAACTTCTCTTGTGAATTATAGCTGTTAGTAGCAAATGCACTTAAATTGTCCTCCTTCTCATTGAGAATTTGTTTTTTTAGCGCTATCGGTAAATATATCCGCTAATTGTTTTGATTTAGGTGGTCCACTAACTAGTGGTTGTTGTTCTGAAGCGGTTATTATATCCTGAGGAAGTGATTGTAAGGATTTTTTTGTTTATTAAGCTCTTTTTGCTATTTTTTCTAACACAGGGAAAAAGGTCTCTTGGTTTTTTTCCTTGTTCAGAGATTGCTGACACTACCTGTTTCGTTGTTGTAGTTATAGGGGAAAAAGATGTTCAGAGCTTTCTGTAAAATCAGTCTGAAGACTGTCGCTGCTGCAATTTTTCACGTAGCGAGTCGTGGATTGTAATAAACTTTTTAATAACGTTCAATCTCTCTCGTGCTAATTTAGTCGTAAATGTTTCTTCGATCATTATTGTAAAACCCCACTGAATTTTCAAATATGAAATCGTGAAAATCCTTGTTGTATTTCATGACTTTACAGGGGAAAAAAAGAATCCACCCACCTATAAGAATTTCATTCATGTATGTATGTATGTATGTATGTATGTATGTATGTATGTATGTATGTATGTATGTATGTATGTATGTATGTATGTATGTATGTATGTATGTATGTATGTATGTATGTATGTATGTATGTGTGTGTGTGTGTGTGTGTGTGTGTGTGTGTGTGTGTGTGTGCCCCTTAAAGGTAACGACGTTAATGTATGCTAGGTGACTCCGTTAAATGGTCGCGTGGGAGGTCATTTATCATTTTTTTCATGTTACGAACTTTATAGGCTATCTCGGATCTAATCTGGTACTGTTGACCTAATTTCTGTCTAATTGATTCAACGATACTAAATAACTGTATGAATACATTAACATTAACGTCGTTACGATACAACGAGACATTAATTGATTTTTGTATTCTTTTTATCAAAGAATACATCTTAGGTAAAACTTAACGACCTCGTTTTGATTGATCATCGATATGCTCATATTTTGATATAATGCCTTCACAGTCTAGATTTTCAGATAATACTATTCCGCTATTTTTCAAATTCGAAATTTCAACGATTATATTATTTACTTGGATATCTATTATTATTATAATATATTTTATCTCTAATTTGAAAAAAAAAAATAAAAACCCATTTTCGCCTTGGAATTAATTCAAATTTTTTCATTTATAATACGGTTAATATTTTCATAATTCATTATTATAATTATTATACTTTTAATTGCAAAAAAAAAAATTTCAAAAATAAGTAACACAACATATTAGGCTTTTGTGTTTTACATAGGGTTCTTTCTATACACATGAAATTGCTTTGCAATTGTCATTTCCATTTTTCATTTTCATTTTTCGTCAGTTTTCATTTCCATTTTTTACCACTTTTCATTTCTATTTATCATTGTCATTTTTCATTTGACCCTATGACATTAATGATATGACCGTTTCTTTTGGCCGGTAGTTTATTCTGAACTACACTACGGGGCTACCCAAACGTGACAGAGAGCTAATTACATCCAAGGTTGTTATTTATTTTAACGTCCATTGTGTTTCCATGGGCGTCATTCCATGGTTGCATAGTTGGAATAAAAACCCAACCACGTCGCCGTGGATTTATAAGTTGCATTTTAGTTCGTAACTTGAATGTAGACAGAGGAGTTCGCCTCCTTCCCCCCCCCCCCCCCCCAATTAATAGAAAAACATCACATCGTTATCACCAGGCATTTGCCCGCTGTGAGGCGCGAACCGTAAATCTCAGCTATGGAGTTTCCACAGCCAACCACGTTTGCATCATATTACAAGTTCACGTCTGCGATAATGACGTTTTTAAACAGAATTTAAAAAATATAACTATTTGTAAATAACTTCATGTTTGATTTGTTTGCAAACAGATAATTCCACATTTATTCACTCTACGAGAATGATATACGTAGGTAATTATTCACCACACACAGGCGTGGGTATTTTACTACAGTCAATGCTGTACTATTTTACCCAAAAACAGAATTACAAATATAGCTATTTGTGTAAATAACTTCATGTTTGATTTGATTTTACAAATAGATATGGGACGTTTATAGTAATATCTAGTGTTGGGAATCCTGCCGCTATATAACGACAGTCAATCGTGGGTAAAACCAGTACAATCACGTGATAGCGTATATATTATATACACATTCCAAACTAAAACAGCATTGGGCTCTATTTGTAGAACA
Source organism: Unio delphinus (assembly GCA_029339505.1). Lineage (NCBI taxonomy): Eukaryota > Metazoa > Mollusca > Bivalvia > Unionida > Unionidae > Unio > Unio delphinus. Next base: position 1,291,225 of record JAQISU010000119.1, read on the forward strand.
TGACTCGCGTAAGATTTCTTTTGATCATGGTCGTTAAGGCCTCAGTTTGCTAAATCGCCAGTAAAGTTGTTGTAGGATTCGCCACTCATAACTCGTTTTTTTTTTAAATTTTGTTTTGCTTAATGGAGGATTCTATTAAGAATTTCGAGGAAGCCTCAGATTAACTCGTCGACGCTTCTAAAAATGTTGTAGGATTCGCTCCCTCTGCTGCTAACTACTAAGACGCCGGCGTTTTCTGCACAGTATAGACTTCTAAAAATATTAAGAAAAACTGAATGAAATGTTTAAAAAAGATTAAGTAGTATGGATTCTTAATTAAGAGGAGAAAACTGGATGTAATAAACTAAGACAACATTCCTTTTACAATCCCTTTTTTAAAATGGTTTTCTAGATTTTATCAAGATTAAAAATCAGAACCTGTTTACACCACAGTAAAATAAATTTGTGTCTTCTTCTGCTGAGGTTCGTGCAAATGGCCAACATGTTTAGCTCCCTGCAACATATACATCAAGCAACTGCCAATCTGTCACTTTCTGCATCAACGCCACATCAGCGGAATAATAATATGGTGGACCGTATGATGTCAACGTCAGCGTTGTTATGATATACACTGATTGGTACTGCCACATTTTGCACTCCTATAAATGTTGCAGCTCAGTCGGCAGTGTGATGTAAAATCCAATCCAAATTCGGCAGTGCATACATTCCGACTGCAGCTGCTATCACTATCAAAGTCAAACAATTCATTTTAGAAGGTCAGTACATTGAGTCGCTAAGCTGATAGGAATTAGCAGATCTTGAAGATGCAAATTAATATTAACCAAGCTTCTCCCGAAATTAAACTGGCACATAGTCAGAAGAAAACCACTCTTTCTTTTACCTCTTTCCTTTAATCAGTGGATCTTTCCTTGGAATAGGTTCGTAACAATTCTCTAGGAAAGTAAAATAGTATTGCAAATTTATCTTAACCTATGGAAAATATCTCTGTTTTAATTATACTGCATACTGTCGGCATAAGTGAATGATAAGGATTATTTCCCGTCATCAACGATCAAGTGAGTATTCCGCTAAGACGGAACATAACTAGTTGCCCATGCACTCAGTGCTAAAGTGACTTTAATTCAAACAAGTTAAGTCAGTCTAGCAGCTAATTGTAGTCGCGTTAAGACATCAAACCAGATAGGCTACACATTTGGAACTCCAGGTCATTTGGGATATGCTCGTTGTCTTGTGAACGAACTGTCTATGGAGAAAATACAGGAAGCAATAAATCTGAAAGAACAAAAAAGCAGGAATAGGAAAGTGCAGAAATACCCCATCTGATGATAAGGCAAACCTATGAGGTGAAGCCTGTTGTGCGCCACTTACTGCAGTAGAGAGTCGCTGACCCTCAAGTTGAGAAGTGGGACCTAGATTTGGAGCAATATCAGGAAGAATATGAGCCTCAGAGAGACACAACATTAACAGGCACATTGTAGAGTGGCGAGGGAGTCTTCAGAATCTGACAAACGGGAGATTTGCGGGCAGAATCCACAAGACCCCCATCTCAGCACTCCTCAGCACCATTAGCCGACGAATATATATGGAGGCAACGATGTTTATGTAGAGCTCTACGCGGAAGGTGTGGACATTAATCAGGTATTCAAGTCAACTAGAACACTAACTAATCACTGCCCCATTTAGGTCAGCCACTTGCAACACTACTCCCATTTTCCTCAGTGTCCAATGTCGTGATGTAATCCATGGTAAAGTTACGTTTGACCCCATACATTTTAGGTCAGTTAACATTACCCTTCCCGTTTGACCAAGAGACACATACCATTACTTGTGTTGCTTTCACAACCACCACCGATGCAATTACAAAGATGCTAGAACATCTTGCCATCATTGTTAACAGGTGCCTTAAAAAGAGGCGGCAGAACAAAAAACTAATGCTTCTCAAGATATTTGACAATTGAGGGCCTTGGTGGGGAGAATAAATACCAAATACTTATGTTTCTTCTCAATCTGCATTATGCCAGCCAAAGACGAGGATCGGGTAAAAATAATTATTGAGAGCTAAAGTTTCATTCTGAATTTTTACTTTTGGTGCAAAAGTATATCTGGCCACATTTAATCTATCAGTCCCGAAGACTACCACCTTAAGTATTTGGGTACACTGGCTATTCTTGGGACAGGACTAACTTTGCTTCAAGTTAGTAAAATATACACAGCCGACTACAGCCATTGTTGGGAAATACACGGTTAAATAAACTCGTTTTATGTGGTAAATCACTTACCTGTTTTTTCTGCAGCACCAGTTAGTATAGCTGATTTGACAATTCTTGATGTTTTTTTCTTTATTTCATTTGTCACGGTGTCATGTACCATGTTAGATGTGCCAGCTATGCTGAGGTCTCGGCTCTTACTGTAGAGAGATACGGACATATTGGTTGTCAGAAGGAAGTTGACATATGACTTTTTGGCTTGTAGCCTGTTTAAGGGTGCCAGATTACTCTCGGGTTATGAACGTAACTCGTATAATATTGTATAAGCCCAACTTGTCAAATGGTAGGTGTTAAGTCCCACTTTGTAAAGACGTATTGTACAACATATAATAATAATAACTATAACCCACTCTCTTTTGATACGCGTTATCTAAGAGATGACCACCCTCAATATAATTGCCCGGTTCAAGTATGAGAATTGATAGAGTAAACATGGAGCAGGTATATTGAAAAAACAACTACGAGCCCCCATAAAAATATACAAACAATTTAATCAATTACATACACAATTATTAAACTTCCTTTTATTTGGAATACACGCTGTTTAGAAATACAACTTTCACCGAATTACAACAAAATTTGAAATAGATGTGAAGAAAATAGCCGATCTATTACTGATAGTTTAAATCATCATAGGATCGAGTGGTACAATCTAAGTCAATGCCTTGTTCGATTTTCATAACCTGCTGTTTACTCGATCCCGTCACTGTTCATTTCAATGTTGATCTAGAAAACTCCTTTTCTCCAGGAAATCTGCACCTGTAGATGTTTCCGCTCGATTCCGGACATGTCCACTGTATCATGCGTTCACTGCAATTTCCGTTTCCCAATTCCTTTTCCAAAGTTTACGTCGCAATTCACGTAACTTCTCGATCTTCCCAAAATCTATGTTCTTCCTTTCAAACGAAAATTAAAACAGCCTAACTCTCTCGTTACAATGGTTACATTTGAGACTGTCCATTATTCCCGGTTCAAAAAATCGGCTAGTAATTAAACTACACATGTCCTCAAATGAATGTAGTTACACAAATTGCGAATTATCCATCAAGGATTTGAATTCGGTCCCCGCCTTAATTTAAATAGCAAACAAATTGAATACACTGTCGCTAAATCATCTATGGAATCAAAATTTGGTGAATTCACATGTATTCTCGTAACCCATTACCAATGTAATACATTCAATTCTTAGAACATAATCATTATTCATCCAAAATGATAAATTCAAGAATTAACGTAACACTTCCTATTCATAACTCAAATACTGTTTTAAATTAACCCTACGTCATTCTTAACAAAGAATTAAGGTAAGAATTCATAATTCAAAAGTACATTATTATACAAATGTATCAAATGACATCATACAAGAACTTCAAATTCATAATACAGAACACATTATTATACAAATGTGTCAAATGAAATCATGCGGACCTGTAAATTAAAGCAAACATATAAATTGCACCAATAATATACATGGAATTGTGATAGTACCTTCGTGTTTTGGTGTGTCCGTTTCTTAGTTTGGCGGTTTTTTCTGGACCACGATTTCTTAAAGGACGTATTTCTCTCAAATAACATCCGGGTCCTTTCTAAATAATTCTACCCCTGGTTCTCTCTCTTGCAGAGAAACTTTCAAGACTAACATCTAATTTAGCCCGGCCGGTATTATGTCTAACGAAATTTTCGTGTGAAAACACACCCTTTATTTAACCGTGACCAATCAGAATCAAATGTGTTTTCTACCGCTTTTCTCTAAAAGTCGCTTACGTCATGATCAATATGACATGCTTGTTTTTAAGTAACATTTTCTCAACTTTAACACTTCTCGTGAAAAATGAAACTTTAAAATGTCGCTAGCAATCATTCTGGTTCCTGAGTAAACAAGGTTTAATTAGTATAACGGTCGTACTCTACTTTACAGACCCCACTTTGGCACGGAGTGTCTTCATAAATCCAACTAATGGTTTGCTGCCCACAGCTAATGTTTAATCAATATATTTCGTGAAATTTGCCCCTTCTCATAGGGCTCTGTCACGGAATTGTATAAATCCTTTTATTTACTAAATACATGTACTATAGTTTCCTTTTTGGGAAAAACGATACCCGAGAGTGATTAATGTATATTGTGGTGGATTTCGAAAAAGTGAGGTCGGTCCATTTTATGCCGCACGTGCAAAGTGCTTTTGATGGGAAGAATTGAATGCTTCCAGTGCACAGACGATACCGTGCATAAATACCGCACTCTAGGTAAAGATCTTTACATTAAGTCTTGTCAGTGAACGGGTCTGCTAAAAGGACTTGCACATCTTTAGCTGTAGAGGTAAGTTTATTAATGCCTTCTATATAAGATAAAACTATCGTACAAAAACGGATTTTTTTGTGGTAAGTTTTGTAGCTTTGGTTACGCAGTATAAGGCACATACATGTACTTATAATCTGATTTTGGGACTTAGCAAAGGATTTATATAAGTAATATAGGCTATGTAAAGTGACAAATTTTTCGTCGAATCTATTAAATAACTCTTAGTTCTAGCCAGCAGCCATTTGTTTGATTTATGGGACATTCTGCACAGAAAGATACTGGTATAATCGGTTCACCCAATTAACTGTGTTTGTTTAGAGCAGTACTGACCGAAAGTGACCTTCTGGAAGGGTCATTTTCTCACGAACATGTCGGGGTTTGATTTGAAACAGACAGGGTTGTTATTTAAAACCAAAGCGTGGCATCTTGACACGCTGATGAAGCTACTTTTAAAGGAAAGAGCGAGAAAATATATTTGTTCTGATTGGTCACTGTTGAATAAGGGATGTGTTTACACGAGAAAATCTTTAGAATATTATATCTACTAGTTAAAATTTACTTCAGTCTTGACGTTCCTCTGTTACAAAACACATTACATAAAGAAGGCGACATTATATAGATCTAAACTAAAGGGGGGCTTAGCCTTACCTACCCCCCCCCCCCTTAATAAAATGTAAAAACATATTAAATAGGCTTAACGATTAAATAATACACCACTAACACCATGGGAAGCACTATACATATTTTGGCTAGGTTTTGGAATGAGAAACAAACAAGACATATACATGAACAACAAACTAGTTAAAAAAATAGACACACCACATTTATATAGAGGGATCAAGGATATTTTATATAGATATAGGGATAACAAAGAATTATGGGCACTAAACAAAGACAAGGTATACGACTGGCTTTTAGAATCAGAATCAATAAGGAACAAATCAAAAATACAAATAGAGAACTCACATGTTAAATGGGACAGATTTTGGAGGCATTGGTTCGGCATTAACTCGTTTAAGGTACAAAGCATCATGTACACGTACCTCCACAACGCTAACAGGCGAAGTGGCAATTAAACGTAGATTAATAAAGACCATGGTTAGCTGCCCTCTATGCAAATAAAAAAGTACCACACACTTACCCAATGCGACGAAACAAAGAGAGAAAGGATCAAACTGATAATGGAAATAATGAAGATAGACAAATATGACAGACGTCAATTACTCTTCTTAGACAGAAACTTCAATAAACAATTGGTTAGACTAATAACAGACTATATTACGAAGACGCTTATAAGATGTGGACCCCTAATGAAGGTTAAGGAAAAATATTTAAAGTTAATTTAAAAATCTTTTTTCACTTATTACTAGAGAAAAAAAAATTTAAAAAAAAGGAAAAAAAATAAAAATTATTTTAACAAATAATAATAAAAATAAATTAAAAAAATAAAATAAAAAAAGTCGTTATTATGAATTGTTTAATTATTTAATTAATACACAATGTACTGTGAGGGAAAAGTACACATGAGGACGCCTTAAAGCTATATCACATGGCGCTATGTGAAGTGAGCAGGCCTGTGGTAGAGTTTGGAAAAGTACCCAATTATGAAAAGTTTTTTTTCTTATTACTCTATCTACTACACTCTATCTTCTCTGGATTATCAATCCATACTTTTACTACCATGTCTATATCCCGAAATGGACATGGGTCCTGCTTAAGGACTTTAAATTTTTTTTAGATCCTTTATTAATATTTAATTATAAATAAACAATAGGACGGACAAATTGAGGTAGGATCTGTACAGCCAAATAAATTTGTACAGATCCTCGCTCAAGGCGTCCGGACCTAAGAAACTAAATATTACTAGATAAATGGAAGAACATTAAATATTGAAATAATAGGCACTTCCATGTATACAAATTCTAGAGAAATGTTTTCAATAATAAACTAAAAAGAGGTACGATAATGTCTTTTAATTAGTAAAGACATAAAAGTAAGACAACTGGTGCAAACTTTAAACAAATGGCTTTCCTTAACATAAACACAAGGTATATACCTTATATAGCAAACAGACATATAGCACTAACACAATTAGCAAACACAAGGAAATAGGAGACCACCAGCCATGGTCAAAAATCAAATAAATAAAGTAGACTACTAGAATGGGTAGATCAAATCCCTTCTAGTAAGGTTTTACTGCAAGAACAATAGGGATCTCATAAATACCCTAAATCAAGCTTATAACCCCGATGGGGAAAACTAAATGGAACTTAAATAAAAAATAAAAAAGAAGCAAACAAATAACATACTTTGGGGAATACATACACACATAAAAACTTTTTACTTTTTTTTTTATTAAGGGGGGGGAGCATCTGTCTGGTGCCCCCCCCCAAAAAAAAAAATGAAGTTCCTCTGCAAGAGAGGACATTGTAGTATTATTTTTGGAATAAAGGCTCCCGAGAGTATTTTTGAGAAGTACCTTCGAGATCAATAAATCAGAAAAGACCGCCAAAATCCAACCGTTAAAAGATGCACCAAAAACACGAGGAAGGACGAAAATAGTTTTTATTTGGAGAGACGTGCAGTACCAAATAGAGGACGTACAAAGAATAGTGGGAAGTAGAAGTTGCGAGGGGCATACATCGATACAGAGAAAAAGTCTGAGTTCGAGCAGAACATCCACGAGGGAAAAGTATCTCGAGAGACAGGAACCTCTGGGTCAACATTTGAGTGAGCAGAGAACGCAGTTCGACTAAACATTTCATGAAAATGGAACAACGCCGAAGAATTTTATATAAAAAATTAAATCTCTGATGAAGTTAACTATCAGTAATAGAACAGCTAAATTTGTTTAATTCTAATTTCGATCTATTTGTAATTCGGTGAAAGTTTTATTCTAAAAACCACGTGTATTCCGAGTGAAAGGAATTTCATTGTGCATGTCATTGATTATAATTGTTTATTTATCTTTACGGGGGCTTGTAGTTTCTTTGTTCAATATATTAACTCATAGTATCGGCGGGGAGTGGGTTAGAGTGTTCTTTTTATAAGTTGTGCAATACCTTTTGACTAGTGGGCTTGTACAATATTATACGAATAACGATCATGACCCGCGAGCCTGCCACAGGCTACATTTTTAAGAAGTGTTTAGTGTAACAGGATTCGTATCGAGCAGGGTTAGGTTTACTTCTGAACTTGATGTTTTGTAATTATTGTGCCGGTGATGTAATCTGTATAACTTACCGTGTATATCGTTATCACATCTTTATGCCCGTGTCGTATATAGTACATGGTGTTGGATATGTTTGCAGCTGTCCGTAGTGTGTAAAGCTCTGTAGATCCGTCCAGAGTGTTTGGAGTGTCTAGACCAGAGTGACACGAGCGGTCAAAGTGATCGAGGTCGACGATGTGCAAGCTGTAAAGCAAACCATACTAATTAACTGTAATTAGCCGTGGAGCTGGAATAAAGTGTGCTGATGCCGCTGTGTATATTCTTACATATAATTTTGTAGCCGTGGGCTAATTTGGGGTTCGTAAGACCCATCGTATTTTTCGGGACTGTAAACGTTTAACTACATGAGGAAAATTTTACATTGTTTACTAGTTAAGTAAACTAAATCAATCGTTTTATAGTAAAATCACTGTGAACCATTAACCCCTTGTCTTTGTAGTTTGTAAAGTAATTTATCTGTAATTTTCGTAAATACATTTGTGCTTTCTTATGTTACTTGATCCAATATTTGGATTATATATACACGCAAGTATTCATATTGCTGATTGATGTCATTCATATTTAAACATTGAAATTATCGTCAAAAATGTTTTGTTGTGAATTCTGAAATTTCACCCGGTTATCTTGTTACAGACTTGACAGTTTTTCATTTTGCCACCACAGTTCCGCATTGAACCCTAAATGCTCGCTATTTTTTAATCGGGCGTGTTATCATGACAGGCCATCCCTTCTTATGTATTCAACAGCGATCCAACTCTGAATCTCCCTAATTGTTCTATATTGCAGTTGATGACGATGAGTGCAGCGATTAAGTGCAACACAACTCCTAACAGGATGCGGATGTAATTCAAAGTACATTGAAAGGAATTTCGTCGAAGTTCGTTTGACGTAGAAAGTCGGTTCATGATGATAATGCGGTCCTTTTGCACGTCAAATTGCAATGACCTGTAACCAGTGTAATGACATGCAATGAACGTAACGTCTCCAGTGTAATCATAAGCCATGGCTTAAATTCACCTCTCATTCAAATCCAGACGGTAGTAACATTAAATCTTTTGAACCCGGATGACGAGGTGGGGTGGGGTAACTGGTAGTATTTGGGTGCAACATTTTTTTAAAAACAGATCAGATGTAATTAAGGAGTATGTGTGTGATAGGGGTCTCGGGTCCTGAGCGTTATTCGTACACTATTGCACAAGCCCACTTGTCAGAGGTATTGCACAACTTGGAAAAACAACACTCTAACCCACTTCCCTCTAATACTCGCTATCTAGGAGATGACCGCCCACGGTGTAATCGCCCAGTTCGAGTATAGAATGTATATGGTAAACTGAGATAATATATTGAACAAAGAAACTACGAGCCCCCGTAAAGATAAATAAACAATTTAATCAAAACATACACAGTGAAATTTCCTTTTCTTCTGAATGCACGTGGTTTTAGAATTAACTTTAACCGAATTACAAATAAATGGCATATAGAATTAAACGAATTTAGCCATTGTATGGCTGATAGCTAATTTCATCATAAGAATCGAGTGTTCAATAAAATTCGTCCACGTTGTTCGGTTTTTTTCATGACCCGTTTCGTCGAACTGCTTCTCTGCTCACATCTCGAACTCTGACTTGTCCTCTGTGTTAATGTATGCTCCTTGCAACTCTTTACTTCACAATTCCTTTTCCCCGTCTTGTACGTCATCTATCTCCATATTGCTCTCCAATCCTGTCAAATCCAGTCAAAAAGGGCTTGGGCTACTATAGCGTCAAGGGGAATTTAACATGGTGGGCCTATCTAGCGTCAAGGGGAATTGAACATGGAAACTATTTGGGCCTATCTAGCGTCAAAGGAAATTGAACATGGTGGGCCAATCTAGCGTCAAGGAGAATTGAACAGGGGAACTATTTGGGTCTATCTAGCGACAAGGGGAATTGAACATAGTGGATCTATATAGCGACAAGGGAAACTGAACATGATGGGAAGCAGCAGAGGAGGTGAACAGACTTTTTGTCGAAAAGGATCGACATCAAAAAAAAGGATCGACAAAGCGTCGACAGACTTTTTGTCGAAAAGGATCGACATCAGAAAAAAAAGGATCGACAAAGCGTCGACAGACTTTTTGTCGAAAAGGATCGACATCAGAAAAAAGGATCGACAAAGCGTCGACACCAGACCAACTTGCTAGTAATTCATAAAAAAAAGATGCCATTTAGTTGACGTTCACCTCCTCGGCTGCTAATGCGCTAACTAAATATTTGATCAAGTCCGACACGATATCTTGTCCGAGGGTCTGATAAATTTATCGTCACAAATCCGTGTGGGATTGTCTGAGCGTGGCTAAAGAAATTTCTAAATCGATTATGATCCATATCACCACCGCACCAAGTTTGCCAAATATTTCTAAGAGTATGAGTATCAACTCCGTTAAATACACACAGTATATTGCAGTTATCTCCGATCACTTTTGGTATTTGAGTGTAACGTTGAGTGATATATATCACATCGGTGTTTTTATGTCTGCCTCTGGAAAATATTCTAGCAGGATTCTTTTGATTATCTAACATGATATCATCATATACGACTAAATTGTTAATACTTCCATCAATATCATCAATACTAGGTGCCTCTTCGATATCGGTTATAAACTCAATAACACCATCGCCGTTAATTTCTCGCGCGGCATCATTAAAATCCTTTAATACTTCATAACATCGTTGATCGTCTACACTCGGAGCAATCATGTACAATTTATCCCACTTCATCCATCTCGTTATCAAATTAAGTAGCAATTGTGTTTTACCACTTCCAGATGGTCCGATGATAATCGCGCGAATAGAATTTGGTAACATTGCATGGTGTCTAATAGGTTCCCGTCGTCTCGTAGCTGAATAATCAATTACATTCATAACTGTTATATATAAATTATGGATCTATATTGTGTGAAGTGTAGGACGCGTACTGGCACAAATGACTTGACGACGATTACAACGAAAAATAATCGATCAGCGCTTTCTGGTAAATGCGTACAATGTAGTACGAAAAAATTTAGATTTACTTCCCTTGGTAAAAATTCTTCGAATTTTCCAACCATGGCTTTAAAAAAAAACGAGGAGGTGATATTGCAGCCAAATTGACAAAACTCCCAGGAACACCGTGGGCAAAGTATCCAGGAGAAAAGCACCTTCCAGGATATAGCTACTGTGGACCGGGAACACGATTAGATATCAGACTTGATGATCAAAATCAGCCCCGACCCGGCGAATATCCAATAAACGCTATTGATAAGGCGTGTCATGCTCATGATGTCGCTTATAAAAGCAGCAATCTTCAACACAGACATCTCGCAGATGTAAAATTAATTCATGCGTTAAATGCTATTCCTGATAAATCCTTCAAAGAAAAGTTGGCTTCTTGGTTGGTAAAATCTGCTATGAAGGGTAAATTGATGTTAGGTGCTGGTAATTGAAAATGCTAGCATTTTAATATGGAATCTATTTATTATTCTCCGAGAGGATACTGGAGAGGTTACGCAGCAATCAATAAACTCGCTAGCGCATCAAAGGTGAAAAAAACTACAGCGGCAAACTGGTTATCTAAACAGGCAATATGGCAAATTTATCTACCAGCGCCTAAACAAATTAACTATTCGCATTTTGATGTTACAACACCTAATGAAGTTCATCAAGCTGATATACTATTTCTGCCGCATGACAACGGTTACAAATACGCGTTAACGTTAGTTGATATTGCAAGTCGATACAAAGAAGCAGAACCGTTAAAAACAAAATCATCTACTGAAGTAGCTTCTGCATTTGAAAAAATTTATCGACGAGGTCCTCTACGCTGGCCAAATCTGTTACAAGTTGATCCTGGCAAGGAATTTCAAGGTGTTGTTACATCTACGATGAAACATCATAATGTCGCCATCAGACGAGGACACACTGCGCTACATCGCGATCAGGCAATTGTTGAACGGTTTAATAAAACCCTTGCTGAGCGGTTATTCGGATATCAATACGCAAAAGAATTCATCCAGGATAAACGATCCCGTGAATGGGTCAAGAGATTACCAGCTGTGATTACCGCAATCAATAATGAGATTACTAGAACAATTAATATGAAACCTGTCAACGCTATTAAGAAGGCGTCTATCAAAATGGAAATCCAAGGAATTTCACAAAAAGAACCAATTCTTGGTAGTAATGTCATTGTAAGGTACTTATATGAACCAGCAGAGCTTGAGGGTGGTAAAAAAAGAGCTACTGATCCTATTTGGAGTGTCACTACGCATAATATATCCGGTATAACACGATCTACGGGTAGACCTCCAATCTATAGACTGGATTCAACTGCTCCTCAGCGGGGTTTTACACGCGAACAATTACAAGTGATTCCTGAGGATACTCAATTACCACCGCGTGGTCTTAATTAGCACCCAGGGTGCTGTCACCCCGGCGTCTATTACACTCAAGACAGGTCAACATCACATTGTTTCTGACATGACCGAGATTGTTATTTTTTCTGTCTACGGTGAATTGGCGAGGATCTTTATCCGAATACTGCCAACGCATTATACAATTGCAACTCGCGCAGTAATTATTTTGTTGTTGCTTCAAAAAGATTATTAATTCAGCATCAATGTCAAATTCTCGTTTATTTTTTTTATCCTGTTGTTTATAGCCAGAGAGTTTTTTTCTGATTATATCACCAGTGATAAAATCACCAGTGATAATATCGTTACCAATGATTTCATCGTCAACAACAATTCTTCGAAGTTGGTTTATTCGCCGTACTCTGGATACTGCGAGATAAACTAAATTTGACCACTCAATATGATTATCTACTATCCAAAGAGTTGTATCGGATATAGTCAATCCCTGTGAAGAGTGTATTGTTGCTGCATAACCTAGCGTCCACGGGGATTTATCAGCACCTAATGCATCTTTAACGACGCTGATATCAACCAACACAATATCATTTAATACTAAATTCTGCTTTTGTTGTTGTCCAGGAATGTCAACGTCGATATTCTGCTTTCGTGTATCCTTAGGTCTATAACAGAGTGGTACTGGAAGCGTTGCAAATTTTTCTTTATGTAGCGCAAACAACTTCATCTGAAGTGCGTCTCTGACTATTTTTCTACTCGCGATTATTAAATCATTTGGCTTCCACATTTCCCAAAAATCATTCATGGGAGTTTCAGAGATTATTTCACGCGCTATTTCAGATTGGATTTTATCCGGTTGTAATCTAATTAGCGCTTTGAACTCGCGTAATTGTTCATCAAGTGATCTATGGTCGGTATTAATCTCTTCATAATAATCTACAAATCCTTTTAGCCATTCATGTGGAGATCCACCAACAAATGGCTGCGGTTGGCCGTGATCCCCGCACATGACGACTTTTGTATTTTTCAATAACAACCATTTAAGAAATATCTGTAATACTGTCAATGATACCGTGCATATTTCATCCCAGATTATTATTTCAGGAATAAATTTATCGCCCATTCGATCAGGAGTCCATGTATCGCCTTTCCATCGAAAGAAGCTGTGATAAGTACAGGCTTTTACCCCCCGCGCTATCATCTCTCTGGCGAGTCTGTGAGTTGGTGTTAACACAACCATGTTAGTAGAAATACAAGTATTTCCACCACGACGAAATAATTCGATTGCACGAGTTGTCTTTCCTGATCCACCACAGCCGTTTAAATAAACTGTCTTGTATCTACAAATCGGATCGGATACGGGCGGTGCAGTAGAAAATTCTGATTGAATCTCTGAGATATTATGGTTACTTTTCAAGTATTTATCATCCATAGCAACGTCTGCGGATTTACAATACTCATGTAATGTTTCTTTTTTAAACCTCCAATTTCCCCACGCTTCCTTAGGATCTGTGAATTTAGCTACATCTGATTTGTATTTCTCATGGATATACATCGAATCAGTAGCTACTCTAACCGCGGTATCGGGAAATCTGTTTATCATCGAGAATAGATTAATACAAGAATAGGCTAGCATAGAACTTCTCAAATGTGTGTACTGACAACTATATCCATCACAGTAGGTAACAACCGTACCTAATTTCTCACCATTGGATCGAAAAGCATCCCTACGGGTTACAAATTTTCCTTTTTTTATTAAATCGGTTATGATAAAATCGTATTCTTCATTGTCTAAGATCAATCTCGAAGAATATTTTGCATTGTCAAATCTTCCACCTTGAGTGAATTTACCGATTATTCTTCGTCCGAGCTCTTTAGCCTCTCTATTCCTACCTTCGAATAACCTCTTAGACCAATCCATAAGTGTTTCACAATCTCCCAATTGTTTTCGTTGTTCGTTAATTATTTTTTCTAGATCGGGTTTTGGTAACCAAACATCTTTCTGCGCGTTATAGCATATAATAGCTTCGCTGACAATTAATGATGTTAACATACCACAATCGATCATATATCGCAATAGCACAATTGGCATCCACGCTTTTTCATACATATGTCTACCAAGCCAAAGATAACTACACGGATGTAACCCTGTAGCTAATTCGAATGATATCACACGAGCGAACCCGGTTAAATCAAAATCAGGCAATGGACCATTAATCGCAACACGAGTCATTTCATGTGTGGGATGTCCAAATCGTTTAAAATATTCAGAGCATTCTCCATATCCGAGAAAACTTCCAGGATAACACGCGGATATATCAATTGAAATCATACCATCACGTGAGTATTTCGTATTCCACAATCCTCCATGACCCAATTCGACGCAACTCAACTTCACGTCATTGAGAAAATCACTTCGTGTTGGACGCCATGAGTTTTTTTCTCTTGCAAAGTGAGCTACCACTGATGGAATTGTGAAGCTATCCGTAAGTAGTTTTTCATTAGAAAATTCTTTAGAATTTTCAGGTGAAAATTCATTAGCGATTTTTCTCATTCTAGTATCTAATTCTTCAGTTCGATATAATTCACCATTTGGTTTTACAAACTGATCAAATCCTATTTCCGGATCCTCATTACTCCTGAGTAACCACATTGACACAGGGTCGTCTTTGGTTAATGTGTGAATAGCATCAAATAATTTCTCTTCATAGAAACCATCCCTAGAAAATTCTTTAGGGATATATCGAACAGTTCTTTCTCGTGGAAATATATTTACCGCGGGTGTCCACGCGTGTTTGTTATGATCGATAATTTCAATTGGAGCTCCTCGCGATTGATATTTCGGTTCGTATAATATTTCTCCGGTTATTGTCGCTACCGATATTGGAAATTTTAATAATGCTTCTAATTTAGCTATATCGGAAATCCTTGCTCCATGTTGATTCACTGTTAATTCCCATTCGGTTATTTTTTTTCTTCGTAGATCAGTTAATTTATTTCCTCGGGATGCATTTTTGAAGTGTTCTATTAACCGTGTTGCTACACAATTAAGTGGCAAAGCCACTGATGATGAAAACATCGGAGTTAGTTTTGCAATACTTGGCTTATCATTTAGCTGATATATTCCGTAAACAACTGCTGTTACAGGGTAAGATTTCTCATAGTATGGTTTGTCAATTCCAGTTAAAATTCCTGGTTTGGAATCTCTACTCACAATAACAGTTTTTTTATCCTTAAGGATTGGGTCAAATTTATCTCTGATAATCCATTCACCTTCCTCTTCGATAATAAATTTTATTCTAAAAAAATACCTCCGTAGAGATTTCTTGCCAAGGTGTGAAAGTATCACAGCTGCTCTTATATCATTCATAGTAGCATCAATTATGGGTATATTGACATCTTCATCAATAATTCGAAATGTCGACCACGTATGAGATGCTCCATCACGCTTAAACTCATTAAAACAGTCGCTGATTTTACTCAATAGTGGTTTATCATCTACTAGACTTTTAGGTATATCAGAGATTCTATCGAGATTAAATCTAGCATTTTTCCAAGGCTTAATTTTCGATAATCTCTTGAACTCCTTCATATTATAATTAAAACAAGTATTTAAATAAGAAAATTTTTATATAATGAATCATTGCAAATGGCTTATGATTGGATCAAAGACTCCGTGTAACAAATCATGCAGAAATGAATTCTGTGGGTATCATATGCAGAGTGTGAGAAACGGTTCGGAGGGGCCTGTACCATGTTTGCATTGTGGGGTAGGTGTAAGAGGCAAGTCGCAGTTATGCATTAATTGCGGGGGTAAGCGTTATAGAGAGTTAAAACGTTATTATGACAAGCGAAGAATCAAAAATCCTAACGACGTCAATGACGGAAAAATCATAAAAACTACGGCTGATTATTTAAAAAGATTTGCCAATGTTATAATTCAGCCAATTAACGAATTAGACAAATAGATATATTATATATACAAATGAGCCAAGAATTTCAAAGACATCCTGTTATTAAAAATTACGAAGCTTCTCGTGATGGTATTGTCAGACATTGTAAAAATAGGAAATCTATTGGGTGGGATAATGGTATGGGGTATTTGATATTTAAAGCTGGAGGGAAAATGTATCTCAATCACCGTTTCGTCTTCGAAGTGTATAACGAATCAATCAAAGATGGTTTTGTTATTGATCATATTGATTCCGATACTAAGAATAACAAATTGAACAACCTTCAAGCTATTTCTCAATGTGAAAACACAAAACGAGGAAGAACTGGGAAATACCCGAAAAATGCTAGATCCGTAAAGTCAATTAATACTGACAACAAGGAGATGGTATTTCAATCAATGTCAGAAGCTGGTAAGTATTTCGATATTCACACCTCCTCGGTACAAAAAGTAGCAGAGGGAATTTATAAGACCGCTTTTTCAAAGCGTTTTAAAAACAAAATTCAGTTTTCTTACGTATAATACGTAAATGGAAATCTTACGGATTTCACGGGAGATAACTCCGTTAGGTATAACGCGTGTGACAAATCATCAATGACAGAGTTACGGATCTTAAACATGGAAATATTAATGTTTCTAACATTGATTGGAAAATCTTCGATTTTTCATTGGCTGTTATAATTACATAAATCTGAACAAAACACAATCAATTTTGTCTTTTTTCAAGTATTAACAGAACTGTTTTATAAACACGTCGTATTTAAACATTTTTTTTAATGTCTGTTTCAAGTATTATGTGTGTTTTCAACATTGTCAGTGATCGCTAATAAACAAACAAATAATTACAATCACTACACCTCTTTTATATCAC
The DNA here is from genome assembly GCA_029339505.1 of Unio delphinus. Taxonomy (NCBI): domain Eukaryota; kingdom Metazoa; phylum Mollusca; class Bivalvia; order Unionida; family Unionidae; genus Unio; species Unio delphinus. Next base: position 1,308,230 of record JAQISU010000119.1, read on the forward strand.
CTCGTCGTAATGAGTGTATATATACAAATTCGTCTTTATTATAATTGGGCATTTAGCCGAAATTCAAGTGTAAACAAAACCACACCGTCACACGTGGTATGAACGTTATTATTGACATTCAAAACCAAAGTTTCGATTTTGCGGTTTTGTTTACACTTGAATGTAGAATAGCCCGCGTCATCCATTGTCATTGTTCACCTATAATCTATTGTTGTACCGTCCTATGTGTATATAACCGCCTACCACACTAGATCAGGGGTTATTGTGCCGTCGTCATCCATTGTCATTGTTCACCTATAATCTATTGTTATGTGTTTGTCGGTTGTAACCGTTGAGCGCTGCTTGATGTATATAAAACACCAAGGGGGTTTAAAACGGTGAATGTGCCGTCGTCATTCATTATATATAATCATAATCACCTATAATCGCATTAAACTTCTGGGTATACTAAGATGATCAACACCTTAGTGTATCCAGAATTCATTTTAAAATACTTTGTATTTGAAATACTTTGTATTTTTAATTCTAAAGAATTTTCATACTTTGTATTTAAACAAATATATTATTATATAATATGAATATTGAAAATCTCAAATTGATTATTATTGAAATCAACAAGCTGAAGGATCAAAATGTAAAATTATGTTCAGGGTTAGATTGTGATCAAATTATGACCGATTTCGAGGATATACAATTTGCAGAACAGACGGGGAAATACGTCCTATCTAAAAAATATCTTTTAATTAAGCGGATACAAAAGTTTATACGTGAAAGTTTAGTCAATACTGAAGATGTTAATATATTCGTACCATTATGTAGCATCGTTGAACGTGTACGTAAGCAATTAGGTTTAGATTATGAACAAAGAAAGCTTATTAACCATAAGGCGAGACAATTAAAAACGTTAATGGAAAACTCTCAATAAAAATTCGTTAAAAATTCGTTAAAAATTCGTAGAATTTTGGATTTTGGATTTTGGATTTTGAGTTTGATGAGCCCCACGCGTAGAGAGCCTCCTTTGTTTGTGTAACCAGTACGGTATAAATCACACTATGAGGAAGTAAAATTATGTGTGTGTAACAACAGGGAAGTATATAACAAGTTAGTGTACAATTTAGTGATTTATTTTATTTGTCCAGTTTCACAATTGAAATTGTAATGAAAATCTTTGAGTGGAAATGCTTTGCATTTGAAAATCCAAAGGATTTTTAATTGACAATAGTGATACTCTTTCAATAATGATAGGACAATCATCGACCACACGGAACACTAAAGAAAGACTTGAAGCTCTTAAGAAAATATTACCCCTTCGTGATCGTATACGTGAAAAACTTCAACAACGGCAATTATTTCAGACTGACTTCACAGAGGATACAGAACAACTCTTCAAACCTATTGTTAGTGCAACTGAGGGTGTGAAAACAGCAACTGAACGGGCAATATACGGAGATGTCCCTAAAGAAGGTCCTAGAACAGAGAAGCCTCTTCTCCCTGTGTTGGAGAAAATAGCAAAACGAACTAAACAAACAAAACAAGCTGTACAAATACTTCCAGGTGAAATCGCAGGGGAGATGGAACTACAACGACAGCAAGAACAAGAAGAACGAGAAGAACTACAACGACAGCAAGAACAAGAAGAACGAGAAGAACTACAACGACAGCAAGAACAAGAAGAAGAAGAAGAGGAAGAAGAAGAACAAGAAGGCGCAGTTTCCACGAAGAGTCGTGTTGCCTTTATAGACAAACTCAAACCTAATATTGTATCACAAATACAAGAATTTCAATTTAAAAAACCCAGCGATTACATCGCCTTTGGTGAATTTGCTGTCAAAAGTTATAATATGAAAGAGGAAATTCTCAAAGACGAGTATAAAAATAGTAAAATACCAAAAGATGAGTGGTATGATTGGATATATAAAACGAAGAAGAATATTATGAGTCTTACTGAGAAGAGGAAGGAAGAACAGTCGTATATAGACTTTCAGAATGGAATTAAGGAAGGAGTAAAAAAAGTTAAATCAGACCCTGAATTTCTTAGATTCCCAAAACCCGGTTCAGAAATAAAAACACAAGGTGCAACTGGTACAACTAAAAAAACAGGCAGTGGTTTAGTTGGAAACTCTAATGTAACTTGCCCTGGTAATATTCTCGGTGATATAGCACGATTAGAAATACTTGTAGGAGGAAAACGAGCCGGGAATAACTCACCAGAAATAATCAATGAAGCAGCTGATATCTGTAGGAGGTTATTTCAAGGTGGTATCATGGATATTGCAACATATAGAGATTTCATTGAAGAGTTAGCCGAAAATTCTTTGGATGGAAATTCTTTGAATTTCTACGGTTATCATAGCGATTAGATAAATATCAATTTGGAAATGCTTTAGTATTTGGAAACACTAGTGTTTCTATATAGAGAATGATCATACACTACAACCATGATAAACCAACTAACGTCTACGTGGTAAACTCACGATTGCCAAAATACCGAGTATACTATGGAGATGGTCTCGGTAATACTATAATGGGATTATTTTCAAGAATGGCTCCAAAAGTGGCTCCGCTAGTAAAACAATTATCAATGAAAGCAATTGATGTTATCCGAGATAAGGGTATTAGCGCTGTTGGTGATCTTGCCGGGAAGGCATTTTCAGCCGCTAAGGATAAACTAACAGCGCTAGTTCGACGTAGAAATTCGAAGAATTTCCAATCTAGATTTTCAACGAAACCAGCAGTGATTTCATCACTACCATCTACTGCAGTAATGCCTACACAGGTTAGTAAAATAATAAATAACGCCGTGGATAAAAAAACTACAGTCGTTGATAACTAACGCCCAGGATAACATAACAGCAAATATGATAGCAGGAAGTGGCTTTAAAAGTACTAAAGCATTTTCTAATTCAAAGAATTTCCGACGTCGGTGAATAATATTTTCTCAAAAATCATCACTAGAATTACTAGCATTTCTTATACTTGTATTAGAAACACTTATGTTAGAAACGCTTGCGTTTCTGGTTATATTTATTTGGACAGGATTTCCAATTGTTATAGTTATTGAAATACTTGTATTTTCTGAATTTTGGATGGTTTCAGTAGAAATGCTAGCATTTCTTATACTTGTATTAGAAACACTAATGTTTCCACTTGAATTTCCTATACTAGTGTTAGAAACACTAGTGTTAGAAACACTAATATTTCTGGTTATTTGAATAGGATTCTCAGTTGTTATAGTTATTGAAATATTTGTATTTTCGATTTGATCTTCGTTATCTAGATTTGTTTTCATCAGCAACATTATTGATATACCCAACTAAATAATTAATTTAACATAATATTATTTTTTTTTATTTTCATTCTGTATTTTGCATCGATTTTGAGTGATTTCACCTCTCAGAAATGCTAGCGTTTCCGATTTCTAATTTAGACCAACGGGTATATAATAAAAAATGTTCAAACAGAACCCTGATGTTGCATTTGACATGGACGCCCCAGTGCTTAAAGATGATTCTGTACGTGATTATCAATTTTTTGCCTATCACGCAGTACAACCTGATCTTCGTGGAAGAATTGAACTTCAAGTTCATGATACCAGTAAATACTTTTTACCCGCTGAAGCCTTTATTGAAGTCGAAGGTGAACTTTTACAGCATGATGATACACCATATGCAAATAACCCAACTATCCGAGTTGGTTTTGTTAACAATGGCATCATGGCGTTATTTGAAAGTGCTAGATATCTCATTGATGGAAGAGAAATCGAATCTATTGAACGTGAAGTTGATGTTGCTACGGGAATAATCGGGTTAGCGAGATATTCTGATGATTATACTAGATCGGCTGGTCCATCTATGATGTTCTCTAAGGATATTACTGATAACGCTGAGCACGTCCAGTATTCTAGAGTAAAGGCAACACATGCTTCTTCAGTTAATCCAGCACCAGCCGGATATGTAAGACCAGCTGCTGATTTTGATGTCATAAATACTATTCCCAATTACAACCTAGGGTTTGCAACAAGAGTAGCAACGTTGCAAGGAGAGCGTCGACGGTTTTCATGTGCTATTCCGCTCCATCACATATTTGGATTTTGTAGAAACGTCAGAAAAGTTATCTATGGAGTAAAGCATACTATAGCACTAGTACGAAGAGGTACTGATAATTATGCAATCTGGCGCGCTGCTGGCGTTGCCGCTGGTAAAGTCATTTTATCAAAACTATCACTGTGGATGCCAGTGTTGACTCCATCGTTGTCAACAGAACTGCGGTTACTATCATTTATGGATCAAGGGGGGAAGAGATTATTAAGTTGGTTGTCAACGTCCACAGATACCATGGATTCTAATATTGATGGTACACTTACATGGCATCTAGCATCAAAACAGGGCATTTCAGCTCCACGTCATATTTTTATTGCGCTACAGAATACTGCGCGATTAAACGATCAAGAACGTTCCCATATGATATTTGATCAGATAGGTGTTAATGAAGTCTCGTTGAAAATAAACGGACAGCAAGAACCATCAGAGGATATACAACTTAACTATGAAAACAACCACATTGCACGAGTTTATCATCGGTTGCTGTCGTATATGGGACGTGATCAAAATGTTGATACTGGTCTACAAATATCACAGTTGGATTTTAGAAGTCTGTATCCGATTTATTATTTTTCGTTGGAACATCTTGACTTGATGAGACAGTCCGTCGTTGATATACACTTCCGAGCTCGTGTAACCCGTCCTGGTGGTATTGTTAATTATAGAGCGGTTGCTGTTATTCTTAGTGATAAATCAATGATACTTGAAGGTGTTGGTGGACGAATGAGACTGGCAGATGCACCAGTGGAAAATCTGTAATTGAAAATTACTTTACAATTTCAGAAATGCTTAGCATTTCTAATTTAGAATCAATCTGTTTTGTATAATGTCGTATAGTAATATCAATGTTACGTTGACACCTGGTCAAATAAAAAAACTACAATCCAAATCAGCTAAGCAATGTGGAACCACAATAACGCTGAAACCTAATCAAATGAATGGCGGAGGGAATAAGCTATCGCTGACGAAAACTCAAACTAATCATTTTAATAAAGCGCTGAAAGAAAAAAAAGGAGTTCAGATTACTCTTTCTGCGAGCGCGATTAAAAACATGGAAAAGACTGGTGGTATATTCCCGTTGTTAGGGTTGATTCCAGGGTTGATTGCCGCAGCGGCCCCAGCGGTAGCGAAGGCGGCAGCGTTAGGAGCCGTTGGTACCGCGGCAGGAATGGCACTAAAGAAAGCAACAGGCAGATCCATCCGCAGATCCACTCGTGGATCTGGTAAAAAAAAAGGAAAGGGTCTAAGACTACCAGGAACCCCGTATTCATGGTACAGCGGAAAGGGTCTTCGAATTCCAGGAACGATATAGTTCGGGAACCTGTGGTTCCTATGTCCAATTTCGATTTAATTGATGCCGCTAAAAAATTAAAAATAAAAAAATTCAGAGGGGTTTTTATGAAAGATCAGTTACCGGCACAACCTAATGATGTTGAAACAGGTATTATAAATCTAGATAACAGCGATGGACCTGGAACTCACTGGGTTTGTTACGCAATTGATCCACGTGGGATTATTTATTTTGACTCATATGGATTAGCGCCGCCGAAAGAATTTATGCGTTATATAAAAGATTTTCTAATGAGGACTTGGTATTCTACGTTACCAACACAAACAATGCTTGATCCACCAATATGTGGTAATGAAGTATTAAACGTACTTGATGCTATATCCAAAAGATTTTCGAAACCACCTCATATAGTAGTAAATGAGTATACTAGCGGCAAATCTCTTTAAAAAATTCTGAAAGAATTTTGGATTAAAAATCTTTAGATTGAAAATCCATCGGATTTAGACGATGAAAATATTTCTATAATAATGATTGATATTTGGGGACGATCTTTATCATCGCTGAAAAAACCTGATAGTGGAGTTGAAACCGTTGATAACAAGGATATTAAAAAACTAATCGAAGATGAAATATCCGAAATATTAAACCTAGCAAATATTGATCCTGGTGAAATAGTTGTATTTCAAGATCGTCAGGGTAAGTTGAAAAGTAGTAATATCTCTCTTAATGATATTTTGGTTAAACAACGAGACGCAGCAGAGGATACTATCGCGTTATTTTCTGATGGGGGTAAACTCAAACCAGGTGTACTTGTTTCAACGATTACGGATAAATTAGCAACATACGATAACACAGTGAATTCATTAAAATCACTAAGCGATAAATATGACGATCATATAATTGTATTTGATCAGTTTAGTGAAACACAAAGAAATACAATTGACCAAATTGACAAACCCATACTAGAATTTTTTGGAAATCCACCAATAACCACACCAAAACTCACCTTAATAAAAGATTCTATGTTAGAACTAGCAACTCTTCAATCTGAATATGAAAAACACGTGAAACTATTTATGACGTTTCGTAAAAACCTCATGGACAAGTTTATTGGGAGCCCATTTGATAAAATTGAAATAACACTTCCCGACATTAAAAAATCCATCGATGAACTTAAAACATTCAACAGCGCAATAAGGGATGATGCAATGAGAATGATAAGCGTTGTTGAAAAAGTAAAAATTCCTCATGATAAATCTATCGTCAACAACGTAGTACACACGATTCAACACGGATCATTTATGTGGACTCCCACAAACAACATTTTAAACATAACCGCAGCAGTCAAGGGTATTTATCGATTAACAATAGTATCACCGAATCAGTTTAATATATCGTCAAGTAGTTCATCTGGAGTCAATAATACAGTATCAACGATAATCGACAAGGATACAACTGAACAATTCACGATAACGACTACAGATAGAAATCTAGCCAGGGTTTCAGTAACGTGGTACGTAGAATTCGTAGTGGATTTAAGTAAACAATTAAATTGATTTAAAAATTCTTTCAGAATTTTGAATTGAAAATGCTAGCGCTTTTAAAATAAAATGACCCCATCATCGAATCAGTATCGCTATGATCAAGTCAGAGAATTTCAAACTAAACTCAGTTCTCTCTGTGAGGAGTATCAAATAAAAATAAAAAAAATACCAACGAAGAATAACCGCAGTTGATGTCACTGTGTATTCAGTGTCGGGAATAATCACCGCGGCTGGAATAATACTATCTTCGGTTACTATGATTGCTCCGGTTGTAGTTCCAATTGTTATTTCTTCCATAGCTACAATTGCGGGTATATTAACCGGGATCACAAAAAAACTATCATCGTGTAGCCAGAGTAAACTACACAATTATGTAATAAAATTTCACATTGCATCTGCCGGTTACTCGCAATTATCCTCGTTGATATCATCGTCGTTGGATGACACAACAATATCAGATAGCGAATTCTCAACTATGGCTCAATTGTATAAATCAACAATGCTGAAATTAGAGCAGAATAATAATAATAATAATGTCGTCGCAAGAACTACTTCAACAAATAGTAACAAATACAACACCGGTGAAAACAAGCACGATATCAGTAACCTCAACACGTCCTGAATTTAGTGTGAATTTTCCAATCCCCGTTCCCGGGAGCGAGATCGCGCTAGCAAAACTACGAGTGTATCATAGCTGGCCTAATATTAGATCGGTAGCATTTGGTGGTCAACAACCAAATAATTCCTTGGTGTTCGCGTGGAAAAATCGTGAAGACGGAACCCCAGACTGGAACGTTGTCTCGTTACCAACTGGGTCATATCAAATCGAACAGATCAATAACGAATTACAACGAAGAATTAAATCTATCACTGGGAAAGAATCAAAAATCGCTATAACAGTTCACGAACCAACATTATCATCTGCTATCGAGATAAATACAGAAGGATACGTTGTAGATATTTATCAGAGTTCTATAAGATCAGTGTTAGGATGGCCTGAATTACCACCGGATAACTCGCGAGAAAATTCGAAGGATTTTCCACCCGAACCTAAAAAATCCGATTATATCACCAACAAAATAAAACCCGTCAATGAAGTCAAGAGTTATCAGGATTATGCTCCTAATAAATTCTTTAATAAAGAATTTTTTGAATCAATTTATGTTCCTCTCATTAACGGAAATTTCACAGCAATGAATAATGATTTTTCACTACTGCTAATATCTATTAAATCCGGCTCTCTCACCAAGGATGAATTTATCAACGTCGTAGAAACGGGTAATAAAATCATCGACGATATGAAAATATTTCACTCGAAAATTATTCAAGAAGTATTAAATGAAGAGATCTTACATGATAAGTTTGCGGATCTATACAATATTAATAAAACGGAGATTAAAGATTTTAAAATCCCTGGATATAATCCGGATAAACTAAAGAAACAACTTGACGATGCTATTAATATTGGGTTCAAAAGAATCCACGATAATTGGAAAAAATCGAAGAATCCTACAGCAAATATTCTGAAATTTAATAATGATCCAGAAGGCGGCGGTAGACATATTGCTCCGAACAATGTGAATATTTCAACGGTGATTGCGCTCAATTTAGTATGTGACGTTATCGAAGGAAATTATCAAATAAATCTCGAACAATCAAATCAAGCTCAGCAAGGATATATTTTATACTCATTTGCACCAACGGCTCCTCCAGGATTTCTAATTATTGAAGACCCAACTAATCTAGTCTATATGCGATGTCATAATAATTTGTTAACGAGAATTAATTTCAAACTCACTGACCAATCTAATAATCTGATTGATTTACGAGGTGAGGTTTTACAAATTAGTTTGTTTGTGAAATCTTAAGGACTTGATCAAATATTTAGTTAGCGCATTAGCAGCCGAGGAGGTGAACGTCAACTAAATGGCATCTTTTTTTTATGAATTACTAGCAAGTTGGTCTGGTGTCGACGCTTTGTCGATCCTTTTTTCTGATGTCGATCCTTTTCGACAAAAAGTCTGTCGACGCTTTGTCGATCCTTTTTTCTGATGTCGATCCTTTTCGACAAAAAGTCTGTCGACGCTTTGTCGATCCTTTTTTCTGATGTCGATCCTTTTCGACAAAAAGTCTGTTCACCTCCTCTGCTGCTTGGGACGATCTAGCGACAAGAATTAAAATCACGCAATCTCCTATACAAACAGCAGGAAAGGAAAACAAAACGAGGATAATTAAGAACATCATACATTATATGTGAAATATGTTCACTGTTTTTATTCATTCATCAATTTAATATAAAGGTATTGTCGACTGACTTCTTAACATATCTCAAATGTTTCTCAGCACACGCTACAAACAATGTTGCTAAGTTGTAATAAATCTAAGTCGAAGGGAACAAAAAGCAGCAGTAAAATATGCTTTGTTCTATCGACAGTCTAAGATGTGTGTTTTGATTTTGAAATTCAAAGTTAACCATATGCAGGGTCATAAAGTGCAATGTCACGCGTCAATCATTGTTACATTGTTACAATTCTTCCGAGCGTGTGTTTTGGTTGTGGTATTTTTAATTCAAAGTTAGCCATAAGCAGGGTTATACAGTGCAAGATCACTCGCGTCATTCTTGAAATAGTTTCGTATTTGTTTCTTTTCTATCAACGATTTACTGACTGACTATTTGTAAGGATGTAGCGTTTGAAAAACAAATTACATGACAAACGAAAATCATGGAGCCTACTGATTAAAATTTTGGAGAGGTATCTTCAAACAGGAACATCTACCCTTAGGATTTCAATCAAACGTATTACGAGAGAGAGAGAGAGAGAGAGAGAGAGAGAGAGAGAGAGAGAGAGAGAGAGAGAGAGAGAGAGAGAGAGAGAGAGAGAGAGAGAGACTACGTTATACCTACTTTTAAAAAGAATCAGGACACTTACAGCAGCAGAGTGGGTGAACAGACTTTCTCTAATTGGGGTATATTTTAAGCAAAAATATTCTAAGTCTCCATTTGCCAAACTGAGACTTAACAATTTTAGAGCTCTGTTTGTCAAACGGAGCCTTCCTCAAGGGTAAAAAAAAAGACGCCATTTAGTTGACGTTCACCTCCTCGGCTGCTAATGCGCTAACTAAATATTTGATCAAGTCCGATACGATATCTTGTCCGAGGGTCTGATAAATTTATCGTCACAAATCCGTGTGGGATTGTCTGAGCGTGGCTAAAGAAATTTCTAAATCGATTATGATCCATATCACCACCGCACCAAGTTTGCCAAATATTTCTAAGAGTATGAGTATCAACTCCGTTAAATACACACAGCATATTGCAGTTATCTCTGATCACTTTTGGTATTTGAGTGTAACGTTGAGTGATATATATCACATCGGTGTTTTTATGTCTGCCTCTGGAAAATATTCTAGCAGGATTCTTTTGATTATCTAACATGATATCATCATATACGACTAAATTGTTAATACTTCCATCAATATCATCAATACTAGGTGCCTCTTCGATATCGGTTATAAACTCAATAACACCATCACCGTTAATTTCTTGCGCGGCATCATTAAAATCCTTTAATACTTCATAACATCGTTGATCGTCTACACTCGGAGCAATCACGTACAATTTATCCCACTTCATCCATCTCGTTATCAAATTAAGTAGCAATTGTGTTTTACCACTTCCAGATGGTCCGATGATAATCGCGCGAATAGAATTTGGTAACATTGCATGGTGTCTAATAGGTTCCCGTCGTCGAGTAGCTGAATAATCAATTACATTCATAACTGTTATATATAAATTATGGATCTATATTGTGTGAAGTGTAGGACGCGTACTGGCACAAATGACTTGACGACGATCACAACGAAAAATAATCGATCAGCGCTTTCTGGTAAATGCGTACAATGTAGTACGAAAAAATTTAGATTTACTTCCACGAAACCTTTAAAAAAAAACGAGGAGTTGATATTGCAGCCAAATTGACAAAACTCCCAGGAACACCGTGGGCAAAGTATCCAGGAGAAAAGCACCTTCCAGGATATAGCTACTGTGGACCGGGAACACGATTAGATATCAGACTTGATGATCAAAATCAGCCCCGACCCGGCGAGTATCCAATAAACGCTATTGATAAGGCGTGTCATGCTCATGATGTCGCTTATAAAAGTAGCAATCTTCAACATAGACATCTCGCAGATGTAAAATTAATTCATGCGTTAAATGCTATTCCTGATAAATCCTTCAAAGAAAAGTTGGCTTCTTGGTTGGTAAAATCTGCTATGAAGGGTAAATTGATGTTAGGTGCTGGTAATTGAAAATGCTAGCATTTTAATATGGAATCTATTTATTATTCTCCGAGAGGATACTGGAGAGGTTACGTAGCAATCAATAAACTCGCTAGCGCATCAAAGGTGAAAAAAACTACAGCGGCAAACTGGTTATCTAAACAGGCAATATGGCAAATTTATCTACCAGCGCCTAAACAAATTAACTATTCGCATTTTGATGTTACAACACCTAATGAAGTTCATCAAGCTGATATATTATTTCTGCCGCATGACAACGGTTACAAATACGCGTTAACGTTAGTTGATATTGCAAGTCGATACAAAGAAGCAGAACCGTTAAAAACAAAATCATCTACTGAAGTAGCTTCTGCATTTGAAAAAATTTATCGACGAGGTCCTCTGCGCTGGCCAAATCTGTTACAAGTTGATCCTGGCAAGGAATTTCAAGGTGTTGTTACATCTACGATGAATCATCATAATGTCGCCATCAGACGAGGACACACTGCGCTACATCGCGATCAGGCAATTGTTGAACGGTTTAATAAAACCCTTGCTGAGCGGTTATTCGGATATCAATACGCAAAAGAATTCATCCAGGATAAACGATCCCGTGAATGGGTCAAGAGATTACCAGCTGTGATTACCGCAATCAATAATGAGATTACTAGAACAATTAATATGAAACCTGTCAACGCTATTAAGAAGGCGTCTATCAAAATGGAAATCCAAGGAATTTCACAAAAAGAACCAATTCTTGGTAGTAATGTCATTGTAAGGTACTTATATGAACCAGGAGAGCTTGAGGGTGGTAAAAAAAGAGCTACCGATCCTATTTGGAGTGTCACTACGCATAGGATATCCGGTATAACACGATCAACTGGTAGACCTCCAATCTATAGACTGGATTCAACTGCTCCTCAGCGGGGTTTTACACGCGAACAATTACAAGTGATTCCCGAGGATACTCAATTGCCACCGCGTGGTCTTAATTAGCACCCAGGGTGCTGTCACCCCGGCGTCTATTACACTCAAGACAGGTCAACATCACATTGTTTCTGACATGACCGAGATTGTTATTTTTTCTGTCTACGGTGAATTGGCGAGGATCTTTATCCGAATACTGCCAACGCATTATACAATTGCAACTCGCGCAGTAATTATTTTGTTGTTGCTTCAAAGTGATTATTAATTCAGCATCAATGTCAAATTCTCGTTTATTTTTTTTATCCTGTTGTTTATAACCAGAGAGTTTTTTTCTGATTATATCACCAGTGATAAAATCACCAGTGATAATATCGTTACCAATGATTTCATCGTCAACAACAATTCTTCGAAGTTGGTTTATTCGCCGTACTCTGGATACTGCGAGATAAACTAAATTTGACCACTCAATATGATTATCTACTATCCAAAGAGTTGTATCGGATATAGTCAATCCCTGTGAAGAGTGTATTGTTGCTGCATAACCTAGCGTCCATGGGGATTTATCAGCATCTAATGCATCTTCGACGACGCTGATATCAACCAACACAATATCATTTAATACTAAATTCTGCTTTTGTTGTTGTCCAGGAATGTCAACGTCGATATTCTGCTTTCGTGTATCCTTAGGTCTATAACAGAGTGGTACTGGAAGCGTTGCAAATTTTTCTTTATGTAGCGCAAACAACTTCATCTGAAGTGCGTCTCTGACTATTTTTCTACTCGCGATTATTAAATCATTTGGCTTCCACATTTCCCAAAAATCATTCATGGGAGTTTCAGAGATTATTTCACGCGCTATTTCACATTGGATTTTATCCGGTTGTAATCTAATTAGCGCTTTGAACTCGCGTAATTGTTCATCAAGTGATCTATGGTCGGTATTAATCTCTTCATAATAGTCTACAAACCCCTTTAACCATTCATGTGGAGATCCACCAACAAATGGCTGCGGTTGGCCGTGATCCCCGCACATGACGACTTTTGTATTTTTCAATAACAACCATTCAAGAAATATCTGTAATACTGTTAACGATACCGTGCATATTTCATCCCAGATTATTATTTCAGGAATAAATTTATCACCCATTCGATCAGGAGTCCATGTATCGCCTTTCCATCGAAAGAAGCTGTGATAAGTACAGGCTTTTACTCCCCGCGCTATCATCTCTCTGGCGAGTCTGTGAGTTGGTGTTAACACAATCATGTTTGTGAAATCCGTAGGATTTTTACGACGAAATAATTCGATTGCACGAGTTGTCTTTCCTGATCCACCACAGCCGTTTAAATAAACTGTCTTGTATCTACAAATCGGATCTGATACGGGCGGTGCAGTAGAAAATTCTGATTGAATCTCTGAGATATTATGGTTACTTTTCAAGTATTTATCATCCATAGCAACGTCTGCGGATTTACAATACTCATGTAGTGTTTCTTTTTTAAACCTCCAATTTCCCCACGCTTCCTTAGGATCTGTGAATTTAGCTACATCTGATTTGTATTTCTCATGGATATACATCGAATCAGTAGCTACTCTAACCGCGGTATTAGGAAATCTGTTTATCATCGAGAATAGATTAATACAAGAATAGGCTAGCATAGAACTTCTCAAATGTGTGTACTGACAACTATATCCATCACAGTAGGTAATAACCGTACCTAATTTCTCACCATTGGATCGAAAAGCATCCCTACGGGTTACAAATTTTCCTTTTTTTATTAAATCGGTTATGATAAAATCGTATTCTTCATTGTCTAAGATCAATCTCGAAGAATATTTTGCATTGTCAAATCTTCCACCTTGAGTGAATTTACCGATTATTCTTCGTCCGAGATCTTTAGCGTCTCTATTCCTACCTTCGAATAACCTCTTAGACCAATCTATGATTTGTTCCTCGCTGAAATTCTTCGAATTTCCATCTAGAAATTGTTTTCGTTGTTCGTTAATTATTTTTTCTAGATCGGGTTTTGGTAACCAAACATCTTTCTGCGCGTTATAACAAATAATCGCTTCACTGACAATTAACGATGTTAACATACCACAATCGATCATATATCGCAATAGCACAATTGGCATCCACGCTTTTTCATACATATGTCTACCAAGCCAAAGATAACTACACGGATGTAACCCTGTAGCTAATTCGAATGATATCACACGAGCGAACCCGGTTAAATCAAAATTAGAACTGCTAGCAGTTCCAGGCAATGGACCATTAATCGCAACACGAGTCATTTCATGTGTGGGATGTCCAAATCGTTTAAAATATTCAGAGCATTCTCCATATCCGAGAAAACTTCCAGGATAACACGCGGATATATCAATTGAAATCATACCATCAAGTGAGTATTTCGTATTCCACAATCCTCCATGACCCAATTCGACGCAACTCAACTTCACATCCTCCAGAAAATCACTTCGTGTTGGACGCCATGAGTTTTTTTCTCGTGCGAAGTGAGCTACCACTGATGGAATAGTAAAACTATCCGTAAGTAGTTTTTCATTAGAAAATTCTTTAGAATTTTCAGGTGAAAATTCATTAGCGATTTTTCTCATTTTAGTATCTAATTCTTCAGTTCGATATAATTCACCATTTGGTTTTACAAACTGATCAAATCCTATTTCCGGATCCTCATTACTCCTGAGTAACCACATTGACACAGGGTCGTCTTTGGTTAATGTGTGAATAGCATCAAATAATTTCTCTTCATAGAAACCATCCCTAGAAAATTCTTTAGGGATATATCGAACAGTTCTTTCTCGTGGAAATATATTTACCGCGGGTGTCCACGCGTGTTTGTTATGATCAATAATTTCAATTGGAGCTCCTCGCGATTGATATTTCGGTTCGTATAATACTTCTCCGGTTATTGTCGCTACCGATATTGGAAATTTTAATAATGCTTCTAATTTAGCTATATCGGAAATCCTTGCTCCATGTTGATTCACTGTTAGTTCCCATTCGGTTATTTTTTTTCTTCGTAGATCAGTTAATTTATTTCCTCGGAGGGAATTTATAAAGTGTTCTATTACCCGTGTTGCTACACAATTGACCGACAACGACTCTTTCACAGGTGCTAGTTTTGCAATACTTGGCTTATCATTTAGCTGATATATTCCGTAAACAACTGCTGTTACAGGGTAAGATTTCTCATAGTATGGTTTGTCAATTCCAGTTAGAATTCCTGGTTTGGAATCTCTACTCACAATAACAGTTTTTTTATCCTTAAGGATTGGGTCAAATTTATCTCTGATAATCCATTCACCTTCCTCTTCGATAATGAATTTTATTCTAAAAAAATACCTCCGTAGAGAATTGCTTTGCTTGAAATCCCTTGGATTTCCACCTTTGGATGAAAATCCTTTGGATTTTACACCAAGGTGTGAAAGTATCACAGCTGCTCTTATATCATTCATAGTAGCATCAATTATGGGTATATTGACATCTTCATCAATAATTCGAAATGTCGACCACGTATGAGATGCTCCATCACGCTTAAACTCATTAAAACAGTTGCTGATTTTACTCAATAGTGGTTTATCATCTACTAGACTTTTAGGTATATCAGAGATTCTATCGAGATTAAATCTAACATTTTTCCAAGGCTTAATTTTCGATAATCTCTTGAACTCCTTCATATTATAATTAAAACAAGTATTTAAATAAGAAAATTTTATATAATGAATCATTGCAAATGGCTTATGATTGGATCAAAGACTCCGTGTAACAAATCATGTAGAAATGAATTCTGTGGGTATCATATGCAGAGTGTGAGAAACGGTTCGGAGGGACCTCTACCATGCTTGCATTGTGGGGTAGGTGTAAGAGGCAAGTCGCAGTTATGCATTAATTGCGGGGGTAAGCGTTATAGAGAGTTAAAACGTTATTATGACAAGCGAAGAATCAAAAATCCTGACGACGTCAATGGCAAAATCATAAAAACTACGGATGACTATATAAAAAGATTTGTTAATGTTATAATTCAGCCAATTAATGAATTAGACAAATAGATATATTATATATATAAATGAGCCAAGAATTTCAAAGACATCCTGTTATTAAAAATTACGAAGCTTCTCGTGATGGTGTTGTTAGACACAGTAAAAATAAGAAATCTGTTGGGCGGGATGATGGTATGGGGTATTTGATATTTAAAGCTGGAGGGAAAATGTATCTCAATCACCGTTTCGTCTTCGAAGTGTATAACGAATCAATCAAAGATGGTTTTGTTATTGATCATATTGATTCCGATACTAAGAATAACAAATTGAACAACCTTCAAGCTATTTCTCAATGTGAAAACACAAAACGAGGAAGAACTGGGAAATACCCGAAAAATGCTAGATCCGTAAAGTCAATGGACACTGACAACAAGGAGATAGTATTTCAATCAATGTCAGAAGCTGGTAGGTATTTCGATATTCACACCTCCTCGGTACAAAAAGTAGCAGAGGGAATTTATAAGACCGCTTTTTCAAAGCGTTTTAAAAACAAAATTCAGTTTTCTTACGTAGGGAGATAACTCCGTTAGGTATAACTCGTGTGACAAATCATCAATGACAGAGTTACGGATTTTAAACATGGAAATATTAATGTTTCTAACATTGATTGGAAAATCTTCGATTTTTCATTGGCTGTTATAATTACATAAATCTGAACAAAACACAATCAATTTTGTCTTTTTTCAAGTATTAACAAAACTGTTTTATAAACACGTCGTATTTAAACATTTTTTTTAATGTCTGTTTCAAGTATTATATGTGTTTTCAACGTTGTCAGTGATCGCTAATAAACAAACAAATAATTACAATCACTACACCTATTTTATATCACCTCGTCGTAATGAGTGTATATATACAAATTCGTCTTTATTATAATTGGGCATTTAGCCGAAATTCAAGTGTAAACAAAACCACACCGTCACACGTGGTATGAACGTTATTATTGACATTCAAAACCAAAGTTTCGATTTTGCGGTTTTGTTTACACTTGAATGTAGAATAGCCCGCGTCATCCATTGTCATTGAAATCAATTCATTGTGTCACCTATAATCTATTGTTGTACCGTCCTATGTGTATAACCGCCTACCACACTAGATCAGGGGTTATTGTACCGTCGTCATTGTCATTGAAATCAATTCATTCATTGTTCACCTATAATCTATTGTTATGTGTTTGTCGGTTGTAACCGTTGAGCGCGCTGCTTGATGTATAAAACACCAAGGGGGTTCAAAACGGTGAATGTGCCGTCGTCATTCATTATATATAATCATAATCACCTATAATCGCATTAAGCTTCTGGGTATACTAAGATGATCAACACCTTAGTGTATCCAGAATTCATTTTGAAAATACTTTATTTAAACAAATATATTTTTATATATATATGAATATTGAAAATCTCAAATTGATTATTATTGAAATCAACAAGTTGAAGGATGAAAATGTAAAATTATGTTCAGGTTTGGATTGTGATCAAATTATGACCAATTTCGAGGATATACAATTTGCAGAACAGACCGGAAAATATGTCCTATCTAAAAAATATTTTTTAATTAAGAATATCCAAAAGCTTATACGTGAGAGCTTAGTAAATACTGAAGATGTTAATGTCTTCGTACCATTATGTAGCATCGTTGAACGTGTTCGAAAGCAATTAGGATTAGAATATGAACAAAAGAGACTTATTAATTGTAAAGTGAGACAATTAAAAACATTAATGGAAAACTCTGAAGGTGATGAGCCCACGCGTAGAGAGCCTCCTTTGTTTGTATAACCGATACGGTATGAGGAAGTAAAATTATGTGTGTAACAACAAGGAAGTATTAAAATGATTTGCATTTTTAGGTTAGTGATTTCTTTCGAAATGATTTGCATTTCTAAAATGATTTGCATTTCTAAAATGCTTTGGATTTTTTAATTTGACAATAGTAATACTCTTTCAATAATGGTAGGAGAATCATTAACAACGAGATTAGCTAGAGAAAGACTTGAAGCTCTTAAGAAAATATTACCCCTTCGTGATAGAATCCGCGAAAAACTTCAACAACGGCAATTATTTCAGACTGACTTCACAGAGGATACAGAACAACTCTTCAAACCTATTGTTAGTGCAACTGAGGGTGTGAAAACAGCAACTGAACGGGCGATATACGGAGATGTCCCTAAAGAAGGTCCTAGAACAGAGAAGCCTCTTCTCCCTGTGTTGGAGAAAATAGCAAAACGAACTAAACAAACGAAACAAGCTGTACAAATACTTCCAGGTGAAATCGCAGGGGAGATGGAACTACAACGACAGCAAGAACGAGAAGAACGAGAAGAACTACAACGACAGCAAGAACGAGAAGAACTACAACGACAGCAAGAACGAGAAGAAGAGGAAGAAGAAGAACAAGAAGGCGCAGTTTCCACGAAGAGTCGTGTTTCCTTTATAGACAAATTCAAACCTGAGATTGTATCACATATACAAGAATTTCAATTTGAAAAACCCAGCGATTATACCGCCTTTGGTGAGTTTGCTGTCAAGAGTTATATTATAAAAGGGGAAATTCTCAAAGACGAGTATAAGGATAGTAAAATACCAAAAGATGAATGGTATGATTGGTTGTATAAAACGAAGAAGAATATTAGGAATCTTAGTGAGAAGAGGAAAGAAGAACAGTCGTATATAGAATTTCAGAATGGAATTAAGGAAGGAGTAAAAAAAGCTAAATCAGACCCTAAATTTCTTAGATTACCAAAACAATCAAAACCCGGTTCAGAAATAAAAACACAAGGTGCAACTGGTATAACTAAAAAAACAGGCAGTGGTTTAGTTGGAAACTCTAATGTAACATGTCCCGGCAATATTCTCGGCGATATAGAAATACTTGTAGGAGGAAAACGAGCCGGGAATAACTCACCAGAAATAATCAATGAAGCTGCTGATATCTGTAGGCGGTTATTTCAAGGTGGTATCATGGATATTGCAACATATAGAGATTTCATTGAAGAGTTAGCCGAAAATTCTTTTGATGGAAATTCTTCGAATTTCTACGGTTATCATAGCGATTAGATAATTGGAAATGCTTTAGCATTTGGAAAAACACTAGTGTTTTTGTATATAGAAGAATGATCATACACTACAACCATGATAAACCAACTAACGTCTACGTGGTAAACTCACGATTACCAAAATACCGAGTATACTATGGAGATGGTCTCGGTAATACTATAATGGGATTATTTTCAAGAATGGCTCCAAAAGTAGCTCCATTTGCAAAACAGGCAGCAATGAAAGCAATTGATGTTATCCGAGATAAGGGTATTAACACTGTTGGTGATCTTGCTAGTAAGGCATTTTCAGCCGCTCGGGATAAACTAACAGCGCTAGTTCGACGACGAAATTCTTCGAATTTCCAATCAAAACCTGGAAATGCTAGCATTTCTAGAATGACTTCACTGCCATCTACTGCAGTAATGCCTACACAGGTTAGTAAAATAATAAATAACGCCGTGGATAAAAAACTACAGTCGTTAATGACTAACGCCCAGGATAACATAACAGCAAATATGATAGCCGGAAGTGGGTTTCCGGGAAGTGGCTTTAAGAAATTTCGCCGGAAACGTTAGAAATATTTATTTGAACAGGATTTCCAATTATGATAGTTATTGTAGAAATGCTAGCATTAGAAATATTTGTGTCAGAATCACTTGTGATTCTATTTATTTGAATAGGATGCTCAGTTGTTATGGTTATTGTAGAAATGCTAGCATTAGAAATATTTATGTCAGAATCACTTGTATCAGAATCACTTGTGATTCTACTTACGTTATCTTCATTATCAGATATTTTCATCATCATTATTAAAATACACCCAACTAAATAATTAGTTTATAAAAATTATTTTTATATTATAAAATATTTATAATTTGCTAATTTTGTTAGATTTTTTACTTTTTTTACTCATTTTTCTAGTGTTTTTACTCATTTTTCTAGTGTTTTTATGCAATTCATCGACAAAATTTCATGAAAATCGAGGATGAAAACCCCAGGAATTCATTTAGAGAAAATCGATTTTAATCAGATTTTTTATCCTGTGAGGCTAAAAATATGTTGTTTCATCGAATTTTCGATGTTTTTTTTATTGATTTTGTATTGTTTTTTGGCTAATCCGTCGACATAATTTCATGAAAATCGATTTTCTCTAAATGAATTCCTGGGGTTTTCAATTCAAAATTCCTTCAGAATTTTTTAAATTACTTTCAGAATTTTTTAAATTACTTTGTAATTTTTGATTTAGACCAACCGGTATATAATAAAAAATGTTCAAACAGAACCCTGATGTTGCATTTGACATGGAAGCCCCAGTACTTAAAGATGATTCTGTACGTGATTATCAATTTTTTGCTTATCACGCAGTGCAACCTGATCTTCGGTCACGAATTGAACTTCAAGTTCATGATACTAGTAAATACTTTTTACCCGCTGAAGCCTTTATTGAAGTCGAAGGTGAACTCGTAACAGCTGCTGATACTCCTGCGGTACCAGCGCCATATCCAGCCGGTACTCAAGTCGGTTTTGTCAATAA
The DNA here is from genome assembly GCA_029339505.1 of Unio delphinus. Classification (NCBI taxonomy): domain Eukaryota; kingdom Metazoa; phylum Mollusca; class Bivalvia; order Unionida; family Unionidae; genus Unio; species Unio delphinus. The sequence continues at coordinate 1,329,002 of JAQISU010000119.1, forward strand.
TGGTATCATGGCGTTATTTGAAAGTGCAAGATATCTCATTGATGGAAAGGAAATTGAGTCGATAGAACGTGATGTTGATGTAGCAACAACAATACTAGGGCTAGCAAGATATTCTGACGATTATACAAGATCGGCCGGTCCCTCTATGATGTTTGCAAAGGATATTAAAAATACTACTGGGAAAAATCCATTTCTTATAAGACAACCAAAGAATAATGCTGGTAACGCTGGTGCTGATGTCGAGAGTATGATTATAAACAATGATCCTAATTTCAATCTAGGAGCTGCAACACGTATGTCAATGTTGGAAGGGGGACGCAGATCATTTTCATGCGCAATTCCACTACATCATATATTTGGATTCTGTAGAAATATCCGAAAAGTTATCTATGGAGCGAAACATACTATAGCGGTTGTGCGAAAGGGTACTGACAATGATGCAATTTGGAGGATTCCAGCAGATGCTGCAAACCCAAATGCTGATGCCGGTAAAGTCGTTTTAACAAAACTATCACTTTGGATGCCAGTGCTGACTCCATCGTTGTCAACAGAACCACGTTTACTATCATTTATGGATCAAGGGGGGAAGAGATTATTAAGTTGGCTAACAATGAGTACAGATGTTGTACAATCAACTGTTAACGGCGTATTTACGTGGAACCTGGCATCAAAACAGGGTATTTCAGCTCCACGTCATATATTTATTGCGTTACAGGATACGACGAGAATTGGAAATCAACTCTCCTCCCATATGATATTTGATCGATTAGGTGTTAATGAAGTCTCGCTGAGAATAAACGGACAACAAGAACCATCCGAGGATATACAACTTAATTACGGTCAAAACCATATTGCACGAGTTTATCATCGATTGCTGTCGTATATGGGACGTGATCAAAATGTCGATACTGGTCTACAAATATCACAGTTGGATTTTAGTACTCTTTATCCAATTTATTACTTTTCGTTGGAACATCTTGACTTAATGAGACAGTCCGTCGTTGATATACATTTCCGAGCTCGTGTACTTCGTGGTGCTATCCCTGAATATAGAGCAGTTGCTGTCATTCTCAGTGATAAATCAATGCTACTCGAAGGTGTTGGTGGACGAATGAGACTTATTGATGCACCAGTGGAAAATCTTTAAAAATTTGTAGAATTTTCATTGAATCACTTGCGATTTAGAATTAATCTGTTTTGTATAATGTCGTATAGTAATATCAATGTTACGTTGACACCTGGTCAGCTAAAAAAATTACAATCCAAATCAGCTAAGCAATGTGGAACCACAATAACGCTGAAACCTAATCAAATGAATGGCGGAGGGAATAAACTATCGCTGACGAAAACTCAGGTTAATCATTTTAATAAAGCGCTGAAAGAAAAAAAGGGAGTTCAGGTTACTCTTTCTACGAGCGCGATTAAAAACATGGAAAAGACTGGTGGTATATTCCCGTTGTTAGGGTTGATTCCAGGGTTGATTGCCGCAGCAGCCCCAGCGGTAGCGAAGGCAGCAGAATTAGGAGCTATTGGTACCGCAGCAGGAATGGCATTGAAAAAGGCAACTGGAAAAGGGTATAAAAAAAAAAGGAAAGGGTCTAAGACTACCAGGAACCCCGAGTTCATGGTACAGCGGAAAGGGTCTTCGAATTCCAGGAACGATATAGTTCCTATGTCCAATTTTGATTTAATTGATACCGCTAAAAAATTAAAAATAAAAAATTTCAGAGGGGTTTTTATGAGAGATCAGTTACCGGCACAACCAAATGATGTTGAAACCGGTATTATTAATTTAGATAACAGCTCCGGACCTGGAACTCACTGGGTTGCATACGCGATTGATCCACGTGGGATTATTTATTTTGACTCATATGGATTAGCGCCGCCGAAAGAATTTATGCGTTATATAAAAGATTTTCCAATGAAGACTTGGTATTCTACGTTACCAACACAAACAATGCTTGATCCACCAATATGTGGTAATGAAGTATTAAACGTACTTGATGCTATATCCAAAAGATTTTCGAAACCACCTCATATAGTAGTAAATGAGTATACTAGCGGCAAATCTCTTTAAAAAATTCTGAAAGAATTTTAGATTAAAAATCTTTAGATTGAAAATCCATCGGATTTAAACGATGAAAATATTTCTATAATAATGATTGATATTTGGGGACGATCTTTATCATCGCTGAAAAAACCTGATAGTGGAGTTGAAACCGTTGATAACAAGGATGTTAAAAAATTAATCGAAGATGAAATAGCTGAAATATTAAACCTAGCAAATGTTGATCCTGGTGAAATAGTTGTATTTCAAGATCGTCAGGGTAAATTGAAAAGTAGTAATATCTCTCTTAATGATATTTTGGTTAAACAACGAGACGCAGCAGAGGATACTATCGCGTTATTTTCTGATGAGGGTAAACTCAAACCAGGTGTACTTGTTTCAACAATTACGGATAAATTAACAACATACGATAACACGGTGAATTCATTAAAATCGCTTAATGATAAGTATGATGATCATATAATTGTATTTGATCAGTTTACTACATTACAAAGAAATATAGTTGACAAAATTGACAAACCCATACTAGAATTTTTTGGAAATCCACCAGTAACCACACCAAAACTCACCACAATAAAAGATTCTATATTGGAACTAGCAACTCTTCAATCCGAATATGAAAAACACACGAAACTATTTATGACGTTTCGTAAAAACCTCATGGACAAGTTTATTGGGAGCCCATTTGATAAAATTGAAATAACACTTCCCGATATTAAAAAATCCATCGATGAACTTAAAACATTCAACAACGCAATAAGGGATGATGCAATGAGAATGATAAGCGTTGTTGAAAAAGTAAAAATTCCTCATAATAAATCTATCGTCAACAACGTAGTATACACGATTCAATACGGATCATTTATGTGGACTCCCACAAACAATATTTTAACCGTAACCGCAGCAGTCAAGGGTATTTATCGATTAATAATAGTATCACCGACTCAGTTTGAAATATCATCAAGTAGTTCATCTGGAGTCAATAATACGATATCAACGATCATCGACAAGGATACAACTGAACAATTCACGATAACAAATACAGATGGAAATCTAGCCAAGGTTTCAGTAACGTGGTACGTAGAATTCGTAGTGGATTTAAGTAAACAATTAAATTGATTTAAAAATTCTTTCAGAATTTCGTAATTGAAAATGCTAACACTTTTAAAATAAAATGACTCCATCATCGAATCAGTATCGCTATGATCAAGTCAAAGAATTTCAAACTAAACTCAGTTCTCTCTGTGAAGAATATCAAATAAAAATCAAAAAATACAAACGAAGAATAACCACAGTTGATATCACCGTGTACTCGGTGTCAGGAGTAATCACTGCTGCTGGAATAATACTATCTTCGGTTACAATGATTGCTCCGGTCGTAGTTCCAATCGCTATTTCCGCAGTGGCTACAATTGCTGGTATATTAACTGGGATCACAAAAAAACTATCATCGTGTAGCCAGAGTAAACTACATGATTATTTAATTAAATATCATATTGCATCTGCCGGTTACTCGCAATTATCCTCGTTGATATCATCGTCGTTGGATGACACAACAATATCAGATAGCGAATTTTCAACTATGGCTCAATTGTATAAATCAACAATGCTGAAATTAGAGCAGAATAATAATAATAATGTTGTCGCAAGAACTACTTCAACAAATAGTAACAAATACAACACCAGTGAAAACAAGCACGATATCAATAACCTCAACACGTCCCGAATTTAGTGTTAATTTTCCAATTCCTGTTCTCGTGAGCGAGATCGCACTAGCAAAACTACGAGTGTATCATAGCTGGCCTAATATTAGATCGGTAGCATTTGGTGGTCAACAACCGAATAATTCCTTGGTATTTGCAAACAAGAATCGTGAAGACGGAACACCAGATTGGCAGGTTGTTTCTATACCAACTGGGTCATATCAAATCGAACAGATCAACGCTGAATTTCAACGAAGAATAAAATCTCTCACCGGAAAAGAATCAAAAATCGCTATAACAGTTCATGAACCAACACTATCATCTGCTATCGAGATAAATACAGAAGGATACGTTGTAGATATTTATCAGAGTTCTATAAGATCAGTGTTAGGATGGCCTGAATTACCACCGGATAACTCGCGAGAAAATTCGAAGGATTTTCCACCCGAACCTAAAAAATCCGATTATATCACCAACAAAATAAAACCCGTCAATGAAGTCAAAAGTTATCAAGATTATACCCCCGATAAGTTCATAAATAAAAAAGTTTTTCATTCAATCTACCTCCCTCTCATCAACGGAAATTTCACAGTAATGAATAATGATTTTTCACTACTGCTAATATCTCTTAAATCCGGCTCTCTCACTAAAGACGAATTTATCAGCATCGTAGAAACGGGTAATAAAATCATCTATGATATGAAAATATTTCACTCGATAATTATTCAAGAAGTATTAAATGAAGAGATATTACATGATAAGTTTGCGGATCTATACAATATTAATAAAACGGAGATTAAAGATTTTAAAATCCCTGGATATAACCCGGATAAACTAAAGAAACAACTTGACGATGCTATTGATATTGGGTTCAAAAGAATCCACGATAATTGGAAAAAATTGAAGAATCCTACAGCAAATATTCTGAAATATAATAATGATCCAGAAGGCGGCGGTAGACATATTGCTCCGAACAATGTGAATATTTCAACGGTGATTGCGCTCAATTTAGTATGTGACGTTATCGAAGGAAATTATCAAATAAATCTCGAACAATCAAATCAAGCTCAGCAAGGATATATTTTATATTCATTTGCACCAACGGCTCCTCCAGGATTTCTAATTATTGAAGACCCAACTAATCTAGTCTATATGCGATGTCATAATAATTTGTTAACGAGAATTAATTTCAAACTCACTGACCAATCTAATAATCTGATTGATTTACGAGGTGAGGTTTTACAAATTAGTTTGTTTGTGAAATCTTAAGGACTTGATCAAATATTTAGTTAGCGCATTAGCAGCCGAGGAGGTGAACGTCAACTAAATGGCGTCTTTTTTTTTTTACCCTTGAGGAAGGCTCCGTTTGACAAACAGAGCTCTAAAATTGTTAAGTCTCAGTTTGGCAAATGGAGACTTAGAATATTTTTGCTTAAAATATACCCCAATTAGAGAAAGTCTGTTCACCCACTCTGCTGCTCTTACGCTTGTTTTTGTGGTATATTTTCCCTTACAAAAATTAAAAGAAACACACATCCCACTTAGAAAATTCCATAGGAAAGGTCCACGATTTTAAAATAGCATCAGTGTGAACCGATGACACACACGACTAAAATGTTCTCACAAAATAGGTAATCCAAATACGCACAGGGTAAGATTGTTCTTGCTTTAGTTTCGCTTCTTTTGTATATAAATAATCTAGTGGTGAAACACGACCCATCTTGAAACTAGGTGAAGTGCTACTGAAGTCAATTCGAAGTGAACGCGGTAAGAAAATTAGTCTAGCCAATGAAATTGTTTATGATGAGTGGTGATGCAATGTTTTGTACGAAGGTAGTATGGCAAAATAATAAATACGTTATCAAGTTGTTCCCATTGCAGTGCAGATTGGAATGTGAACTTAAATCCCTCCGTTGTGTATTGTAACATTTCTTCTTACCACATTAACTACTGAATGGTCACAGCATTCGTATCATTTCTTTTTACCACATCAGCTACTGAACGGTCCCAGTACTGGTTCGCATTTTGAAACTGACAGTTTTTTTGTATCTTACTTAACCATTTTGACGTACACACTCACTTCGGTATAGTCAAGAGGGGTGCAGTATTAAGTGGCATGGTTTTTGGTTTTTTTTTTTTTTTTCAAACTTGTGAATCTAGGATTTGTACGAATTAACGAAGCAAGTTCAGTGAACCTCAAGGATAAAAATCCAAGTTGTCTGTCTATTGGTGTGAATATTTGCATCCAAAACAATATGACCTGCAAAACACAAAGATATACGGCAAGCATGATTAGAATGAATATAACAACACCTAACTGTTGTAACAAAGAGATGTTTTTCTTCACGTCCGCGTAACTTAGAGTTTCAATCCTCTTTCAAGACAAACTTGGTACCCTTTTGTGAACGTGAAATTAAAATACTGAAGAAACTTAAGCGCTTTGCTGTAGACTATAGTATAGATAATTTCAGCAACAAACTAAACAACATAAATACCGTTACAACAATAGAAAACCCAAATCGTCTATTAAAAAAGAAATGCGTTTTAAAAAATAATTAAAGATTAACGATGGCTAAGCAATACAACCGAATTAACGAAAGGCAATGACATTTGTATATAGGCCTTTCACTTTGATATTGTGTGTGGATGTAATCTGCGATGTATTAACAGCTTCAACAAAGGTATACGCAAAGAGAAACCTCAATTCAAACTGACTCTTTTCAGATTTGTTCCGTCTTTTTATTTTTTTGGGAACACACCTAAACACTATTCAAGGAAAATACACATATCAAAACATACTATTTACTATCCACACACCGGTAAGCAGGCAAAACAAACCACATCATCTACTATCCAATATCACACTATCTACCAATCACACACACACACACCATTTACTATCCAATATCACACCATTTACTATCCAATATCACACCCTATACTATCCACACACACACGGGGAAGCAGCCAAACAAACCACATCATTTGCTATCCAATATCACACCAATTACCATCCACACACGGAGAAGCAGTCAAACAAACCACATCATTTGATATCCAATATCACACTATCTACCATCCACACACACGGGGAAGCAGCCAAAGACACCATATTATTTACTATTCAATATCACACCATCTATCATCCACACACAGGGGAAAGTAGCCAAAATAAAACTTACAATTTACTATCCACAAACCGGTAAGCAGCCAAACAAACCACATCATTTGCGATCCAATATCACACCATCTACCATCCACACACGGAGAAGCAGCCAAACAAACCACATCATTTGCTTTCCAATATCACATCATCTACCATCCACACACATGGGGAAGCAGCCAAAAAAAACCTTACAATTTACTATCCACAGACCGGTAATCAGCCAAACAAACCACATAATTTACTATCTAATATCACACCATTTACTACACACACACACACGCACACACACACACACACACACACACACACACGAGGTAGCAGCCAAAACAAACCACACCAGTTACTATCCAAAATCACACCATTTACTATTCACACACACGTGGAAGCAGCCAAACACACCATACTATTTACTATCCAACGTCACACTCTATACTATCCACACACGCCCAATGGGAAGCATCCAAAAACACACCATATCATCTACTATCTTGAACAAACCTAAACCAGTAGATAAGCCCTCCCTAAAACATAATATTCAAAGATTACCACACGAATTGCAAGAGAAGATCTACAAGGACGTTTGGCAAAGCCTTACTAAAGAATAATCTCAATGGGTGGCTGTAGAACTTTTGTGTCGTGAAATTCACAAGAAGAAAGAGACAAAAATTAACTAACGTGTCAGATTTCTCTGGATCAAGGGTATCTTTTTCCACTGTTTCCAATTTGGCACGTTTACATCTGAAAATCTTTTGATCATTATTCACCGTTACCCTGAATGGCAGTGGGACGAAATTGCACGTTATATTAATCACTTTCGCCTTTGGAGAAGATTGTATTCTGTGCAGGATATACACTGGTGGTCTTCGACCTAAAAAAGTATAAAATAAAAAGACCATGCCACAACCTTTATCACTTGTGATCAAACAGATTCCGTGGAAGGATATCAATGAGAAGATTCACACGGTGAAGGATTACAAACACTTATTACAAGAACTGTGTCCCATGAATGAGGGTCGACGTGTAGTGTGTGTTTTAGTGACTTACTTTCTGGGATTTCGTTTACCTGCCGATTCCTTGTGGACACTTTACGAACACTACCTACAAAAAACAAAAGACAGTATGGTGACTCCTTTAAATATTCACGAGAAACTCATTCTGTTAAAAGCCTTACGCTTTCATCTGGATACGTCTCGACCTCTACAGGAAAAAAAAAGATTCGCCAACTTTTACGTACGGAAGCGGTGTACGAAGATGTGCGTGTAGCTTGTGATTTACACCCTCATTGGACAGATGTACGTGACTGGAAAAATTGAGATTTTGAGGCTTGGATAAATGAAGCATCCAATTATGCTCAAGCATTGTGTTCGTAAAATCCATCGTCGAGTGAAAAAAGTCACTTTTAAACCTGTGTTAGTGACAGTACCAGAAGAAAAAGAAGAAAAAGAATCTGTCACCCAGGATAATCCCTCTGTTCAAGACAGAACTGTCCTAGACATTCCCCAACAAAGACCCTTACGAGAAGACACCTATGTGACTGTACCCCATGTAGAGACTATAAGAACATTACACGCTGCCTCTAGGACACTGTCGTTACGTAAACCATGTTGTACAGTGACTTGTTTATATGCCACTTTGATCGTTTCCATGTGTATTTTATTCCTGTATCTATCCATTTGGCTTTTATGTATTTTTGTCTTTAGTGTTGCATTTAAATAAACGTGTCTTGAAAAAAGTATAAAAACCTCTTGTCTTGTCTGTTTTTTGTGTCAGTCGTGTCATACCCTACACTACTATGGCAAACTCTGCTATTTCTACTCCTCCTTCCTCCTTGACATTTAAAGTCATTGACGAACACTTAGATCATGCTAGTTGGGAAGCCTTGTATCTTCTTCATCCTTTTAACATGTTAATTGCTGGACCGAGCGGTTCAGGAAAAACCGAATTTGTCAAACGTTTGATCGAACATAAACATCATTTGGTCGATCGTCCACCTCAACGCATCGTGTGGTGCTACAAAGAGTGGCAATCGGCATACAGCCTCTTCCAAGAAAGTCAAGGTGATTCCATTGTGTTTGTGGAAGGTATTCCTAGAGAAGAAGAGGGGATCGTGTCTGACCCTAGTCAGACTCATTGGGTTATTTTTGACGACATGTTAGGAGAAGACGAAGAAGAAATTAAACTGTAGTTTACGCGTAAAGGGCATCATCGTAATGCCAGTGTCATTTACATTACACAAAATTTATTTCAACAAAGCAAAGCCCATCGTACCATTAGTCTCAATGCTCATTACGTAGTCTTGTTTAAAAGTCCTCGAGATAAATCACAAGTGCAAGTCTTAGCGAAACAGTTAGGAACACCTTGGCTGACTCATGCGTACGAAGATGCCACTCAAACGCCACACGCCTATTTACTCGTGGATTTTAAACCCACTACCCCCGATTATTTGCGATTTCGTACCGATTTGTTTCACGATTGGTGCCAAGACGGAGGACCTGTTGTGTATACGTCCTCGTCGTCGACATAACCATAGGAACCAATAAAAAAAAATCTATAAAAACCTTGGTCACTTTGACCTTGTCTCAAACATGGTCAACATGACGTCCCTTCAGTCTCGTCTTCCCATCAAATTGATTCGAGCCTTGTACGGCATCAGTCGCAAAAAAAATCCACAATGACGTGCTCACGTCTTAGAAGCCAGTCTCAAAGAAGTCTTACGATGGTTTACGGTGACAGCACGTCAAATACTGCAAGGCATCATTCACATTCCACATCAAGCCAAACGCTTTTTTGACAGAAACAAAGTAGCCTTGACGCAACTGGCCGATCCTCGCATCGACACTCGCACCAAAAAGCAAATCATTTTGAAACCTGGAGGTAGTGGTTCTATAGGAGGTGTCATCATTCGTTCCCTTTTAAAATGGGATCCCAATGCTCCCAAAGTTTACCCCAAGAAAAAAACCAAAAACAAACGAACCCCTAAAAAAAAGAACAAGAGTGCCAAGACCGAAACACAGAATAAGAAATGTCCACAAAAAAAAGCGGTCACCCGCAAGAAAGGCACTTCGGCCAGGACGCAACCTTATCTTCGTCAACCACGACCTGCAACAGAAGATCTACAAGGACGTTTGGCAGGGAACGCGTTTCCAGTAGCCTCAGAGGCTTCTACTTTTCCGATGCGGATGATGCCAGCCAAAGCCAATTTGACACACGTTTTTCCTAATTTGATGAAACATTGGAAATTTGCGTCTCGCAAAACGTCTCCTCCTCCACCGGTGACAACCTCGTCCACATTAGCGTCAGTTGCAGCTGCTCACAAAGTACCTGCCCCTAAAGTCCAAGTCCAAGAAAGATCTGGCATGTTAAAGAGTTTACTAGATTTGTCCAAACAAGAACTGTCCCAACTGAGTTCGCTACGTACCCCTTCACGACGTGTGTTACCTGTCATGAAGTTGATACAACTCAAAGATAATCAGTGGCGTCGCATTCCAGTATAAAAATAGGACTTGAGAACCACAACGGGAATCAGTATTTTCTGTACCACTGCTGAACACACAAGGATGCTTCCTCAAAAACGTGCACACCACCACCCTCGTCGTTCTGCTGTCCAAAAAGGAAAAGGAAAAAGACGCTCTCGTCATTCTACAAAACGCTTAAAAATCAAACATCGACTCGTTCGTCGTCAAAAGACCCAAAAGAAAATACCCATCTGTCAAAAGAAAATGATGCTGGTGCAACGCGGAGGATTTTTTGTTCCTTTTTTAAGTGAGGAAAATGACCCATATCTAAAACGACTGGTGGGGAAAAAGTAGATAAAAGGGTGTGTGTTCCAAGTCATTGACGTTAGTGGTATTGTGTAACGAACAAGCAAAGATGTCACCTCGCAGAAAACATTCTTATTCACTCCCCAAGGGAAAGAAAAGGAAAGGACAACCTCTTCGTTTAGTCAAACACGGAGACATGTTGTCCGTCCTGTCCAAAAGCCTCTCCACCCATGCAAAAATAAATCATTAAAATGGCCTCCAAAGATGTCATCGATACCGTGTGCGAATGTTGTTTGAATGTCTTGAAAGGCACGATACCTTTGTCTCCACACCAGAAAAATGCTTAGCCAAACATCGGCACGTTCTTCGTCAAATGGTTCAAAAGAAAATACCCATTCATCAAAAGAAAAAGATGTTGGTGCAACGTGGAGGATTTTTTCCCTTTCTTTTACCTGTGTTGACAGGATTAGCGAAAGCCGGCGCGGGTTTATTGCCAGGTTTGGTAAATACCTGGCACGAGGGATCTCCCAAAGTTGATCCTTCCAGAAGATAAAAGGGATCCATGGAGCACCACGAACTCAGACGTCACCTTTGGAAGCCCATGGAAGGACGAAAACTGACTTTAGTCCCTTACAAACGATGGATGGAATACCATCGTTGGCAAGAACAACATATTCCCAATTTACCACCCAATCCTGATTTGACCGAGATGTCCCAATTACAACACGAACTGCAATCCTTAGTGCAACGCCACGATTTGTCCGAAACCGAAAAATCTCAAAAGTACGGTCAACTTTTGCAACGACTACAATTCTTTCATCGAAAAGCTGTGGAACAAACAGCTCTACCTACTCTGTCCGATTTGAAAGCTCTGATGAATAGTCCGTCGCTCTCACCCTCTACAGTAGCCAAAACAGACGCTACCCCACCATTACCCAAGAAAGAAGAAGAACCCCAGGATCTCTCTCAAACACTCACTGCCACTCCCCTTTCGAGTAAGATTGCCGCTTCCTTATTGACCCCATCCCCCACTCCTTAACGAGAACTCAAAACTTGGGTTGAAAAGATGATGGCTACTCGTCCTTCGACAGATGTGATAAAGAAAGAAAGGAAATCAGAAGTGAAAAAAGAAAAGAAGACCAAAGCTATCTCATTACCACCAGTACCCTCAACTTCGACTCCTGTGGCACATCGGACACGTAACACCGTTTTCAAACAACCCCCATTTTGTCCTACCCAAAGCAGTATCCTCGAAGAGTGGGTCACTTATTAACAAAACCATGGAGAAGGTCTTAGCCAGCATTTACTACGATCCAGCTCACCCTGCAGGTTACGGAGGTATTCAGAAATTGTATCGTGCTGCAAAAACTCGCCTGAAAAAGCTTCGTTTACCTCATGTACAACGATGGTTACAAGAACAAGCGACGTACACTTTACACAAACCCATTCGACACAAATTTTATAGACGTCGCACTCAAGTAGAAGGCATCGATCATCAATGGCAATCCGATTTAGCCGATGTCTCTCATTTAGCCACCTACAATCGTGGCTACAAATATTTGTTTTGTGTCATCGACGTCTTTTCTAAATTTGCCTGGGTCGTACCATTGACATCCAAATCGAGCGGAGAGTTAGTACGAGCTTTGCAACTGGTGTTGAAACAAAGTGGTCGTCACCCTCTTCGATGGAAAACCGACAAAGGCACCGAGTTTCTGAACCAAGCTTTCCAACGAGAATTAAAGAAACGTGACATTCATTTTATCACCACCGGAAATTCTGAAACCAAAGCCAGTATTGTGGAACGATGTATTCAACAGCGATCCAACTCTGAATATCCCTAATTGTTCTATATTGCAGTTGATGACGATGAGTGCAGCGATTAAGTGCAACACAACTCCTAACAGGATGCGGATGTAATTCAAAGTACATTGAAAGGAATTTCGTCGAAGTTCGTTTGACGTAGAAAGTCGGTTCATGATGATAATGCGGTCCTTTTGCACGTCAAATTGCAATGACCTGTAACCAGTGTAATTACATGCAATGAACGTAACGTCTCCAGTGTAATCATAAGCCATGGCTTAAATTCACCTCTCATTCAAATCCAGACAGTAGTAACATTAAATCTTTTGAACCCGGATGACGAGGTGGGGTGGGGTAACTGGTAGTATTTGGGTGCAACATTTGTTTAAAACAGATGAGATGCAATTAAGTAGTATGTGTGTGACAGGGGTCTCGGGTCCTGAGCGTTATTCGTACAATATTGCACAAGCCCACTTGTCAGAGGTATTGCACAACTTGGAAAAACAACACTCTAAACCACTTCCCCCTAATACTTGCTATCAAGGAGATGACCGCCCACGGTGTAATCGCCCTGTTCGAATATAGAATGTATATGGTAAACTGAGATAATATATTGAACAAAGAAACTACAATTCCCCGTAAAGATAAATAAACAATTTAATCAAAACATACACAGTGAAATTTCCTTTTCTTCTGAATGCACGTGGTTTTAGAATTAACTTTAACCGAATTACAAATAAATGGCATATAGAATTAAACAAATTTAGCCGTTGTATGGGTGATAGCTAATTTCATCATAAGAATCGAGTGTTCAATAAAATTCGTCCACGTTGTTCGGTTTGTTTTCATGACCTGTTTCGTCGAACTGCTTCTCTGCTCTATTCTCGAACTCTGACGTGTCCTCTGTGTTAATGTTTGCTCCTTGCAACTCTTACTTCACAATTCCTTTTCCCCGTCTTGTACTTCATCTATCTCCGTACTGCTCTCTCCAGATAAAACCTATTTTCCTTTCAAAAGAAAACGTTAAATGCCCTAAGTCTCTTGTTACACTTTGATAGCTGAGACTGTCCGTTTTGCTGGTTCGAACAATCAGATATTACTATCAGGTGATAACAATTTTACGGCTAGTAATCAACTACACATGTCTTCAGATTAATACAGCTAAACCACTTGTTAATTCAGTTTGCTTTGACCTAATACATTATACACTTCTCGCTAACTTATCTACGACATCAAAATTCGGTGAATTCACATGTATTCCCGTAATTCATTAATTAAAGTAAGACATTAAATCTTAGAACACAATCATTATTCAAACAATATGATAAATTCAAGAATGAACATAACACTTTCCAATCATAACTCCACGTAGTGGTTTTACAACATCAATTAACACTACATCATTCTTACTATGAATTAAGGTAAGAATTCTAATTCATAATTCAAAAGAACATTACTAAATTAATGTAACAAATGAAACTATTCATACAAATGTATTAACAAATCATGCAGATCTGTAACTAAGAAACATTATATCAATTAACATCATAATAAGTGTGGATTTGAAACAAATACCTCGTGTTTTTGGTGCACTTCTGCCGTAGGACTTTGGCGGTCTTTTTCTGAGCCTATTGTTTTCGAAGGTACTGCTATAAAATAACCTCCGGAGTCTTTATTTCAGAATTAATAACACTACACTGTTCTAAATTGCAGAGGTACTTCCAAGACTGAAGTAAATTTTAACTAGTGGATACATATATATATATATTCTAAGATTTCCTCGTGTAGAACACACCCCTTATTCCACAGCGACCAATCAGAACCAATATAATTTCTCGCGCCTTCCCTTCAAAGTCACTTCGTCAGCTTGTCAAGATGCCACGCTTTGGTTTTAAATAACACCCTGTCTGTTTCAAATCAACTCTGACATGTTTTGTGAGAGAATGACCCTTCCAGGAGGTCACTTTCGGCCAGTCTGATTTAAACAAACACAGTTAACTGGGTGAACCGATTAGAAAAATCTCTCTCTGTGTAGAATGTCCCATAAATCTAACAAATGGCTGCTGGCTAGAACTAGGAGTTATTTAATGGATCAAATGATGTTTATGTTCGATCAAACGTTTGAAAAATTTGGTTTTGCCTGAACAGCTAGGTCCAGCAATGAACATGTTAAAAGGATGACGAAGAAACAAGGCATCCCAAATCTCTTTTTGCATCTTCCTTTATCTCTCTTTTCATTCTCTGAATCTATATTTCTATCTACTCTATTTTTATTTCTTTCTATTTATCTATCTATCCATCTATCTATCTATCTATTCATCCATCTATATATATATATCTATCTATTTATATATATATATATATATATATATATATATATATATATATATATATATATATATATATATATATATATATATATATATATATATATATATATATATGTATCTCTATCTATCTATATATTTTTCAATCTATCTATCTATCTATCTATCTATCTATCTATCTATCTATCTATCTATCTATCTATCTATCTATCTAACTATCTATTTATCTATCTATCTATCTCTATTATTCTATATATATCTATCTATAACCATCTATCTCTATGTATGTCTCTATCTGTAAGTCCATCTCTATCTATCTATCTCTGTCTATCACTATCTATCTATATCTATCTATCTCTACCTATATATCTGTATCTCGCTCTACGTATCTATCTATCTATCTATCTATCTATCTATCTATCTATCTATCTGTCTGTCTTTCTGTCTGTCTGTCTATCTAACTATCTATCTATCTATCTATCTATCTATCTATCTATCTATCTATCTATCTATCTATCTATCTATCTATCTATCTGTCTGTCTCACTATCTATCTATCTATCTATCTATCTATCTATCTATCTATCTATCTATCTATCTATCTATCTATCTATCTATCTATCTATCTATCTATCTATCTATCTATATGTGTGTGTGTGTGTGTGTGTGTGTGTGTGTGTGTGTGTGTGTTGTGTGTGTGTGTGTGTGTGTGTGTGTGAAGGGGCAAGATTCAGGCGATCTATTAATAAAACATTAGGTGAGGCTACAGAACCATCAGTTAGATTTATGGAGGAAGCCGTGTCAATGGGTATTCTTTCTAGTATAGTGATGTATTCATTTAGAGTGGGACTGTTGTTGCTAATTAGATCCTTTGTTTATTCAGCAGCCAGACTGACTGCTAGGAACATTGTTCCATTTTTATGGTAAAGTATCTGACCTGAGATAACGCAGATATTCGGTTACTTAAAAACGACCAGGTCATGCTGACCAGACGTAAGCGACTCGGGGAGAAAAGCGTGGGAAAATACATTTTACTCGGATTGGTCACGGTTAAATAAGGGAGGGGGGGTGGGTTCACGCGAAATTTCATAGGACTAAATATTGCCCCATCGAAATAAGAAATAGGTCTAAATTTTTCTGCAAAAACTAGGAGTGTGTGACACCAACAACACAAAGGTACAGTGTCACAATTCCATGTAATTTGTTGATGAAATTTGTGTTTGCTTTAGTTTACAGGTCTTGCATGATTTCATTTGATACATTTGTATAAAAATGTGCTTTTGAATTATTAATCGGAAGTCTTACATTAATTCTTAGTTAATTGATGTCGAAAAACACTATGCTGAATTATGGGTAG
Organism: Unio delphinus; assembly: GCA_029339505.1. NCBI lineage: Eukaryota > Metazoa > Mollusca > Bivalvia > Unionida > Unionidae > Unio > Unio delphinus. The sequence continues at coordinate 1,345,183 of JAQISU010000119.1, forward strand.
GAAGTGGTACGTTAATTCTTGAATTTATCAACTTGTTTGCATAATGATTAGGTTCTATGAATTTAAAGCCTTTCATTGGTTAATGATTTACGAGAATACATGTGAATTCACCGAATTTAGTTTTCATAGATGATTTAGGGACAGTGTATTCACTTTATTTGCTGTGTAAATTAACGCGGGGCCAGAATTCAAAGCCTCGATGTATAGTGCCTTAAGGCGTAATGAATTAGCAATTTGTTTAACTATGGTCATTTGAGGACATCTGTAGTTAATTAGTAGCCGTAAAGTCTGTTGACCACTAATATAAATATCTGATTTTCGAACCAGGAATAATGAGAATTCTCAACTGTATCAATTATAACGAGATACATAGGGTTGCTTATTTTCTTTTGAAAGGGAGAAAATAGCTTTTAGGAACGTCTTGAGGTTACGTAAACTGAGACGTACACTTTGGAAAAGAACTTGGAAACGGGAATTGCAGTGAAGCATATTCCAGTGGAAAAAATCCGGCATCGAGCGGAAATCCTACGTGTGCATGGATTATCTAGGGACGGATGATAGGACGCGTCTTATCGAACCAACAGAGAACGGGGACCGTGAACTGTCAGGTTATGAAAACGAGCAAGGCGTTGACTTCGATTGTACCTCTCGATCTTATGATGATTTAAAGCTATCAGTAACAGATCGGCTAATTGATTTAAATCTAGTTCGAATTTTATTGTAATTCGGTGAAAGTTTCATTAGAGTAGAGTGTAATCCTAATGAAAGGAAACTTCATAATTGTGTAAATACTTGATTAAATTGCTTGTTTATCTTTACAGGGGCTCGTAGTTATTTGTTCAATATACCTGCTCAGTTTACTATATCTATTCTCATACTCGAACCGGGCAATTATATCGAGGACTGTCATCTCACAGATAACGAGTACCGAAAAGGGAGTGGGTTATAAATATATATATATATATATATATATATATATATATATATATATATATATATAGATATATATATAGATATATATATAGATATATATATATATATATATATATATATATATATATATATATATATATATAGATATATAGATATCTATATCTATATATATATATATATATATATATATATATATATATATATATATATATATATAGATATATACATACATTCATACATACATACAAACATACATGCATTCATACATACATACAGACATACATACATACATACATACATACATACATACATACATACATACATACATACATACATACTGAGAGGGCTTGATCATTCGTGCTTTAAATTTTAACAAAATCAAAATGTATGATGTGTCGAGTTATTTGTTCTTTCAGGTCGGAATTTTCTTTCTTCAAATTATTGAATTCAAGTGTTTATTTCTTCTGGAAAATGCAAAAGTGATTTGATAAATTACTTGGTTTGAGACATTCACTGGAATTTATAAAGTGTATTCAAACTTGGAATTATATTTCTGTGAGTCTTCAAAAGACTGTTGATACATGAACACACTAAGAGCAATAACAGAGACGTCATCGTCTTCAGTTTTTGAATTTATTGTGGGCTTCAGTTTTCAGTACCATGATTTACTAGGACCTGTGTCTGTAATGCTTGGATTATTTTTGTGATTTAATTCGCAAAATCATAAGTACTTTTGACTCTTTTTAACTTTGTAATCATAGGAATAATATTATTTGTTGAATTTATTATGCTTATGGTATTAACTCTTTTTTTGTTACTTATTTTATGAGCAAAGTCTCGTAACAAAACAAACAAGTAATATTTTTAATTAATTAATTGAAAAGAGTGTTGGGCTAGGGAAGACGGAAAACGCATTTTTATGTTGCAGATATAATTATCTAAGTGTTACAATATAGCAGGTAAGCAAAACAGCACCTCTGAGTTATTTTCCATTTGAATTAAATACATCAAATAATTAATATCACAAAATAAAGTTAAAAAAAATATAACATAGTAAGAGTGGGAAGGAGACTCATGTCAGTCTAGATCATCTATTAGGTAAAATAGATTATCTAATAGGTCATATATTAGGTATAATATATGATCTATTAGGTCATTTATTAGGTACAATAGATCATCTATTTGATCATTTAGTAGGTATAACAGATCATCTATTAGGTCATCTATTAGGTCATCTAATAGGTATAACAGATCATTTATTATGTCATCTATTAGGTCATCTATTAGATATAATAGATCATCTATTAGGTCATCTATTAGGTATAAAAGGTCATCCATTAGGTACAATAGATCATCTGTTAGGTCGGTATAGCAAGTTACATCGCAGTTTATTCCGTCCTTACTTTTAAAACCGAAGTGTAAGGAATACTTATTGTTATTAATATCTGTGTCGTCTGCTAAATGTACAATATAGTTTTATTTATGTCCTTTGGGTTAACGACATATTTCTTTAATTCAGTGGCTGAATGTAACTGTTGTAATGTACATGCACAACAAGTCAAAACGTGTCGAACTCTCATTCACGTGTCGAACTCTCATTCACGTATCTAACTCTCATTCACGTGTAGAACTTTCATTCACGCGTCGAACTCTCATTCACGCGTCGAACTCTCATTCACGTGTCCAAATAAAGTTAAAAATAAAACATAGTAAGAGTGGGAAGGAGTTTCATGTTAGTCTAGATCATCTATTAGGTCATTTATTTGGTCATCTATTAGCTATAATAGATCATCTATTAGGACATCTTTTAGGTATAATAGATCATCTTTTAGGTCATATATTAGGTATATCATATGATCTATTAGGTCATCTATTAGGTACAATAGATCATCTATTAGGTATAACAGATCATATATTAGGTCATATCAGGTCATCTAATAGGTATAATAGATCATTTATTATGTCATCTATTAGGTCATCTATTCGGTATAATAGATCATCTATTAGGTCATCCATTAGGTATAAAAGGTCATCTATTAGGTACAATAGATCATATATTAGGTCATCAATTAGGTCATCATTAAGGTATAATAGATCATATATTAGGTCATATATATGGTCATTTATGAGGTATAATAGCTAATTTATTAGGTCATCTATTAGATCATCTATTAGGCATAACAGTTCATATATTAGGTCATCTATTAGGTCTTCTATTAGGTACAAAAGTTCATGTGTTAGGTCATTGATTAGGGTATTTATTAGGTGTAATAGATCATTTATTAGGTCATCTATTAGGTTATTTAATAGGTATACCAGATCATTGGTTAGGTCATCTATTAGGTATAGTATATCATCTATTTTGTCATCTATTAGGTATAATATATCATCTATTAGGTCATCTATTAGGGATTATATATCATTTATTAGGTCATCTATTAGGTATAATAGATCATCTATTTGGTCATCTATTAGGTATAATTGATCATTTATTAGGTCATCTATTTGGTTATCTATTAGGTATAATAGATCATCTATTAGGTCATCTATTGGGTCATCTTTAAGGTATAATATTTCATATATTAGGTCATCTATTAGTTATAATAGATCATCTATTAGGTCATCTATTAGGAATAATAGATCATTTATTAGGTCTTCTATTAGGTTACCTATTAGGTGTAATAGATCATCTATTAGATCATCTATTAGGCCATCTATTATGTATAATAAATCATCTGTTAGGTCGGTATAGCAAGTTACATCGCAGTTTATTATGTCCTTTCTTTTAAAACCGACGTGTAAGGAATACGTATTGTTGTTAATATCTGTGTCGTCTGCTAAATGTACAATATAGTTTTATTTATGTCCTTTGGGTTAACGACATATTTCTTGAATTTCGTGGCTGAATGTAACTGTTGTAAAGTACATGCACAACAAGTCAAAACGTGTCGAACTCTCATTCACGTGTCGAACTCTCATTCACGTATCGAACTCTCATTCACGTGTCGAACTCTCATTTACGCGTCGAACTCTCATTCACGTGTCGAACTCTCATTCACGTTTTCAAACTCTCATTCACGAGTGAAGGCTGTTTGCCTAGGTCGAGTAAAAACGTGTCGAACTCTCATTCACGACTGAATGCTGTTTGCCTAGGTCCAAGTCAAAAGCTACTTTGATTCTAGGTCACGTAAACATCGATGGAAACTAGGAGTGCATTTGTTCTGCAGAAATATCGCGCAAGACCTAATTGCTGATTGGCCCAAATTAATTTGTTTAGTAATTCAGTGAACTTTATTAAGTCGAAAAGGTTGAATCACCGTCAGTTCCAAGAATTTCTCATATCTTTGGATTCAGAGTATAATGACGTTACATTTTATGTAGAAGTAAGATGGCTGACCCGTGCCAAAATGTTGAAAGGAGTGTTTGATTTGAAGCAAGAAATACAATCATTCTTCGCAAGCAAGTCAAAATGTATCCCAGAGTTTGAAGACAAGGAGTGGGTTTGCGACTTTGCGTTTCTGGTCGATATAGTTAGCCACCTAAATGATGTTAATACCCGTCTACAAGGGAAAGATCAAAATCTTAATAACATGTATGATCTTATTTCCGCACTCCAAATGAAACTTGGGCTTTGGGAACAACAGTTAAGGACAAAAATATTCACTCACTTTCCTACGTTGTTATTGTAACCAGACGTCACACAGAGGGCGGCGGATAAATACGCTTCGTTGTTATCCGACTTGAACCTTGAATTTGAAAACCGATTTCAAGATTTTAAATAGCATCCTGTGCTTTTTGCTGCATTTGCAACGCCATTCTCCGTAGACGTGAATTTATTACCAGGAATTTTACAAATGGAACATTGTGAAATGTGTTGTGATGCACAGTTAAAGGAGAAATTCCATCAGGTTGGTTTGGAAGAGTTTTGCAAAACATATTTGGACAAGGAGAAATTTCCTGCATTTTTCAAACATGCTCTATCGATGATTCCGCTATTTGGAAACACTTACACGTGTGAACAGCTTTTTAGTCGGATGAAGCATATCAAATCCCAAGTGAGAACACGAATCACTGATGTGAATTTGGAAAACTGTTTGCGTGTAGCAACAACCTCAGTCGATATCGACATTGATGCACTTAGCTCTGCCAAACAAAATCAGACGTCTCACTAAAAAAATAATTTATTATACTGTTTTGTTTAATTTTTATTATTATTTCTTAAATTGCCAAACTCTAATCTAATAAATATGTTTGATTCTCAGTTCATGTTATATTTTCTTCAAAAAAATAATATATTTCATGTTTGCTTTGAATAATAATAAATTTAAAAAATTTGGTTATACGGCCCGGTAGGAAATCTCATTTCTAAAATCTGGCCCGGCTGCTGAAAGGGTTGGCCACCCATGATGTTAGTTAAAACATATTTCTTTTATTTAGTACTCAGTTAGATTTTTTTCTAAAGGAAAGGCCACACCATATTCTAGGCTTTTGGATTCGAAATACATTGCAATGGGATGGACCAAAAATATGATTTATTATTCTGTCTATCTATCTGACCATGGATCCATCTATTACAACATACTTGTAATTGTTAGGCTCCAATCGTAATATGAAGGAAGTTAGATTAAGATAAATAGCCATTTCTTATTTTCCAATTTTATTATACATTATTATTGTCATACTTTCGAGTGGATACATTTTCTATATTTGGGTTAAAACCTCATTGTAAAGGGCAATATCAATCCAATTTCATACCACTCTAATAAACACGTGTCTTTTATTATGAGAAGAACAATACATGTGTGGCTGTGTGCCAAACGTTTGAACCCGAGATGTTGATTTGTGATTCATCATGAAATATATAATTAGTATGTGGTCCCATCTTTAAAACGTTAAAGATTTATATTAGACCTTTTAAAATTATTTTTTTCATATACAATGGCTAATACGGATATTTGAGGAATGAAGTTAAACACAGACATAAGAAATCAAGAAATGCGATATTCTCTTGTTTGACCCCCACCCCCATCTACATAACTCGTTTTGTACTGTCAGCAATTCATTGTTGTTCTAATTTTATCATACCATATTTCAATCCTGCAATTACTTATTGGTTTAAACAGCGATACAGTCAATAATGAATTGTGTTACACTCTTTTCTGACCTTTGTGCAGTCTATACCAGCGGAAGATAAAGCACTTCAAAACTTCTGCTCATTAAAGGCACTGGTGGGTTTGGAATGCAGAAATTTAAAAATATTTTGATATTAAATAAGACTTATCGTTTGTTTATCTGTATTAATTTCTAGCGTTTGGTAAATAAAAATACAAATGATTGAATTAAATATTTGGTCAATCTTTATTTCTTTATTTCCCATATACTGATTTTATCGTCCGAAACAGACGTCTATATATGTGAGCCATGTTGACCTACCCTATTTTGAACCTTGCGTAATTTTGCTACGTATTATATTTACAAATCAAAAATACAAGGAGGCAGTTTTAGTGGTCACCGAACTGAAGTCTCACAGAGGCAGTCCTCTACAGAGATCGGTAAGATGGGGGATGGCAACCAAACGAAGCTCATTCTATAAATTGGAATTGTACAAATTTATTTTAGTTTTGAAAAGCGATACATTTTACAAATATCTTTATTTAACGATAAATCAAATAAAATGTAATATATAGAATTAAAGTCTAATTTGTTCATGTTTAGGACATATTGATATTGACAACATCCCTTAATCCCCGGGAAAATTTGAGCTACATGATGATGCATATTGTATACACATTGCTGCAGATTTCGACCTCGTTCTCGATATTGAGAATCCTGTCAAGGCACCTATAATTAGGAAAGGCGTGATAAAACCTGTCCGGAATTTCGGTTTGAAGAATAATGAAGGACATGTTATCAGGATATAATGCAGACCAATGTATTAGTCTCTCTCTCTCTCTCTCTCTCTCTCTCTCTCTCTCTCTCTCTCTCTCTCTCTCTCTCTCTCATTCACTAGTGAAGGCTGTCTGCCTAGGTCCAAGTCAAAAGCTACTTTGATTCTAGGTCACGTAAACATCGATGGAAACTAGGAGTGCATTTGTTCTGCATAAATATCGCGAAAGACCTAATTGGTGATATGCCCAATAAATTGGAGACTGTTATATGATTTTACATTTTAAGTATTTAAATGTTCGAATTAATTTGTTTAGTGATTCTGATATTGTTATTTTTTCTATTTAGAGTCTGTGTCAGAGAAATTCAAGCACCACAGTGGAATTCTTCGGTTAATATTCAGCCTTTGCAAGAATCGTGATAGGAAATAGGGATTTAATTATAATTTTTCATGGTCATACGGATTAGAAAACGTTTATTCCCAAAACGACAAAACATTGAGAATTATGAGAAAGTATTCAAGACCTTGAACATTTCAAAAATTCAGTTTGATTATACGAAACTTTTAAGGACACTAGAGATATTTCACTTTCACGGGATTAAACTGAAATAAAATCTTTTAGATTTCGAACTGTGATTCGATGCCAGCACAAAAGCACACAAACACATTATAACCTTCATTCTGAATATCTTTGGATAGTTTCCGAATTGATGTGAAATTAATAGTTAAGTTAGGATAACATTCTAGGAATTCACACGCAACAAGTTTTTTTAAATATATATTAGAAAATGTAATATATATATATATATATATATATATATATATATATATATATATATATATATATATATATATATATATGAGAGAGAGAGACAGACAGACAGAGAGAAAGACAGACATACAAACAGACAGACAGATTGTTAAGCTAAAATGGATTTCATAGACTGAAAGTTTGAAACCTCTAACCTGTAACTCTATTTGAGATAAATGCAATTCCGACAACTTGTTAAGTAAGTTTGGAAAATCCCAGCGGTAATTTAGAATGATCAATATTTACTTACATAAGGACAGAATGAAGGAATCATTAAATCACACCGATGTGTGTTCTAAATGATGTTATGCATGTTTATCTGTACCTGATGATTATCCGTATGGAATGAGATCATAAAACATGAAACAATATTGGTTACCATCAGTCTATTCTGTGTAAAAAAAACAAAAAAATAAATAATTTTTAAAGTAAGTGTATGCTTTTCAGCAAACTGAGTTGACATGAGATCGATATAACGATAAATACAATAGTGTTCTGTCTCTCTCTCTCTCTCTCTCTCTCTCTCTCTCTCTCTCTCTCTCTCTCTCTCTCTCTCTCTCTCTGTATGCATATCAAATTTGGAAAGATCCCTCTGCAGATATATAGATGCAATATTCTATGTACATCTTACACACATAGACAATGCAAAATATGAAACAGCAGATACTAATATTAGAAAGTACATGCATATAAGTATGGCCATTGTACGCGCTACAAGTGCTTTGACAAATCAGCCAATGAGAATCCGGTGTTTTGTTTTACACTCTGTCTAAACATTCTGTTCCTTGCTTGACGCAAGTAGTATTACACGAGTAACTTGCCTGATTACTCTTCTTCTTGCCGAAATATTAACAGAAAGAGTTTTCTGGTAAGTACAGTACATTTTAATTACTTTATGTATATTACCTAAAAGTAGGTTTTTATTTAATGATATAAGGAAAGGCTGTCTTAGAAGTGTGCATCAGCCTCACTTCCCGTAAAAGTGTACGAATGAGCGGTAGTTCTACATCTAACACCTCGACGCTGGTATTTATGATTTTGGCGTCAGGCCCTGTAGCGTGTTTTGATGTCGACTAACATCGTTACGTAAGTCAAATTTTCAGGAATATCTCACACAGCTGGCAACTAAAAATAGGAACGCTATTCTACAAAGTCAAGTCATAATGTTTTAGTGAGATTTGACATACTCTGATGTCTTTTCTCTAATGCATTCAAATTCTCGCAAAAGAAATGGACCTGTTTCATTGGCCTACATTTACACTTGCTAGCGATGAAAGCCGGGAATGCCAAAATTCGGTTATGTAGATTTATTATTCTTTAACGAAATGAATACAAATATAGTATGCCTATTGGAGCTGTAAGAAAAATATCCCCACATAAAACTCCCGCGACTATCGTCGCATTTTAACAAATTTAACGTATGTCAACGGAACACGTAAATGCGCTAAATTTGCTAGTTTCAGATTTTGATTCCTGCAGTAAGTATACTAATTACATATCAATTTGTGGAACAGTGTTGATATGGGCTGCCAAGTGTGTGAGAATTTCCTGAAACTTTGTCTACTCATTCCGATGTCAACCAACATTGGAACAGTCGATACAAGCCCGTTATTTGGGTAGTAAGACATAGCAGCTTAAACAAAATTAACATGTACTATGTCTATTGTCTTATATTGCAGGATCAGTGTGAGTGGCAGCATGTTAGAAAGAAAACCTGATGTACTCTATTATAATTCATTCGCACAGCGTGAAAGATGAATGCATCCATCTCTTACTGAATTCAATGCGTGCACAAAATATTTAAACATAATTCGTACTGCTATGCAACGCAACACGATAAATTCGATAATCCTGAAAATGAACGTTCCGGTTACGTGAAATCGGCCATGTTATCTTGGCATGAGTTCTCGACGAGTCTACTGAAACAAAATCTTATGGGAGCCGTATTGTGTCGCATGGGACAAACATCGTCTGCATCATCTTAACCTAGCTTTCTACGTCCACTTAAGATGTCAGTGTCAACAACAACAACAAAAAACTAACAAACATTTTTCCAGCAGTTGAATGCAATCTAAACTGAAATATAATGAAATGCCTTTTTAAAATATGTATATCATATTAGTAATTAAATAATAATAATAATAATAATAATAATAATAATAATAATAATAATAATAATAAGAAGAAGAAGAAGAAGAAGAAGAAGAAGAATATATATAAAATAATAATAATATATAAAAATTAATATATATATATATATATATATATATATATATATATATATATATATATAAATTAATAATAATAATAATAAAAATAATAATAATTAATATAATAATAATAATATAATAAAATAATAATAATACTTTAATAATAATAATACATGGACATTGTTAAGCTGATTATTTCACTTGTTCCAAATTTGATCTTAAATAACACTTTAAATAGTTTTGACTTTCGTGTATTGTTTATTATTTTGTAATGATAAATCATGTATATTTTCATTCATTTAATGAATTTCTAGGTATTTATTTACTTATTGTATTTGTAAATTTCGCAGTTTTATGTATATATTTGTTTACTTATCGTATTTGTAAATTTCACAGTGTTATGTATATATTTATTTACTTATCGTATTTGTAAATTTCACAGTGTTATGTATATATTTTCATTTACTTATCGTATTTGTAAATTTCACAGTGTTATGTATATATTTATTTACTTATCGTTTTTGTAAATTTTGCAGTGTTATGTATATATTTTTTTACTTATCGTTTTTGTAAATTTCGCAGTGTTATGTATATATTTATTTACTTATCGTTTTTGTAAATTTCGCAGTGTTATGTATATATTTATTTACAGCATATTAAGTGCCTAAAATAACATTACATCAGTCAGTTATTCACAAATGACGCTTATATTTTGTCTTCGTATCACTTTTATCATCTGTATTGATTTCAGTATGTGCTACTTTGATCTTAAACTAGAGTATCGTAAAGCGTAACAAAGCAAAATTTATAAACAATAATAATTTTGTATACGTCACAAAGTGTACATTTGAAAAGAACTTAAGGGTATTTCGAATTAAATAATAAATAATTTCTAAATATTCTACTACAAGTTCAAAAAAATTAGAACGTGACGAATTCATTTCAGTGTTGATTGTGCTGACGTACTTATAGTCCATAATATGCCGATGTACCAATAATCGCAATATATCACGATGATTCCAGCATGTTTTGAAGCAATTCTCAATTCCAAAGTGGTGTTTTTGTCCAAAAAGTCAACGAGAACATTTATTCCGATGTATATTTAAAGAAATCATTCATCTGAAATTATACCGGAACACAACCTTAAGTTATTTTACAGACTGAATTTAAACAGGAATAATGAAACAAGGATAAATATTGTTTATTAAAACATTTTCATATTCAAGCTGTCACCTAATCTATGATGCATTAGAATTTTCTAGAAAAATTCATTAATTGGTGAACTTAACTTTTAGTAAACATCTTGTTTACCACTTTTAAATTGGATAGACATTTAATGGCAATAGTCAGGTATGTCAAGTCAACTTCAGGACAAATCATGAGATATTAGAGGTTTAGGTTAGCATGGAAAACACTGACTTGTATATTGTGGCACGCCAAATCGTTCAAAATGGATGAGCTGGAGCAATCGTAGGTTGAGCTTGAAGCAATCGTAGGGTGAGCTTGGAGCGATCGTAGGGTGAGCTGGAGCAATCGTATGGTGAACTGGAGCAATCGCAGGGTGAGCTTGGAGCGATGGTAGGGTGAGCTTGGAGCGATCGTAGCTTGGAGCGATTGTTGGGTGAGCTTGGAGCGATCGTGGGGTGAACTGGAGCAAACGTAGGGTGAGCTTGGAGCAATTGTATAGTGAGCTTATATATAGATAATTAAACAAAATAAGAACATACTGACACTTGGATTGACATAAACGTTTAAAATAAATAAGGTTAGAAGGTCCAAATTTTGCAATAAGCTTAGCAATCAAACAGTGAAATTAAACTTGGAAAATTTTATTTCTTGTTAATGTAAACCTGGATGTTTAAGGATGCCAATTAGTTTAAAGTCTTCTTGCATTCCTCACGATGTGAAAAAAAAGAATTGAGAATACTGATGGTTGATGAGTTTAAGTGAGACTAAGTGATATCATTCTGATGGAGGACACTAAGTTTTTAAATACAGTCTGATGGTAGAGTCTAAATTTCATACATTTTGATGGCAGAGATCAAGTTACATACATTCTTAAGGAATAACACAACAAATTAACCTCAGCAAAGTTCGAAGGCAGGTCATTGCCAGTTTGTATTTGATGTTTTCATGGTATAAAATTTAGTTTCAGTAATAATAGAGCTACATAACTGTCTTGACATGGCATATCCCAATGTTTTTACTATCCCTCACCCCACCCACATCTAATGATGGTCCACAAAACTATAACCCTATCACATGCAATCTGTGTAGCAAGTTTTGTGAATTTTCCACTGGCAGTTCAGAAGGAAATATATTTACAGGTAGATGGATGGTATATAAATATCTCCTGTTCAAGTGTAGGGATAACAAATATAGGTTTGGACTGCTATGTATTTAATTTTCCACTTGTCCCACTGCACACCATTAACACACCTAATTGGCTGTTAGGGTTGAGTGTGTGTTGGGTCTATTCCCACTCACCCAGGGTCCTCCATTTAGTTCGATGGTTACTTAATAGCAAGCCCGACCTGACGACTAAATTAAATGGTACTCCTTGAGTACATAAATGCCTGGGGGAAACGACACCATTCCTCACCCCCAGGAGAAATTAAATATCCAGCTTTGCTGGAAACTTAATACAGTGCTACATGCCCCTCGTAGGCGATACAGCACTATAAATCAAATTCATCAACATCATTTAACTTTAGGAGTGGGGTACATAACCAATTATATAAAATATCAGTAGGTGCCATATAATTAATTCACTTCCCTTCTTTCTGCTGTCTTGTAAAGCACATGCTAGGTATAGGTGTCACTATTGTGATGATAATGCCATTCTTGTCCACTAGATTTAAAATAGTCCATGGAATATATGCTTATATCATCAAGATGTTTGACATTTTTGATGATGAACAGAATTCACACAATTAATGAGGTAATCAGTCGTCAGTTTCACTGATATCAAGAATTTTTATGGCAAACAAGATTTCTGCATATTAATGAGGTGATCTTGCATATCAAGCTTGGAAAACCGTATTATTTCATTAATACTTTGATTATGAGTGAAATTCATGCGTATTATTTAATGTGGCCTTGCATCTGACTGACTGAACTTGTTACCAATCTAGTAGTTACATTTCTGATCAGATTTTAATCTAGGTTATATTTTGATCAAGGTTATTAAGTTGTTGAATATTATGAAGGTGTTACACAAGTTTGTTCAGGATCAAGATCCATAGATATTAATGAAGTAATCATTTATCTGATTGACTTTAATGACCGAATTCTGGTTGGAGTTTGGTTCACCTTAAGCGTATATTATCTTTGTCAGACAAATTTCTATAGTAAGTCAGATCAGCACATATTAATGACATACCTTGCATCGAATTGGCTGAGGTTGTTGACTTTCTTGATTCAGAGACTATATATGTCTAATCCAGTTCTATACAACTCTGTAAATGGGTTGATATTAAAAAAGTCATGGATGACTTCAATTATAAGCAGGAGTCTTTGCATATTATTTCATTATCATAGAACACATTTTTATGAGTATATGGTAAAGTAGGTAAAATAAAGATAATATGAAGTTTCTGAGAGTGTTCACCTATGTTGTGTTCTTTCATAAACCTACTTTGTGCAGTGGTCTCCTGTAAAGTAATCAATACCAGTCAACCAACTTGGGCCTCTTGCTTTTAATTTAATTTAAAAATATTTTTCTTCTCTGCACAGTCTTAAATTGTTGTGAATTGTCGATTCAGTTAAAAATGTGAAAATTGAGTGGTATGTTGCAGACTAAAACAAGGTACTGTCTTGCAAACAAAATTTAAAAATAAGATTCCTGGACAGCCCATTTGGGTAAATAATGACCAAATAATATAGCTATCAAATGAGAGTGAGTCCAATTATGGGTAATTGGTATCAAATTATTCACAAGTACTTAGGAACCATTCCGGTGGCATAGTGGTTAGAGCGTTAGCCTTGGGGGCGGGAGGTCATGGGTTCGATCCATGGCCGAGTCATACCAAAGACTTACATAAATGGTACTAACAGCTGCCTTACTTGGCGCCTAGCATTAAGAGGTTAGTGTTAGGACTGATTGGCCTGGTATCAAGATAATGTGACTGGGTGGGACATCATGCTACATGTCTGCGGCATGATGCCCCAGTGCTCGACATTACAATAAACTGCCTCACTGCAGACATCGTAGCGATATGACTGAAAAATTGTTAAAGCTACGTTAAAAGAACCTTAACAAACAAACAAACAAGTACTTAGGGATTGGGCATTGTTATGGACTTGTCAAAAAAAGTAAAAATATACAAAAGTATTATCTGACCAGACACGAGTTTACATTCTATTACGATGAGACCTTTTGAGAAGATGGTGGTAGTTTGCCATAATAAACTGTATCAATGGAAAAGCTATCAGAACGATAATGTCAATTTGTGTGGAATGTATTTGGACAATTTCTATTTAGGTAATCATGTTAACTAAGTTATCCAGTCATGCCTTTCAGGGTTAACATTACCCATTATGAATATTTATCATGATGCCATTACCCCAAACCCCCAGAAAAGAGAAGGGAAAAAAAAGATGTATATCATGCCGCAGACAATCATTTCACATTTTTGTTATCATTTGTCAGCCATTGTCTGTGCAGACATGAAAAGTTCATTTATTACCTAAGTGGAAGTTGACGGTTATGTTACCTGTGTATGACACTGCTTTGCAGTGATTTTTTACTGCTCATTTTGACTTTTTATCAAGAAACTTCCTATAGGATGTTTATTATTTACATTTTGTTAAAGTATTTCATATAAAGTTAGAGTCATTTTCATTTGAAATAAAAAATATAAATCTCATATAACTTTTGGGTTTCTTGTCTCATTGGGTACCAGATGCTGTTGCGGTAACACACACACTTTACACCCCTGGAGTTGGTAGTTGGATTAAGGTTTTAACACGTTACTGATTTGTAGTAACCAACCAAAACCTGATGGGTTCCTCGCAATCCTACATCTTCCTCCAAATCGAAGACCATGTCATGTACTTTCTAAATTATTAGAGGAAGACACTCAAGTTCATATCAAACTAAAAAGAAAAATGAGATCATGTAACTTGAAGGATTTGCTTTACTTTGATGTCTTAAAAAAACAGGCTAAATTATTTCGCTTAGAATTTGCACTTTCAATATATGTTTCAATTTCAGGTTTTGAAGTTAAGCTTGAGTTTCTTTTCTCTTTACAAAGCTTTTAGGATGCTGGTGTCATCACATCAAAATCTGTAATTGACATTAAATAAATCAAGTTTAAATTGGTAATCTTAATGCCCAATTGTATTTAATTAATATGTACTCAAATCTACTGTCTGTGACATCAAAATGGATGCGTTATTTGATTAAAATTTCCATTATCAATAATATCTTGGGCACTAACAAGTATGCAACTATACAAACTTAAATTTACATTCATTGTAGGGTGCAGTACGGCCAAGGTAAAAGTGATTAGATCTTAAGTATGTACTAATGGGAAACTCTAGACTTAAAGGACATTGAAGTTAGTTTGTGACTTTTCTCAAACAAACATTGTTCAAACAAATCCAAAAGGAAAGTCACAATGTGCTGTTTTAATAATTGTTTTTCCCCCAAAATGTCGAAATCATTCCGCTACATACATCAGAGGTGCTTATTCTGGATTGACAAGAAAGGCTGACGGCGCTCTGACGAGTAAATGCTTAGACCTGCAAGTTGGTGTCCCACTGGAATATTGTTTCACTTGTATTAATACTTTAAATAATAGCATAACATTAATTTCTCTTCTAGTGTTTATACTGTTAATAAAAATTCTATAATGACGTATTCAGACAAGAAAATTTAATAAATATATTACAAAGATTATTTAGAACAGGATGTTGATGATTAAAGGTCTGTAAATAGCAATATCTCTGGAGTTGTGTTATTCCTTAAGATTGTATGTAACTTGGTCTCTGCCATCAAAATGCATGCACTTTAGACTCTACCATCAGACTGTATTTAAAAACTTAGTGACCTCCATCAGAATGAAATAAATTAGTCTCACTTAAACTCATCAACAGTCAGTATTCTGAATTCTTTGATTTCACAAAGTGAGGAATGCAAAAAGAATTTAAACTAATAGGCATCCTAAAATATCCAGATTTACATTAATAAGAATAAATGTTTTCAAGTTTTATTTCACTGTTTGATTGATTGACAGACTTATTGCAAAATTTGAACCTTCTAACCTTATTTATTTTAAAGTTTATGTCAATCCAAGTGTCAGTATGTTCTTAATTTGTTTAATTATCTATATATAAGCTCACCCTACGATTGCTCCAGTTCACCCTACCATCGCTCCAAAGTCACCCTACGATTGCTCCAGTTCCCCATACCATCGCTCCAAGGTCACCCTATGATTGCTCTAGTTCACCCTACGATTGCTCCAAGCTCACCCTACGATCGCTCAAAGTTCACCCTACGATTGCTCAAGTTCATCCTACGATCGATTCAAGCTCACTATACGATTGATCCAGCTCACCCTACGATCGTTTCAAGCTCACCATACGATTGCTCAATTGGAAATGTAGTGTAGTTACCAATTCAAGTGACTCCTTTAACACTTACAACTATCTGAAGATGATCTAGTCAACATTAGGAGCATTGCAATGTGAGTTTCTTGTGCTTAATAATATGCATGTGTCCCTGGTTGTCAGGTATTTTATTTGTGAATGGAGTTGTATATTTAATGAGATGCAGGAGAGTCAGTATGGCGTTTATTTCATTCTTTCTCGTAAAGATCAAGTATAGTGAAGTTTCCAGAGCTGATCATTACTTGCAACGTGCCAAAAAATATTTAAAATAAAATAGATTTCACAGCAAAAACCTTAACATATTATGATTGTGACTAGGTGACATTCACAGGTGAGCTAATGAATAATTATTGTTAATGAAAGTATATCTGTTGTTTGTCCCCCCAAGCAAGTTTATGGTGTACCTGAGAATTGTGGTATCAGGGATATGTTTGCTTTCACGTCCGCGGTAATAGTATATAAAGAGAAGTACGTGTCAGTCTGGATATGTCAAAGTATGCCAAATTGAATAGCATACTTTGTATGCAGTAAAGCCCGTGGGGATGTGGCACCATTCCTTCCCCACGTGATTAATTAAATAGTCAGCTTTGCTGACATTAAACAGTGCCAAATGTCTCTGAGTAGATGAGCGCACTTTAATTAAACTTAAGTTCAGTTCAGTCATAAATTGATACAACTGTAATACTCCAGAAGATTTACAACACATCTTCAACAAAATATAGCAGACCCTTACACATACCCAGAAATGATTAAAAATAACAACATTAACATACTAGGCACTCATAGTAACATAATAGAATATCTTAAAATAACAGGGTTAATAGGAAAAATATAAAAATCCACCCCCTCAAATAGACCCAAAATACAAAATTGGGAAATAGGATAAATTACATAACACGCTATAAGTAATTAACCCCTCCAGGACCAGATATAAACAAGATAGGATAAATAAGGGAATTATTCTCCAACAAAAGCCACATTATGGAATGGAAGCAACTAGTAACGGTCAGTGGATTGGTGTCGATTTATCGAACCCACCTACACTACGCTGGGCCTATCAAACACATGACCGTGACCTAAGTGACCAAACAAAAAATTAAGGGGCTAGTAACCCATGAATCCAAAAATGGGAGAACAAAAAAGATAACTAGCTCGAATATACAAAGAGCAGGCTATCCAAATGGAGATTAAATAACATCAGTAGTTCAGAACATCTAGGATAAAGCATAAATATTGAATAGCTAACAACATCTATTAAGAATAAACAGGGGTGGCTAACGATCTCATCAGACTAAGGCGTAATCAGCAGGAGTCGAATTAGCCAGGACTAACACCTCTACAACTATCTCTAAACTTTTTTCCCTATATACAGCCTCGTTGACTGCATCAAAAGTTAACCAATAGAATACCAATTAGAGATACGTACCACAAAAGTAAATTACTATACGTGCACTGAGACCAGTACACAATAAATTTTTAAAACCCATATTAGGGCTCCAACTTAGAAATTATAAGGTAGTCTAAAAGACCAAAGACTATCCGGCCCCGCGACAGCAAGGTCACAACTCAATCTCCAGATACATCAGCGATGTAATACCCCAACTAGATATAATAAAGTATTCAAACAGTCCAAGACTATCAGGCCCAGCAGCACACGGCTGCATCTAAAACTAATGTATAGAACCTAGGGCCCAAAATAATGAATATAAGGTGACAAAAAAAAACCAAGGTCATCAGACACAGCAGCACAATGCTGCACCGAAGAATACAATTAGGCAATACTTAACCACTCAACTTAAGAAATATAAGGTGGTATCGAACCTCGATCCATCAGGGTAGCGGAACAAATAAACCGCAAAATTAGGCTGTAATACTGGGCTGTATACGCTTTAGATTCAAAATAGCACAGAGTCTAACACAATTAATAGGGAAAACTTTAGACCAAAATACCTTGGAGAAAGAACGCAGCACTGACCGACTTACGCGCCAACTTTGCCGAGCCACCTTTCCACCTTTTCCACTGCCGAACACCACCAAAAATCACACGTGTGGAGCACGACCTTTACCAACACAGCGGTATTGAATGAATAAGAGTGAGTGTGTGCTGGGTCTATTCCCACTCACCCCGGCCTACCATTCACATCGATAGTTGCTAAATAGCGAATATGATCTGACGGCCTAATCAATTAGAGTTCTGTGAACACATAAAAGCCTGAGGGAGGCGGCACCATTCCCACCCTCAGGAAAATCAAATAACCAACCTTTACTGGATCAAACAGCGCTTAATGACTCACTGTGGCCGAAGCACTTAAATTTCAACCCACCCACCCCAGTCTGGATATACACTGTTGATTGGTCAACACGTAACAAGATGAGTAGACTACAAAAAACTGATTGAACTCCAGATGCATGTGGAAAATGCTTGTCGCCTCCGACACGAGCTAGCAATGGAGGCTAAAGAATACAATTTAGAGGAGGAGGAGGAGAAGGAGAAAGTAAAAGGAATCATTCTTCTGATGAGGTCCATTTGTCATGTACGACCTGTGGTGGGAACACCCTTACAGAAGCCGGTCGAAGTCCCTTAGACAGAAAATTCGGACTTGGAGCTGGAGGGGGAGCATTAACCAGCTGCATCTTGAGTTTAAAAAAAAAATCCCAGCCCTTTTCATGGCTAACCAAATCTTTAGAAAAGATACTATTCAATTTGAATTTTGCTATGAGAGTGGAGTAGTGTGATTATAAATACTCATTCTTTTCCTGATATGTGAGTGTATGTGTGTGTGTGTGTGTGTGATTTTGCTTTTTCTTCCCGTGTGTCAATAATATATTGGTGTGGTTTTTTTCATTCCTTTCTGTGTGAATAGCAGATTTTTTGGTTTTTGGATATTATATTTGTGGTTTGTTTTTCTTATATCTCTACTGTGTTGATAGGATATTAGTGGTTTGTTTAACCTCCCTTATGTGTGGATAGTAGGTATTGAGGTTTTTGATAGTATAGTTGTGGTTTGTTTTCCCTCCCTTCCATATGGAAATTATATGTGTGTTTTGTCTTCCCTCCCTTCTGTTTGGATAGTGTATGTGTGGTTTGTTTTCCATCCCTTCTGAGTGGATAGTAGATATTGAGGATTTTCATAGTATATTTGTGGTCTGTTTTTCCCTCTCTTCTTTGTGGACAGTTTACGTGTGGTTTGCTTTCGTTCCCTCCAAAGACCCTTTTCAGGGCCACTCATAAGTCTCGAAAAGATTTACTCTCCTTGCCTCAACCTACAAACTAATATCGTGTGAACTCTCTTCCATGTATGTATGTATGTATGTATGTATGTATGTATGTATGTATGTATGTATGTATGTATGTATGTATGTATGTATGTATGTATGTATGTATGTATGTTTGTATGTATGTACGTACGTACGTGTTCTATCACTCTATACATATTGGGATTATATCTCTGCTCCGCATTGAGATTAACCCTGTACACACCTGTTCCTACCATTGTTGCAACATTGTAACCAATATTCAGTTCCCTGACGTCGCTTCACCTCTTCATTCATATTGTTCCTATACAGCCACTCCACTTTCCCTTGACGCTAGACAGTCCCATATAGAGGTGTCGTAATGTATTTTCCCATTGACGCCAGGGTATCCCACTATACTGCTGACAAGGCTACATTTCCTTGAAATATGTGACATCATTTTGTTATATACAAACAATACATTTTAAATAGTACAAGGAACCCAAGCATTTTTTAGAACATCATGAGAAAGTTAAGTAACTGACTTGACTGTGACATACTTCAGTCTACGTAAGTAAGTCAACAATTAGTATTACCTCATCGTAAAACCGCATTTCATATACATGCCCAAATTAAAACAAATTTTACCACATACATAGCCAGAAAAACAAATAAACTTTGTATGGTCCATAATAAAAGAGTGCTTTCAAAAGAATAAATCATCGACTGTATTTAAAACATTCCATGTGTGCTGAAAATGTAAGATATATAGAAAGATATTGTTGTCTTCTTATTAAGACAGGTAGTTAATTGCATTTAGCTACGTGTGACCCAGGACTCCTGTCTTGGACCAATGTATATGTTTGTCATGAGGGAGTGCGCGAGGGAGTGATCGATCGACGTGCATGATTCCCTTGCTTCACGAGTATTAATATTCCAACAAAAAGCTTCTGGCATTCCGACTCTAGTTCTTGACATAGAAAAGACATTAAGCAGTACGAGTCGTGAAGATGAGAAGCACGTGGCTTTCACGCAAATGATTGAATATAATTTGGAAAAATTATACCCTTCGAGACTGGTAAGGTATCATTTGTGTTTTTTCTGTGATACAATTATAAATGCCGGTGTGTAATTTGTGTATTGTATTTGTCTTGTATTCTAAGTATGCGCTTTGTTTTGTTTTAGGTTTATTTCGTACCATTTCATCTCACAATAAATCCCACAATCGACAAGCGAGTGTTATTTTTTCAATCCTAAATGAGACCGAGCTCACATACGTTATATAAGGAATGACCTCCCTCGATATTATGACCCGGTGTGTGTGAAAGATATAATATTAACGGAGAACTGGGCAAGATTATTGGAAATAAATAATGCAATGCGAGCCCCCTTAGACAAGACAAATAACACATTTAGTGATACAAATAGTGGCAATTTTAATTCAACTTAAATGACATCAACGTGATTTAATAGCAGTGTCTAATGTGGATTTATTACATCAACATAAACAGTGGTGAAAAGAGCGCAATTTCCGTGACTGATTGTCTCACCTTCCACTCGACTGTTCCAATGTTCCTATTTCATAGTCTTCCCTTTCTGACTGCCTCGTTCTTCTTGGACTTCCTAGATTTTATACTATACTGTCACATTCCCTATTTGGATCTCACTCGTCACTTCTCCATTTTCTTTCTTTTTCTTTCGGACTCTGTCTGCAAACTGAGTCTCCTCTCCCTCGGAAAACTGCGTGCCTAAATGCTGTTAACTTTAGAACTTGTGCATTCAGCACTAAACCATGTCATTGTCACAAGACAGACACCTGGTCCCTCCCTTGTTTAATGAGGAAAGCACTATTCTTTCCTAGGGCTTCCCTCAGAGCCAACTCTCTCTCTCTCTCTCTCTCTCTCTCTCTCTCTCTCTCACACACACACACACACACACACACACACAGGAGATTTCGGAATCAAACCAGTTTTAAGATATCCGGTCATTTTCATTGAATCGGAACACTGGTCCCTTTCAATTGTTAAAACTGATATGAAAGAAATTAAGAATAAAGGTCGAAATGATCCTTCCCAAATACTCCCATGCCTACATTATAATAAAATCTCAATGTTCGGTGCATTCAACTTTAAGGTTCACTGCTTATTCAAAATTCGATACTTCAGATATGTTACGATGTCGTTCTCAAACAATGCGTTTTATGAAGCCTTTCAATTTGGCATATGTTCAATGGTTTTATCTCTCCGGCGTTTTTTTCAATTGCAGCAAGAAATGAGTGAAAACATACCCTTCCAATCGACAATGGTTCTGGGCAGAACCTATGACTTAAGAAACAATAAATCTGGACGGGACATTTTTCCGGAGACGTGTATATCCAATCAACAAACTACGGAAATATCTTCATTAACGATCAAATATCAAGTAATCAAGAGCTGTTCTGATGTGAAAAGTTTGCTTGACGTTTCGGGAGATATATCTTTGAAAGTAAAAGCTGGGATTCTGAAAGTCCAGGGATTTGGGTCGTATCTCTCGGAAAACAGATCTGAGGAGAATATGTTAGAAATTATGGCCGTAGCTCACGCGGAAACGGTGAGTTCATATTAGACAACTGTTACTCCCAATAACTCTAAATACGAACAGTAGATAAATCAAACTTGAAATTTAAATTCAAATTTACCATCGCAGTTAACAGAAATATAAAGTCAAATTGAGTTAAACATTCACCATTGTTCAATTTCATAGCAAGCAAACTATCATCCCGCCTTTTTAATCTAATACAGGGGATAAGACATTGCATTTTGAAATAAAATGACCAATTTAAAATTTTGCTTAAGTTTTTTTTTTTTATTATTTGACTATTATTATTAGTTAAACAATGTTTTGTTGACAGGTATCTACAACACTGATGAACCCACATCCATATGATAACTGGAAAACGAACCCACAGGGCACCCATTACATTCGCTCAATCTTCTATGGAGGAGACTTAATCATCAGTATCCGTATCGTTGCATCTAACTCGAAACACCTCGAAGAAATAAAGGCAAAAGTTGACGCAAAGCTACAAGTCCACGGCATCATCGATGCTGAGGCCCAAGCAAATTTTACAAAAATTGAACAGGACCTGAAAGAGAGTTCAAAAATAAACTTCAGCTATTATTGCACCGCACAATGTACAGAAATTCCAAAAGATGTTGAGAGCATGATGAAGGCTTTGGGTGATTTCCAAAATCAACTGAAAACGGTAAACAAAGGAAAGGGATCGCCTCTTAGATGCGAATTGGTTCCATTGTCCCATCTTGATCCTGATTTTCCCACCATTTCGCGTCACACAGGTCTTGAGATTCAGCTTGGAGAATTTGAAGAAATCTATGACGAAATCCTGCAGGCAAAAAGCATGCTGAAGACGAAGTTAGCTGCTGTGACGTATATGACACAGGAGGAACGTGAGATAGGTGATGAATTAGAGAAAAGAATTGACGATATGAAGTCATGTTTCAACAAAGTTATTTCAGCATTGGATGTCACGACTACTGGGGATCATATTCAGCAAGCTGTTAACTATTACCGTAAAAATAAAAAATTTGGAGGCTTCAGGACCGAAGTAAAAATGTTCTTCAGAGACGATCAGCCACATATATCAGTAAGCATAATATTCTTACATTTAGACTTAAAAACATGTATGCATTTAAAATCCGGCATTGATTAGATTGTTTGTAAAGCAAGATATCCCGATCAGATTATTTGTAAAGCAGGATATCCCGATCAGATTATTTGTAAAGCAAGATATGCCGATCAGATTATTTGTAAAGCAAGATATCCCGATCAGATTATTTGTAAAGCAGGATATCCCGATCAGATTATTTGTAAAGCAAGATATCCCGATCAGATTATTTGTAAAGCAAGATATTTCATCTGTTAATTAAACCTGAAGAAAAGCAAACGATTTTTTTTCAATAATATAAATGTACGAGAAAACGGTAAAGTATTTCATTTTCGCATATTACAAGCCGATTTAATTATTTTCTTTTGCTCAGACAGGTACTTCGGGAACGCCTGTCAAAGACCTCCCACCTGGTGATCCTCTAAGCCTTATCCTTGTAGGAATAACTGGCCATGGAAAAAGCGCAACTGCAAACAGCATCTTTGGTAACTATAAATTCGAGACGCGTATGGGATGTGAATCTGTATCGACCAGCTGTCAGATGGAAACTGGTATCATAGGTGGAAGAAAAATTTATTTAGTAGATACACCAGGGTCTATATACAGCAAGTCCATTTTTGAGGGAGCAAATACATTAGGGACTGCTATCACATGCCGACCTGAGGGATTCCATGCTTTTCTTTTTGTCTTTAGCATAGATGCCAGGATTAGAGAGGAGGACAAAACCGCGATTATGATGCTGAAGAAGAAGTTTGGAGATGGTATTCTGGCTAAGTGTGGTGTGTTTATTTTTACGCATGGGGACAGTTTCAAGAGAAACATGAAGAAGATCAAACGGGATACAACTTTTTTGGAGCACATCACATCTCAGAGAGGATATGTAGAAACTGTTTTGAAGGAATGTAGCTACCGCTGTGCTCTTATCGACAATATGGAAGACGATTCTGGAGTTTTGAGGGAAGAGGTTATCCATATAGTTGCAATGATAGACACACTTGTCAAAACCAATGGAGGTAAAACATATAAATGGTGGAGCTTAAATAAGTAGTGGAAGAAACGAGATAAGGAGGAGGAAACGATTGAACTTGAAAACAAACAAACAATAAGAAAAGGCATTAATAGACAAAGAAAGAGGCCGAAATACAAACATAGTCATCATAAAGAATATCTAAAGAACAATGCATATGGGATATACTTATGCGTCTAGATATATTTGGTTTGCCAAATGGAGAAATTCACCTTATGTGTAGTGCATCTGTTTTCATCAAGTATTTCCATGAAATGTATTTAACACACCAGGTTAGATATCCATGAAATGTATTTTACACACCAGGCTAGATATCCATGAAATGTATTTTACACACCAGGTTAGATATCCATGAAATGTATTTTACACACCAGGTTAGATATCCATGAAAAGTATTTTACACACCAGGTTAGATATCCATGAAAAGTATTTTACACAGGAGGCTAGATATCCACGAAATGTATTTTACAAACCAGACTAGATATCTATGAAGTGTATTCTACACATAAGGCTAAATATTCATGAAATGTATGTTACACATCAGGTTAGATATCCATGAAATGTATTTTACACACCAGGCTAGATATCCATGAAGTGTATTTTACACACCAGGCTAGATATCTATGAAATGTATTTTACACACCAGGCTAGATATCTATGAAATGTATTTTACACATCAAGCTAGATTTCCATGAAATGTATTTTACACATCAGGTTAGATATCCATGAAATGTATTTTACAAACCATACTAGATATCTATGAAGTGTATTCTACACATAAGGCTAAATATTCATGAAATGTATGTTACACATCAAGCTAGATATCCATGAAATGCATTTTACACACCAGGCTAGATATCTATGAAATGTATTTTACACATCAGGCTAGATATCTATGAAATGTATTTTACACATCAAGCTAGATATCCATGAAATGTATTTTACACACCAGGCTAGATATCTATGAAATGTATGTTACACATCAAGCTAGATATCCATGAAATGTATTTTACACACCGGGCTAGATATTTATGAAATGTATTTTACACATCAAGCTAGATATCCATGAAATGTATTTTACAAACTAGCACACCAGGCTAGATATCCATGAAATGTATTTTACACATCAGGTTAGATATCCATGAAATGTATTTTACAAACCAGACTAGATATCTATGAAGTGTATTCTACACATAAGGATAAATATTCATGAAATGTATGTTACACATCAGGTTAGATATCCATGAAATGTATTTTACACACCAGGCTAGATATCCATGAAGTGTATGTTACACATCAGTCTAGATATCCATAAAGTGCATTTTACACATCAGGTTAGATGTACATGAAATGTATTTTATACACC
Source organism: Unio delphinus (assembly GCA_029339505.1). NCBI lineage: Eukaryota > Metazoa > Mollusca > Bivalvia > Unionida > Unionidae > Unio > Unio delphinus. The sequence goes on from JAQISU010000119.1 coordinate 1,370,927, forward strand.
AGGCTAGATATCCATGAAATGTATTTTACACACCATACTAGATATCCATGAAATTTATTTTACACACCAGGCTAGATATCCGAGAAATGTATTTTACACACCAGACTAGATATCCATGAAGTGTATTCTACACATCAGGCTAAATATCCATGAAATGTATTTTACACGTCAGGTAAGATATCCATGAAATGTATTTTACACACCAGGCTAGATATACATTAAGTGTATTTTACACATTAAGCTAGATATGCATGAAATGTATTTTACACATCAGGCTAGATATCCATGAAATGTATTTTACACACCAGACTAGATATCTATGAAATGTATTTTACACACCAGACTAGATATCCATGTAGTGTATTCTACACGTCAGGGTAGATATCTATGAAATGTATTTTACAAACCAGGCTAGATATCCATGTAGTGTATTCTACACATCAGGATAGATATCCATGAAATGTATTTTACACATCAGGCTAGATATCCATGTAATGTATTTTACAAATCAGGCTAGATATCCATGAAATGTATTTTACACACAAGGCTAGATATTCATCAAATGCATTTGAACACCTGTCTAGATATCCATGAAATGTATTTTACACATCAGGCTAGATATCCATGTAGTGTATTTTACACATCAAGCTAGATATCTATGAAATGTATTTTACACACCAAGCTAGATATCCATTAAGTGTATTTTACACATCAAGCTAGATATCCATGAAATGTATTTTACACATCAGGCTGGATATCTATGAAATGTATTTTACACACCAGGCTAGATATTCATTAAATGTATTTTACACATCTGGCTAGATCTCCATGAAATGTATTTTACACACCAGGCTAGATATCTATGAAATGTATTTTACACATCAGGTTGGATATCCATGAAATGTATTTTGCACTCCAGACTAGATATCTATGAAATGTATTTTACACACCAGACTAGATATCCATGTAGTGTATTCTACACGTCAGGGTAGATATCTATGAAATGTATTTTACAAACCAGGTTAGATATCCATGTAGTGTATTCTACACATCAGGATAGATATCCATGAAATGTATTTTACACATCAGGCTAGATATCCATGTAATGTATTTTACAAATCAGGCTAGATATCTTTGAAATGTATTTTACACACCAGGCTAGATATTCATCAAGTGCATTTGAACACCTGTCTAGATATCCATGAAATGTATTTTACACATCAGGCTAGATATCCATGTAGTGTATTTTACACATCAAGCTAGATATCTATGAAATGTATTTTACACACCAAGCTAGATATCCATTAAGTGTATTTTACACATCAAGCTAGATATCCATGAAATGTATTTTACACATCAGGCTGGATATCTATGAAATGTATTTTACACACCAGGCTAGATATTCATTAAATGTATTTTACACATCTGGCTAGATATCCATGAAATGTATTTTACACACCAGGCTAGATATCCATTAAGTGTATTTTACACATCAAGCTAGATATCCATGAAATGTATTTTACACACCAGGCTAGATATCTATGAAATGTATTTTACACATCAGGTTGGATATCCATGAAATGTATTTTGCACACCAGGCTAGATATCCATGAAGTGTATTTTACACATCAGGCTAGATATCTATGAAATGTATTTAACACATCAGGTTGGATATCCATGAAAAGTATTTTGCACACCAGGCTAGATATCCATGAAGTGTATTTTACACATCAGGCTAGATATCCATGTAGTGTATTTTACACATCAAGCTAGATATCTATGAAATGTATTTTACACACCAGGCTAGATATCCATTAAGTGTATTTTACACATCAAGCTAGATATCCATGCAATGTATTTTACACATCAGGCTGGATATCTATGAAATGTATTTTACACATCAGGCTGGATATCTATGAAATGTATTTTACATACCAGGCTAGATATTCATTATATGTATTTTACACATCAGGCTAGATATCCATGAAATGTATTTTACACACCAGGCTAGATATCCATGTAGTGTATTTTACACATCAAGCTAGATATCCATGAAATGTATTTTACACACCAGGCTAGATATCTATGAAATGTATTTTACACATCAGGCTAGATATCCATGAAGTGTATTTTACACATCAGGCTAGATATCTATGAAATGTATTTAACACATCAGGCGGGATATCCATGAAATGTATTTTACACACCAGTCTAGATATTCATCAAATGCATTTTAACACCTGTCTAGATATCCATTAAGTGTATTTTACACATCAGGTTGAATATCCATGAAATGTATTTTGCACACCAGGCTAGATATCCATGAAAATTTGCATTTCAACACCAGGCTAGATATCACAATGTGCATTTGGTTATCACAACTCTTTTGGTTTAAAAAATAGGAAACAATTATACAATTACAATATTAACATAAAACTGATGTAAACTATACACATAATCTTATTGATACAAAACTTAAGAAGTTGTACATTTTAATATGCCCAACTAAATTGGTGGGATATATAGAAACATGTCAATCTCATTTACCCTTTGAGATTAAACCATGAATCAATGTTTCTATCAGCCTTATGACATATATCTAATTATTGAGCCAGGTGTGCCATTTGTTTGGTCACTATTTTATGTTTCAATATTTTTTATGTGTTTGTCTGCATCTATATTTTCATTTTGAGGGTCAAACTTAGTGTAAATTTTATTAAAACACTCTTTTACAATAAGACATGGTGTTCATTTCCATACCTTAATATGAGAGGAACCTAATTAGCACTTTAATATATCAAATATAATAGTGCTCTATTTATTCAAACAAAAGACCAATCAAAACATCCTTGTCTCTTTTCGAATCAAGTCGAGAAACTGACTCTTTTAAAGAGGCTGAGAAGTGATGAATGTAATGTTTCCAATCTGTTAGATTTTTTGGGTCCGTTGAATATCTGGCTTGATCTCAAAGAGAGCTTTTGAGAAAAAAAGTATGCCATGTGGCATCTGTGATTATACATTTTCTAGTAGTTGTAATGCCCAATAGGTGATGACACATCATAAGGCTGATGTGACATCAAATATATGATGACACATCATCAGGCTGTTGTGACATCAAATATATGATAACACAACATCAGGCTGTTGTGACATCAAATATATGATAACACATCATCAGGCTGCTGTGAAATCAAATGTGATTTCAGATTGTTGTGACATCAAATAGGTGATGACACTTTGTCATTGTGACATCAGATATGTGATGACACTTCATTAGGTTGCTGTGAAATCAAATATGTATGATACATGTGACATCATTAGAGTTATCATTATGTAAAGGCAACCAAATGTTTGTAGGAAGTTCAAAATGACTAATATTTGCATCCAAGGTGTTTTCTACAAAGGTGTTTCTCTACAAGGTATCAAAAAAGGACAAGGACATTCTGATTACTAATGAGACAAGATGAAAATTATTCTGATGAATAGCGGTTTGGAGGATGTGTAGGGAATACACTGTTAGAAGAATACACTGTTAGGAGAATGTGTAAGGAATACACTGTTAGGAGAATGTGTAGGGTATACACTCCTAGGGGAATGTGTAGGAAATGCACTGTTTGGAGGATGCTATGGATCTACACTGTTTGCAGGATGTTTCGGGGATACACTGTTTGCAGGATGTTATGGGGATACACTGTTTGCAGGATGTTTAGGAGATACTGTTTGGAGGATGTTATGGGGATACACTGTTTGGAGGATGTTATGGATGATTGTAGGGAGTACACTGTTCCGATGACTTTCTGTGGATATATGGTTTGGATGATTTTCTGTGGATATATGGTTTGGATCATTTTCTGTGGATATATGTTTTGGATGATTGTAGGGAGTACACTGTTCAAAAGACTTTCTGTGGATATATGGTTTGGATGATTTTCTGTGGATATATGGTTTGGATGATTTTAGGAGGATACACTGTTTGGAATAATCCAGAGGAATTGGGTTTGGATAAATTAGATTCTACTGTAAGAACAATGATCAAAATTTCAACTTTTTATTCACACAATACCTGTACATAATTCTCTCATTTACACAATTCATGAACTTTAACCTCTGATATACACAATACATGAACTTTAACCTCTGATATACAAAATACATGAACTTTAACCTCTGATATACAAAATACATGAGCTTTAACCTCTGATAGACACAATACATGAACTTTAATCTCTGATTTACACTTTAACCTTTCATATACACAATACACATACTTCAACCTCTCATGTACACAATACATATACATCAATGTTTGATATACACAATGTAATTTGGCAAGATACATATATATATCCAATTTCATCTTTCAGACTAAATGAATGTAACTAAATTGGAAACATCTTTTCTATGGCTGGTATTTTTCAGATTGGTCCATTTATCCCAGTATGTGAAGGTGCCAAAAAACATATTTTCATTTACATTGCTCTTACTGTACACAGGAATTCAATCAACAAAAAAGCTTTCTCAGGATGTTTATAAAGACATGTGATTTATTTTTCATCAACATACAATTACAAGATGAAACTTACATTAGAAAATGTGATTTTCTTGCCAGTGATAACATTATTGCAGTGTCTTGTCATTCTTGAGATCTTTAATGCATTTTTGATGATTCTTGTAAACTATGAAAAATGTGCACATCAAATTATACTGAGCACCTTATGCATAAAATGCTGCTGTTTTATTTTCGTAAATAAATGAAGTACAAAATTCTAGGAAATTGTAAAATGTTAACAGAGTAATATTTATTGCAGTAGTACAAAAACATAGCTAAAAATTTAATGTTCTGGAAAAGTTTTGTAAATATTTCCATTAATAATATACTATATGTTTAAAAAAATAATCATTTATTATTACATCAATATGATACACATTCATTTGTTACAATTCACATTTTGTGCTGGATAAATGTAGTCTAGACTCTTTGGATCTTTAACCAATAATAATCACATCCTGTATGCATTTCGTTTTCTACATTATTATCATACCCCAAACATGAATGTCTAGAATAGGTCATGCCTTTCTTTGCTAAGATTTTGTTGTGACACACTATAGAAAGAGCTAATCAAGACCAATTTTATGCCATTCAACTTTAAATATAACAATGAACTGGCGACACCAAAACTTTTTACTGTATCTGAATGTTTAAAAAATCTATGAAAAATATGAAATAAAGACTAGCATGTACTGTGTCTAATAACAGATAATAAAAATTAATTTTATAATATGAGCACTGTAGCGTATCTTACAATTGATAACAGCATAAAAACTACTAATAATAACAACCCATATATTGTTGTATACAATTTCATTATAATGTATGTATGTATGTATTTATGTGAATACTAACAATCCATAACAATAACAAAATAATACTGCATCTAATCTCTTTTTCCGATTATCATAGACGTGTTTTTAAAGCTGATATTAGTGCTATGTAGCTACAGGAAGGCAACAATGAATCTGATGAGACAGAAAATAAAAAATGGATATCTTACTCATTTGCCATTGATTTGTTTCTCACACTTTATTGGTTATAGAATGGATATCTTACTCATTTCCCAATGATTTGTTTTTCACACATTATTGGTTATAGAATGGATATCTTACTCATTTCCCATTGATTTGTTTCTCACACATTATTGCTTATAGAATGGATATCTTACTCATTTGCCATTGATTTGTTTTTCACACATTATTGGTTATAGAATGGATATCTTACTCATTTGCCATTGATTTGTTTCTCACACTTTATTGGTTATAGAATGGATATCTTACTCATTTCCCATTGATTTGTTTTTCACACATTATTGGTTATAGAATGGATATCTTACTCATTTCCCATTGATTTGTTTCTCACACTTTATTGGTTATAGAATGGATATCTTACTCATTTCCCATTGATTTGTTTTTCACACATTATTGGTTATAGAATGGATATCTTACTCATTTCCCATTGATTTGTTTCTCACACTTTATTGGTTATAGAATGGATATCTTACTCATTTGCCATTGATTTGTTTTTCACACATTATTGGTTATAGAATGGATATCTTACTCATTTGCCATTGATTTGTTTCTCACACTTTATTGGTTATAGAATGGATATCTTACTCATTTCCCATTGATTTGTTTTTCACACATTATTGATTATAGAATGGATATCTTACTCATTTGCCATTGATTTGTTTCTCACACATTATTGGTTATAGAATGGATATCTTACTCATTTCCCATTGATTTGTTTTTCACACATTATTGCTTATAGAATGGATATCTTACTCATTTGCCATTGATTTGTTTCTCACACATTATTGGTTATAGAATGGATATCTTACTCATTTGCCATTGATTTGTTTTTCACACATTATTGGTTATAGAATGGATATCTTACTCATTTCCCATAGATTTGTTTTTCACACATTATTGGTTATAGAATGGATATCTTACTCATTTCCCATTGATTTGTTTCTCACACATTATTGGTTATAGAATGGATATCTTACTCATTTGCCATTGATTTGTTTTTCACACATTATTAGTTATAGAATGGATATCTTACTCATTTCCCATTGATTTGTTTCTCACACATTATTGGTTATAGAATGGATATCTTACTCATTTGCCACTGATTTGTTTTTCACACATTATTGGTTATAGAATGGATATCTTACTCATTTACCATTGATTTGTTTCGCACACTTTATTGGTTATAGAATGGATATCTTACTCATTTGCCATTGATTTGTTTTTCACACATTATTGGTTATAGAATGGATATCTTACTCATTTCCCATTGATTTGTTTCTCACACTTTATTGGTTATAGAATGGATATCTTACTCATTTCCCATTGATTTGTTTTTCACACTTTATTGGTTATAGAATGGATATCTTACTCATTTGCCATTGATTTGTTTCTCACACTTTATTGGTTATAGAATGGATATCTTACTGATTTCCCATTGATTTGTTTTTCACACATTATTGGTTATAGAATGGATATCTTACTCATTTCCCATTGATTTGTTTTTCACACTTTATTGGTTATAGAATGGATATCTTACTCATTTCCCATTGATTTGTTTCTCACACTTTATTGGTTATAGAATGGATATCTTACTCATTTCCCATTGATTTGTTTTTCACACTTTATTGGTTATAGAATGGATATCTTACTCATTTTTCATTGATTTGTTTCTCACACTTTATTGGTTATAGAATGGATATCTTACTCATTTCCCATTGATTTGTTTCTCACACATTATTGGTTATAGAATGGATATCTTACTCATTTCCCATTGATTTGTTTTTCACACTTTATTGGTTATAGAATGGATATCTTACTCATTTCCCATTGATTTGTTTCTCACACATTATTGGTTATAGAATGGATATCTTACTCATTTCCCATTGATTTGTTTCTCACACATTATTGGTTATAGAATGGATATCTTACTCATTTCCCATTGATTTGTTTTTCACACTTTATTGGTTATAGAATGGATATCTTACTCATTTCTCACACTTTATTGGTTATAGAATGGATATCTTACTCATTTGCCATTGATTTGTTTTTCACACATTATTGGTTATAGAATGGATATCTTATTCATTTCCCATTGATTTGTTTCTCACACTTTATTGGTTATAGAATGGATATCTTACTCATTTCCCATTAATTTGTTTCTCACACATTATTGGTTATAGAATGGATATCTTACTCATTTCCCATTGATTTGTTTTTCACGCATTATTGGTTATAGAATGGATATCTTACTCATTTCCCATTGATTTGTTTCTCACACTTTATTGGTTATAGAATGCCAATGAAATGGGAGTTAAATGTCCTTCCACAAAAAAAGCAGCTAACTCAGGTAGGTATCAAACCAGTGACCTGTGTATCTGACATTCTACCAACTACCTAATGTGGTTCCAAATTCGCTGTTAAAATATACACCCATTTATATTCAACAGGTAGTCAGTAGCAACCAATTTAATTTGTCATCTTACCAAATTTCTTGTTAAAATATACACACATTAATATTCAACAGGTAGTCAGTAGCAACCAATCTAAAATGTCATCTTTCCAAATTCCTTGTTAAAATACACACCCATTTATATTCAACAGATAATTACAATTATTAAAAATTGTCCCTGCTGTTGAACTTTCAGTAAATGCTGACCTTTAATTAGCAGTCCAATGGACTCTGGGAAAAAAAACTTGATAATAATAACAACAATAATAACAATACTACTAATAATACAACACCCTTCTTACCCATGGTTATAGCATGTACAAGTCAAAACAAAGATTTTGCTGAAAGTTGCTCCACTGGTGTTTAGTGGGTAATGTGGAAGGATGGACTGATAGACAATAACCTTGACAAACTTTAGGAAGGACAGACAGACAATAACCCTGTCAAACTTTAGGATGGACAGACAGACAATAACCCTGACAAACTTTAGGATGGACTGACAGACAATAATCCTGACAAACTTTAGGATGGACAGACAGACAATAACCCTATCAAACTTTAGGATAGACTGATGGACAATAACCCTGACAAACTTAAGGATGGAAAGGCAGACAATAACCCTGTCAAACTTTAGGATGGTCTGACAGAAAATAACCCTGACAAACTTTAGGATGGACAGACACGTAGTGAATTGGTTCTTACAAAAACATCTTAATTTACATATTAACCTATGGTCTAGTGTTGAGCATGGTGACTACAAGTTGAGTCCTGTGTTGATGTACCCATTCAATTTTGCTCCCAAAACTTCATGCATAAAGCTTCTTTTCTGTATGGCTACTAAATAATTCAGGTTACAATTTTATAAAGATTTAGTTTTTTACAATTGACACTGTGATTCAGTTTTACACAACTGTCACTGTGATTCAGCTTTACACATCTGACACTGTGATTTGGTTTGACACAAGTGTCGCTAATTCAGTTTTATATATATGCTACTTCTACTTAAACTACAGGATGGGAATTCCAAACTATTTTTCTGCTATGTTGCCAATATGGTACCCATGTGCAATAGAGCTGTCTCTCACCTCTGGGATGTTGTGGTAAAATATTTGAACAGCAATGACAATTTCAAATATTTTCTAAGCAAAACTCTTGAATGCAGTCATAGATCTAAAATTGGTACAAACATGTTACAACTCCTGGCCAACCGACATGTGTTGTGGATGAATAGTTTTGTGGGGAAAGAATATGCAGCAAAAAAGCCAAAGGTTTTGGCATTCAATAGACATTGTTCTAATCTGTGAAATTTATATTGTAACCATTATAAAATAATCATTTGGTTCCTATTATTAACTCACTTCCTGCCCCAATTTTTCAAGCATTAATACCATAATGGTGTTTAAAATTAGTGTATGTACAGAAATATTTCATTTTCATAAATTACTTTTCATTTTCATCTTTATTAAATCCCTGCTATAACATTAACTTAGATAATATAAAAATTACTTTTCATTTTCTTTGTCATCTTTATTAAATCCCTGCTATAACATTAACTTAGATAATATAAAAATTACTTTTCATTTTCTTTGTCATCTTTATTAGATAACTTAGATAACTGTGCCATGCATCCTGAATATTTACAAGCTCTACACAAATTTATCCTTATTGATTTTTGTCATCACTCAAGCTGAATTAATTTAGCAAATTAAATTTCATCAAACAGAAAACAGTTCTTTAACAAAACTATGCAGTAATGCTTTATTAGCAATCATGAATGGAAAGCTGCCTTGATGCACATGTGAGTTGGCCACACCTTTAGCCAACTCAACAAGCAGCTGAAAACCAGTCAATTCTTTGGTAAACCCTGTCCTCTATGTCTCTCCCATAATTCCTTAATTCACCATTTTGACTATACTACAACTTTCTGACACACATTGGCATTTACAATGAAATTAAAGTCAGTCTTTTTTTTCTGCCTGTACCATCCTCCTCAAAAAAATAAACTGACTGAAGCTCTTTGTTTTTGAGGCAGTATTCTAACCTTTTGGAGTATGTAAATTAGATCAGTGGCAATCTTTCAATTGTATGAACTATTTTAACAATCCTGATTCAATTTTGAAATAATGTATGTATACAGTAGCCAAATTCTGACTATGTAAAATGAAGAATTAAAGAAAACTTTGGGTTGACAGATCATAACAAATCAATGTAAATCAAAGAATTACATTAAAACTTTGGTACACCAAACCATTACAAATCAATGTAAACCAAAAAATTAATTAAAACTTTGGTATGCCAAACCATTACAAATCAATGTAAACCAAAGAATTGCACTAAAACTTTGGTATGCCAAACCATTACAAATCAATGTAAACCAAAAAATTAATTAAAACTTTGGTACACCAAACCATTACAAATCAATGTAAACCAAAGAATTGCACTAAAACTTTGGTATGCCAAACCATTACAAATCAATGTAACCCAAAAAATTAATTAAAACTTTGGTAAGCCAACCCATTACAAATCAATGTAAACCAAAGAATTGCAATAAAACTTCAGTACACCAAACCATTACAAATCTAAGAATTACATTAAAACTTCAGTAGCTCATAAAATTACACAAAACAACTAAGCATGCAGTATTGCAAGATAAAGTATACAAGTTGAAGATGATACAATTCAATGTAAAGGTAAAAAATTGAGCAAATCATTAAAACTATGGTGACATTGTCACACAAACTGCATCTCCCCCCACCCCCAAACAGAGATCAGATTTTGTCAGGTTGTACATCATTATAAACTGAGCAAAATTGTTGAAAAAGCAATACGGATGTAACATCTGCACAATTAAACAAAGCAATATGGCTGTTAGTAGTTAAACACAAGGTCAGAGCATTAACAGCAGGTACAAGTATAATATATGATAAAAAAGCAGCTTTTTGAAATACATATTGAAAAAAGTCTAACTTTCTCATCAATTACTTCTAGCAATTCTTATTACAAAAGGATTAAAAATGTATGGGTTGCTAAAGCATGTTAGTATGTAAAAGGTAGATTTTCATAACAACTAAATACACTATATATTCAGGTTCCTGCCATTTCTTTACTCTGTATTTCATGCAAGGTTAATCATCCTGTTGGTTTGTGTCATCATGGTAAATACTGCTGCCAAAAGGAATCCAGTTATTGGATAAATCAACTTCAGCTCCACCTTCAGGATATCCTATACAAATAATAATAGTAGCAGTAGTAATAATAATTGTAATAATAGTAGTAAAAATAATAGTAGTAGTAGTAATAATGATTGTAATAATAGTAAAAATAATAATAGTAGTAGTACTAATAATGACTGTAATAATAGTAGTAAAAAATAGTAGTAGTAGTAATAATAATTGTAATAATAGTAGCAAAATAATAATAGTAGTAGTAGTAGTAATAATTGTAATAATAGTAGTAAAATAATAGTAGTAATAATGACTGTAATAATAGTAGTAAAATTATAATAGTAGTAGTAATAATGACTGTAATAATACAGTCAAACCCACTTATCTCGACCTCGGTTATCTCGACAACCCGCTTATGTCGAGCGTTTTGGTCCGGTCCCGAAAAAATTCTTCTTTGTTATGCTATTTTTTACCCGCTTATCTCGACCTCTGTTAAGTCGATAACCCGGTTATGTCGGGCATAAGTTTCGGTCCGAAGTAACATGTGGACCCGCTTAATTCGACGAAATGCAACTTTTTAACGTCAATCTCACAGAAATTGTACAAGAAATAGTCAGCAAAAGCGATCGATATTCAGGCACAATTTTGGTCCGTTACGGCAGTAGTCACATGTTTATTTCATATTCTTTCTATTTTTGGTTCATAAGAGTAGCTTAATCGATTAGTTTATTAAGAATATATCATGTTCACTACATAAAATATTCAAGGATTCACAAAGACAAGAATGTGCACAAATTACAATGTAACTTTATTTTACGAAAACCCAGAATCTTAGATGTCAGCTACATGCGAATGGATAATCTCAGGCACTTGGCTTCTATACAATGGCAGTCGAGGCCCCATAATTTAGTTCTCATGCTTGAGGTCTTTTTAATTTTGTTTTGTTTTCTTATTTGTAATATATCTTATTTAGGTCTGGCAGAAAAATTGGCTTCCATTGTTTTAATTTATTTTCAAAATTCCTGTGAATACCAGTAAAGGGCAACCCAAGTCGGCAAACAAAAAAAAACAGAAAAGAAAATAAGAATCGGCACACTTGAAAGAATCAAAAGTCAGTTTCCAGGGTCGGTTTGCTTTGCAATAAAATAACCTTTGTATTTGATATCCTGCCGGTAAGTTCAAAGAATTAGTTTACTGCTCGATGTGTTTATTCACCACCCGTGCATCTATTTATTTGCCATCTGGAATCATAATTGATACAAACTCGCATTGATGCCTGCAGGGTAAGTAGTCTACTCAACATTAACTTGCTTTAATAAATACTCTTTGTAACCCATGCTAGCGAAAGGAGTGTCATTTGCACTCACAGTCAATGTACATGTACATGTATTTTCAAAAACATTTATTGATCTTTATCTGCGAGATACTGTCATATATTAACCTGGATATAATACAATCTTGGTTATTTTGCACCTAACACCGCGTTATGCGTGAATGGCGGGTGCCTGAAAGCAATCGGTGGATGTTTCTCTCTTACTCTCTCATTTGTGATTTTCTTTGATCCATTTTTCAATCTGATAACATATTCAAACCTCTGGGTACAACCAAACATGATTTGTTTTTCAATATTCACATCAATTATAAAAATGCATCATGTGTTATCTGACATAAGTGATGCACACTACAGTAATGGATGCATACGCTACATGTGATATAAGGAGTTCATAGATATATTTTTTCTTTAATAAATTACTTATGATGATAAAAAAGGAATAAATGATAACAACACCAGGTTAGTTCATTTCATTTAATTATCAATTAAGCGTTTTGTTTATTTTATTGTAACATGCAGTGGGAGGGGATTCCAGTAAACACCAGCAAGAGACAGGAGTAATGCTCAAGGACATTTTTAAAATTACCGGTTTTTATGAACCCGAATATCTCGGGACCCGGTTATATCGACGATTTCTTTACACCCCCGACGTAATCGAGATAACCGGGTTTGACTGTAGTAGTAAAAATAATAATAGTAGTAGTAGTAATAATAATTGTAATAATAATAGTACGTGTAGTAGTAATAATAATAATTGTAATAATAGTAGTAAAATAATAATAGTAGTAATAATAATAATTGTAATAATAGTAGTAAAATATTAATAGTAGTAGTAATAATAATTGTAATAATAGTAGTAAAATAATAATAGTAGTAATAATAATAATTGTAATAATAGTAGTAAAATAATAATAGTAGTAATAATAATAATTGTAATAATAGTAGTAAAATATTAATAGTAGTAGTAATAATAATTGTAATAATAGTAGTAAAATAATAATAGTAGTAATAATAATAATTGTAATAATAGTAGTAAAATAATAATAGTAGTAATAATAATAATTGTAATAATAGTAGTAAAATAATAATAGTAGCACTAACATTAATTACAACAACAATAACAATGATGAAAAAAAAAATCACTAAACAAATACACCTTCATCAACAACAACATTAACTTACCTGCCTGGTATCCAACTAATTGGTTCGCAGAGGCAGACCAAGTGATTAAAATCTGATCCCATATTTTAATGCAGATTTGGATATGCCTTTTAGAATTTTATATTAGGGTTATGTATTAAATTAAATACTGAATGGAAAAATTTGAAACTTTGTACAATGGTTAATTTAATTTATTAAATTAAATATGAATTGAAAATTTTTAAACTTTGTACAATGATTATTTATTAAATTAAATACTGAATGGAAAAATTTGAAACTTTGTACAATGGTTAATTTAATTTATTAAATTAAATATGAATTGAAAATTTTTAAACTTTGTACAATGATTATTTATTAAATTAAATACTGAATGGAAAATTTTGAAACTTTGCACAATGGTTATTTACTAAATTAAATAGTTAATGGAAAATTTTGAAACTTTGTACAATGGTTATTTACTAAATTAAATACTGAATGGAAAATTCTGAAACTTTGTACAATGGATATTGACTAAATTAAATACTGAATGGAAAATTTTGGAAACTCTATAATATGATTATGTTTTATATTAAGTACAGGATTCTGATGAATTAATTTTATGATGGATTTATTGAGACATTGTTTGGTTATATTTCTCTATGTGGCAATATCTGATGGTCCCATGTTCCTCATTTGAACAATTTTGTGCTAAATAACCAATAATTCATACAAGTCAACTGACAGAATCATATAATAATAATAATAATAATAATAATAATAATAACAATAACAATAACAATAATAACAATAATAATAATAATAATAATAATAATAATAATAGTAATAATAATAACAATGAGGACTTTGTATAGTGCCTAATCTTCAGAAGCTCTAAGTGCTTTACAACTTCTATAATGATATGACTACAAAAGCATAAAAAAACAAAACAAACACCATGAAATTAGAAAACATAAAAATCCTGCTAATATTTAAGGTAGGAAACATTATTAAGTCTTTTGTAACGGCATATATCAATATGTTAAAACTCAAACAAAATCTCCTCAACAGAGATCAAACTTAGAGTAGATTCATTGATAACACAACTCAAAATTGATGAAACAGACAACAATTTCAAATTATTCAATAAATTCACCAGTGAAAACCAGACTACACTTAAATTTAGATGTCATGAGACAAGTCCAATGTTGTCTTGAATATACCATTTACTAGAAAAGGGGAAAAGAGACTACTACTGCAAACCCAACTGACTCTCACCAATATCTGTTACCCAACCAGCTATCACCAAATATTATGCAATCAAAATCATCCTTATGACCTGCTTGGTGAGACCAAATGCCGCTACAATCCATCTGACCATGGGGAGAGACTCGGAGAGCTTGGTGGGCATGTTAGAATGTGAGAATACAAAGGGTTATAGAGTTACAAGCTATAAACAAAACTAGATTCCTTGACAGGAAAACATTATTGAATTACAAGGACTGATGTTCAACTGGCTAAAACATTTTTTTCCAGAAATCCAAGACAAGACCAATTTTATTTTTAACTGCCGAATGCTGAAACGATATATAGTGAATTTCAAATCATCACCATTTTAAAACAAGCACAAGTGGACATCAAAAAAGTCTAGATGAATGAAAGATGGCACTATTTTCAAAGATCAAGGACATACATATACCAAGATGGCACCATTTTCATCAAAGATCAAGGACATACGATAACAAGATGGCACCATTTTCATCAAAAGACCAAGGACATACATATAACAAGATGGCACCATTTTCATCAAAGATCAAGGATATACGATAACAAGATGGCACCATTTTCATCAAAGATCAAGGACATACGATAACAAGATGGCACCATTTTCATCAAAGACCAAGGACATACATATAACAAGATGGCACCATTTTCATCAAAGATCAAGGATATACAATAACAAGATGGCACCATTTTCATCAAAGATCAAGGACATACAATAACAAGATCGCACCATTTTCATCAAAGACCAATGACATACATATAACTAGATGGCACCATTTTCATCAAAGATCAAGGATATACAATAACAAGATGGCACCATTTTCATCAAAGATCAAGGATATATGATAACAAGATGGCACCATTTTCATCAAAGATCAAAGACATATGATAACAAGATGACACCATTTTCATCAAAGATCAAGGACATACAATAACAAGATGGCACCATTTTCATCAAAGATCAAGGATATACGATAACAAAATGGCACCATTTTCATCAAAGATCAAGGACATAGGATAACAAGATGGCACTATTTTTTTCATCAAAGATCAAGGACATGCATATAACAAGATGGCACAATTTTCATCAAAGATTAAGGACATACATATAACAAGATGGCACCATTTTCATCAAAGATCAAGGACATACGATAATAAGATGGCATCATTTTCATCAAAGATCAAGGACGTACGATAACAAGATGGCACCATTTTCATCAAAGATCAAGGACATACATATAACTAGATGGCACCATTTTCATCAAAGATCAAGGACATACAATAACAAGATGGCACCATTTTCATCAAAGACCAAGGACATACATATAACTAGATGGCACCATTTTCATCAAAGATCATGGATATACGATAACAAGATGGCACCATTTTCATCAAAGATCAAGGATATACGATAACAAGATGGCACCATTTTCATCAAAGATCAAGGACATATGATAACAAGATGGCACTATTTTCATCAAAGATCAAGGACATACATATAACAAGATGGCACCATTTTCATCAAAGATCAAGGATATACGATAACAAGATGGCACCATTTTCATCAAAGATCAAGGAAATATGATAACAAGATGGCACCATTTTCATCAAAGATCAAGGACATACATATAACAAGATGGCACCATTTTCATCAAAGATCAAGGACATACAAATAACTAGATGGCACCATTTTCATCAAAGATCAAGGATACACGATAACAAGATGGCACCATTTTCATCAAAGATCAAGGACATACATATGACTAGATGGCACCATTTTCATCAAAGATCAAGGACATACAATAACAAGATGGCACCATTTTCATCAAAGATCAAGGACATACAATAACAAGATGGCACCATTTTCATCAAAGACCAAGGACATACATATAACTAGATGGCACCATTTTCATCAAAGATCAAGGATATATGATAACAAGATGGCACCATTTTCATCAAAGATCAAGGATATACAATAACAAGATGGCACCATTTTCATCAAAGATCAAGGACATACAATAACAAGATGGCACCATTTTCATCAAAGACCAAGGACATACATATAACTAGATGGCACCATTTTCATCAAAGATCAAGGATATACGATAACAAGATGGCACCATTTTCATCAAAGATCAAGGATATATGATAACAAGATGGCACCATTTTCATCAAAGATCAAAGACATATGATAACAAGATGACACCATTTTCATCAAAGATCAAGGACATACATATAACAAGATGGCACCATTTTCATCAAAGATCAAGGATATACGATAACAAGATGGCACCATTTTCATCAAAGATCAAGGAAATACGATAACAAGATGGCACCATTTTCATCAAAGATCAAGGACATACATATAACAAGATGGCACCATTTTCATCAAAGATCAAGGACATACAAATAACTAGATGGCACCATTTTCATCAAAGATCAAGGATACACGATAACAAGATGGCACCATTTTCATCAAAGATCAAGGACATACATATGACTAGATGGCACCATTTTCATCAAAGATCAAGGACATACAATAACAAGATGGCACCATTTTCATCAAAGATCAAGGACATACAATAACAAGATGGCACCATTTTCATCAAAGACCAAGGACATACATATAACTAGATGGCACCATTTTCATCAAAGATCAAGGATATATGATAACAAGATGGCACCATTTTCATCAAAGATCAAGGATATACGATAACAAGATGGCACCATTTTCATCAAAGATCAAGGACATATGATAACAAGATGGCACTATTTTCATCAAAGATCAAGGACATACATATAACAAGATGGCACCATTTTCATCAAAGATCAAAAACATACATATAACAAGATGGCACCATTTTCATCAAAGATCAAGGATATACGATAACAAAAGGGCACCATCTTCATCAAAGATCAAGGACATAGGATAACAAGATGGCACTATTTTTTTCATCAAAGATCAAGGACATACATATAGCAAGATGGCACCATTTTCATCAAAGATCAAGGACATACATATAACAAGATGGAACCATTTTCATCAAAGATCAAGGACATACAATAACAAGATGGCACCATTTTCATCAAAGATCAAGGACATACGATAACAAGATGGCACCATTTTCATCAAAGATCAAGGACATACAATAACAAGATGGCACCATTTTCATCAAAGATCAAGGATATACGATAACAAAATGGCACCATTTTCATCAAAGATCAAGGACATAGGATAACAAGATGGCACTATTTTTTTCATCAAAGATCAAGGACATGCATATAACAAGATGGCACAATTTTCATCAAAGATTAAGGACATACATATAACAAGATGGCACCATTTTCATCAAAGATCAAGGACATACGATAATAAGATGGCATCATTTTCATCAAAGATCAAGGACGTACGATAACAAGATGGCACCATTTTCATCAAAGATCAAGGACATACATATAACTAGATGGCACCATTTTCATCAAAGATCAAGGACATACAATAACAAGATGGCACCATTTTCATCAAAGACCAAGGACATACATATAACTAGATGGCACCATTTTCATCAAAGATCATGGATATACGATAACAAGATGGCACCATTTTCATCAAAGATCAAGGATATACGATAACAAGATGGCACCATTTTCATCAAAGATCAAGGACATATGATAACAAGATGGCACTATTTTCATCAAAGATCAAGGACATACATATAACAAGATGGCACCATTTTCATCAAAGATCAAAAACATACATATAACAAGATGGCACCATTTTCATCAAAGATCAAGGATATATGATAACAAAAGGGCACCATCTTCATCAAAGATCAATGACATAGGATAACAAGATGGCACTATTTTTTTCATCAAAGATCAAGGACATACATATAACAAGATGGCACCATTTTCATCAAAGATCAAGGACATACATATAACAAGATGGCACCATTTTCATCAAAGATCAAGGACATACATATAACAAGATGGCACCATTTTCATCAAAGATCAAGGACATACAATAACAAGATGGCACCATTTTCATCAAAGATCAAGGACATACAATAACAAGATGGCACCATTTTCATCAAAGATCAAGGACATACAATAACAAGATGGCACCATTTTCATCAAAGATCAAGGACATACGATAACAAGATGGCACCATTTTCATCAAAGATCAAGGACATACATATAACAAGATGGTACCATTTTCATCAAAGATCAAGGACATACAATAACAAGATGGCACCATTTTCATCAAAGATCAAGGACATACAATAACAAGATGGCACCATTTTCATCAAAGATCAAGGACATACAATAACAAGATGGCACCATTTTCATCAAAGATCAAGGACATACGATAACAAGATGGCACCATTTTCATCAAAGATCAAGGACATACAATAACAAGATGGCACCATTTTCATCAAAGATCAAGGACATACAATAACAAGATGGCACCATTTTCATCAAAGATCAAGGACATACGATAACAAGATGGCACCATTTTCATCAAAGATCAAGGACATACATATAACAAAATGGTACCATTTTCATCAAAGATCAAGGACATACAATAACAAGATGGCACCATTTTCATCAAAGATCAAGGACATATGATAACAAGATGGCACCATTTTCATCAAAGATCAAGGACATACGATAACAAGATGGCACCATTTTCATCAAAGATCAAGGACATATAATAACAAGATGGCACCATTTTCATCAAAAGAACAAGAACATACTTGTAACAAGATGGTACCATTTTCATCAAAGAACAAGGACATAATTGTAACAAGTGTTTTAGTGAAAAACCCATGTCAAGAACACATGCATATACTTGTAGTGAAAAACAATCTGTACAGTATGTCTAGCGATAAAAAGATTTTGAAGGCGACAACCATGGTGGTCATGTTGGAGATCAGCAGTTAATTCTATTTACAGCCAAGCATATACTGAATTTTTTTTTATAGTGAAAACCATATTTTGATATATCAACTGATCAAATAAACAGTAATAAATTGAATTTCAAGCCAGTAATCATACTACAGCCACACCGACTGTGAGGGACCATTTTCAAGCTTGTAATCATACTACAGCCATACAGACTGTGAGAGACTATTTTCAAGTTTGTAATCATACTACAGCCATATAGACTGTGAGGGACTCTCTTTTCAAGTCTGTAAGCATACTGCAGCCATACCGACTGTGAGGGCTCTATTTTCAAGCTGTAATCATACTACAGCCATATAGACTGTGAGGGGCTCTATTTTCAAGCAAGTAGTCATACTACAGCAATACCGACTGTAAGGGACTCTATTTTCAAGTCTGTAATTATGCTTCAGACATACCAACTGTCTGAGGGACACTATTCTAATAAATAATAACTTGCGGTGGAAATGATTAGTTTATTTTAAGACTATTCAAGCAATGGGAGAACATAAATTTTTGAAGATATGTTGCTTTTCAGTTTACGTGGTTTTTTTATGGGCTGCAAGGGTATGACATCGTGAACATCATATGGGAGGCACAGGTAATATGGTTTGATTTTTATATGGGGAGTAAAGGGTTAAAAACCAATTAAACCATAGGATGCAACAGCATGCATATTTTCAAAACTTCTCTTCAAGGAGTAGCAATAACCAATTCTAACACATTCTTTACAATGGACAGATGCCAAAAGCACAAGAATTATATAAAATCTTCTGGTCTGCAACCACTATAATAGTTAAATAAACTTATAAAACTCTATGGGCAGAATTGGTCCAGCAACTTTTTGGAAGATATTGATAAGTACCCCTGCAGTTACCAAAAACAGCCCAATTGGATTGTATTCTATAAACTAAGATGGCATATCAGGTTCACTTAGTCAAAAGGCTTCAAGACATGTGATGGTCCTGTGTCCATGACATTGTCCTGGATTTCTTAACAGCCACTGAATTTATTTTTCCCCATGCAATAAATAATTATAACAGCCATATTAGATGAGAAATGTTATAACGTATGAACTGTGAAGAAAGGTGTCCTCACCTTCACCTCGTAATGGTTGGTTTTCAGTATTCATTGCTGCTGGTGAATCATCAACAGGAACTGACAAAGAGAAAACAAATATGGTTTTAAGTTATGTATTTGAGTTAGCTTTTCTCCAAGGAAAGGTCTACAGCATTGATGCATGAGTGTCATTAATGACTCTATTAATAATACAACACACTCTAAACACTCTTGATGTATGTAAAATTATGTTTTGCAGCAAACTGACCTATATCCTTATACTGAGTGGTGGTTAATAAGTATGAGCAACTATTTTCCTAAAGAAGAAAATAACAAAACAAGACACCTAAGTGGACATAATGCTGCTCACACCTGTTTGACATCTGCCTGATTGTCAGTTGGATACTCTCTGTAGAATTCTTTCCCAGTGCTACTGATTGCATAAACCATGAAAATGTAATTTCTTTTGCTATTATTCTTTTCGGGATAACTAATTTCAGTGTCTGGTCTGTTATTACTGGGTAGGTTTTCCTTAGAAATGTGCATTGGGGGTGGGGATGCACAGCAATGTTCTCCCTTGGCCTTTGTAACACCCTTATTTTGGCTAGACTCTCAAAGAAGGGCCAGACTCAAACCTGACAAAGTCATTCCAGGGACTTTGGTAAAGAACAAAAGCAACTTCACTACAGAGACCGGGTAGCTCCTCCAGTAAGACTTTGGTAGTGTCCAAAAGCAACTTCACTACAGAGTAGCTCCTACAGTAATACAATGGATAATTAATGCCTAGATGCTTCCAAAAAATGCTGAAGGTCAACTGGTGACAGAGATTTATCATTTAATGAAAGTGGATGGCATGCATGAGTTTGATTACTAGAGACCTAGCCTTTAGCTCTAAGATTTCCAATGTATTAACTAGAAGGCAACATTTAAATCCCCATGGAAGCACCCTTGAATGCCACTCTAGTATTCAAATGGGTGGTTTAAAGGGACAGGAAGGGATGTGAACCCTTTAACTAGCTTTAGAGACCAAGGGTCTTAACATGAGGGGTTAGGGTCAGTTGTGTTGGGGACAGACCACTGGTTATATTGTCAAAAGAATTCCTGGCCCTTAGTCAATTTTTGGGAAAACCCCTAATGAGAGCTGAGTGAAGAAGAAACAAAGAACCGATTAAGAGGTAGCCCTAGAAAGTCTCATTGAGTTGCTCTTCCCTCATGCCATTATAGCTAATGTGGAAAAAGAACCAGCGAAAACACAAGGAACCACAGATCCAAGAGAAACTATTGGCAAGCTTTCTCATATACCCACAATGCTCAAACCTCAGAATCAAACCCACACAGGTGAGATTGCAATGATCCGTAGTAATGCTGAGCACTTTAGACCACTCAGAGCCCCCAGCATGTTTTGTAATAACACTAATTTGGGTATAGAAAGGTCATAGCCTGGTTCCTGAAATTTTGCACTTATTTCACGAATTGCTTGAAGCACTACAAAGCTGTCTTTAGTGTCAAATAACAGCTTGATTTAATAATTTGGCAAGATATGTTTTATACTTCAAGAAAAAAATTACAATTCCTTCTTGCTTATTTTTGAAAGACATTAGCTTCTTTAAAAGCTGATAATTGTTGATCTGATTAGTACTGAACCATCAATAATAAATCCAGGTAAATAAATGCCAAAAGGTGTCTCAAGATCTTCATCTACCAAGATTAATTTATCTTCTATATACATTCCACATTATTCCTTAACCCGAATTTTATGGCAATTATCGCTATTTATTAATCACGTATTTTGTTTTTCTTTAGATTAATTTACGTTAATATATATGGTACAGTGTAATGCCAGGTGTTATGTTAATATATATGGTACAGTGTAATGCCAGGTGTTATGTTAATATATATATATGGTACAGTGTAATGCCAGGTGTTATGTTAATATATATATATATGGTACAGTGTAATGCCAGGTGTTAGGTTAAAATATATGGTACAGTGTAATGCCAGGTGTTAGGTTAAAATATATGGTACAGTGTAATGCCAGGTGTTATGTTAATATATATGGTACAGTGTAATGCCAGGTGTTATGTTAATACCTATGGTGCAGTGTAATGCCAGGTGTTATGTTAATATATATATGGTACAGTTGTACTCATTAACAGGAGTGTCAGAATTTAAAGTAACAGGAGTGTCAGAATTTAAAGTAACAGGAGTGTCATAATTTATAGTAACAGGAGTGTCAGAATTTAAAGTAACAGGAGTGTCAGAATTTAAAGTAACAAGAGTTTCAGAATTTAAAGTAACAGTAGTGTCAGAATTTAAAATAACAGGAGTGTCAGAATTTAAAGTAACAAGAGTGTCAGAATTTATAGTAACAGGAGTGTCAGAATTTAAAGTAACAGGAGTGTCAGAATTTATAGTAACAGGAGTGTCAGAATTTAAAATAACAGGAGTGTCAGAATTTATAGTAACAGGAGTGTCAGAATTTAAAATAACAGGAGTGTCAGAATTTAAAGTAACAAGAGTGTCAGAATTTAAAGTAACAGTAGTGTCAGAATTTAAAATAACAGGAGTGTCAGAATTTAAAGTAACAGGAGTGTCAGAATTTATAGTAACAGGAGTGTCAGAATTTAAAGTAACAGGAGTGTCAGAATTTAAAGTAACAACTAGGTTAGACAATAGCTATGATAGAAACAAACAACAATATAATGTATATTCTCTGATGGGAAACGAGACGACTTGCAAAGAAAACATCACACAATCAAACCTGATTCATAGGTTTAACAAGAAGTGGAGTTGATATGATGCAGATACTGTGAGAATATAAATATAAATTATTTATCTTTGAAATTGAAGGATTACAGTATGCATGTAGTATTATGAATACAACTAACATCTGGTGAGTAAAAAAAAATCTAACAATTAAATATTAAATAAAGAAATTCTCTTTTTAACAAGAACAGGTTGAGAATTGGGTCAATTAATTCTGCAGTTATGTCCCCTCCACCCTCATATATTAATGCCACCCTGCCTCTTCTTTGCCTATAGCACACATGGTACATAACACAATGGCTTTCTGATCAGTATTTTGCTTAGATTTAATTTGTGAAATGAAATAACTGGCGATATACTAAATCCAAAGATTTTGCACTGACTGAACTTGCGAAATGAAATAACTGGAGACATGCTAAATCCAATGCAAGGCAAAGAAAGCATCTGAAACATTTATTTTTTATTCTCCCAAACAGTAGACTGGCTTTCTGGCTGTAAAATAACTGTTGTTTTGAAGGCAGGGTTAAAAAATATAACCAAATGAAAAATCTTTAACCAATACTAATGCATGCTTTTCTATGTAACTTGGATCCTATGGTTAAAGGTGTGACCGAGTATGTCATACAAGAAAGTGTCTTTGATTCATAATGGTTCAAATATAAACAAAATCAATCAAGTTGTTTATGAAATTAAAGGAAAAAAGTCTTCATTTGTATATAAATATGCTTAATATATCAAATTTCATTTGCCAGAAATTTATTTATCAAATTTCATTTGTATACAAATATGCTTCTATCAAATTTCATTTGTATACAAACAAACCTACACCAAATTTCATTGTAAACCAATATGCATACATCAAATTTCATTATATACAAACATACCTACATCAAATTTCATTATATACAAACGTACCTACATCAAATTACATTATTCTACCTTAAAATCATTTTTATTTAATCATGTTTACAAGCTTCATTTCAAAAAGGTCAATTTCCCAAGAGTTCGGAAAGTATTCAAAATACATTGTACTTAAAAATAAATGTAGTAATGATCTGGGAACCAAATCCATTATCTTCATTTTCTTACAAATATGTCAATCAAATTAATTTGTCTACATTGATTGGTGTCTAGCAATCATGTAACATGTTTCCCAGGTAGGTATAGGACATGAAAATTGAAATACCAGTTTTTGCAAGTATATCAAGGTATTTTTCAATGGAGATTCATCCAAAAATGATAAAAATTCTGTCTCAACTGTCTCTGTGATGCAGAGCGGCGTACTTTTTTGTGACATGAAAGGAATGGGGTGGTGGACAATTCTCAAAATGCAATTTTGTCAATTTTTTGAAAAACATGGTCCTACTTAATTTCATGAAACAACTACAACTCTGGATTGTGCCATTATAGCTTGTTTTAACTAGGAAAAACAATGAAAGTGATAGCAAATCACACGTGTCGTCAGCCTGCTGTGGTATGTGTGTACCCTTTTCCCGAACCTTATTTATTTTCATGAAATCTAACACAACTGTTGGACACTCGTGACAATTGTTTCATGTTTGTATAAATTATTTCAACATAATATTGCCATGCTTAATAAGTACTAAAACTTGGAAATTTGTGAAACAATCCCATATCACTGTTGACATTATTCTTTGTCATTATTTTGAAAAGAGCTTTCTAGGACTAAATTCATACAGATATAATCTTGCTATGACACCGTTCATTTAAACAAGTTTGATACATAATTTGAAGAGAAGACAAAAATGCTATTTTTGCTTATCTGAATGAAATAACTTCTTAGAGATTATTAAATTGAGTTTTGTACACTAATGCCGTTGACCGACATCAGGGTCAATGCGCTAAATATTTGAGGGATAATTTAAGATAGGACTCCTGAATTGAGACTTTGTATGGCAAATAGAGGTTACTCAGAAATATGAAATATACATGGATACATTCCAAATTGTTCGAAGCTTAAGACCTACCTTGTTTATTAGTATTACCTCCTCTTAATGTATGAAAAAAAAACTTTTAAAATTGTCAACGCTTTGCAAAAATGCTTATTTTTTCTTCCATGGGCCACTTAATACCATAAACAAGTATCCAGACATGTATTCTGTTGGGTTCCAATGATTTTACATTCAAACGATCCAAATTTATCTCAAAATATGCACTAACAGCAGACCACTGTTCTGGAACAAAAGCAGCATCAGAAAATGGGAAGCCAGAAACGGTTATTTCCCCTGTCAGTCCTATACCTATCCCAGGATGTATGGATGGACAAAATGACCCTAAAATATTTAATCTGAGCCTTGTCATGATTTTGCTACATTTTGGTAAGTTTTAAAACCCTCAAAATAAATCCTGGTGACCCTCTGCAACCCTCCAGTTTGTCCTCACAGCCCTGATTTGCAACACAACCATGGGTTTGAGAACCACTGACATACTGTAAGGATGGATGGATGGCAAGGGATGTACAGATGTAATGTAAAGATGGACTGGACCAAATCAAGACATGCAGCATGGGCCTACAAATGTACAAGTAATTTACATTGGAATTTTTTCACAATGACGTTGCCTTACAGTTTATGTTTTTTTTAATAATGAAAACCAGAACAAGACATCGTGAACATCATATGGGAGGTATGGGAAACAGAGTTAGAGTTTTATATGGGAAACAGAGTTAGAGTTTGATATGGGAAACAGAGTTAGAGTTTGATATGGGAAACAGAGCTAGAGTTTTATATGGGAAACAGAGTTAGAGTTTTATATGGGAAACAGAGTTAGAGTTTGATATGGGAAACAGAGTTAGAGTTTTATATGGGAAACAGAGTTAGAGTTTTATATGGGAAACAGAGTTAGAGTTTGATATGGGAAACAGAGTTAGAGTTTTATATGGGAAACAGAGTTAGAGTTTGATATGGGAAGCAAGGGGTTACATGGGACAAACTGCTAACATATCAGACTGCAGTCCTGTCTAACAACGTTTGTTTTGTAGTTCAGTATGATAACTGATAGAATGTGACATGCTGACCATTGTCGGTTGATCAACACTCATTAAATTACCAGAAATTATGCTGTATGTAGTAAGCTTGTTTAAACTTACCAGTTTGCACTTCATTAAATGCTGAAAAGAAAACAAGAAAGTGGTCACAAAGCTGAAATCTCCAAGTAAAAGCATAAATCTGCAATAGTGATAAACAGTACATCACAGGGAAAAGGGTCTTGTTCTTCTTTTAAGCTTTCTTTCTTCAAAGCGGGCTTTCTATACTCCATGTTGAATTAAGGTTTCTCTTACATGCAAAGAAAATCATTGAAGCAAAAACAGAAATTTGGAAAATACAATCATCCACTACCGATAAGTAGCTGAAAGATTTTCAAGATGGCAACTATGGTGGCCATGTTGGAGGTCTGATCAAGACCACTGTCTATTCAGACCAATTAAATATGATAAAATGTCTTCTAATGAAAACACTATTTTGACAAGATACATGACCATCCATTATGATATAACAAATCACCATTTAATTTAATATGATACATGACCATCCATTATTATATGAAACATGACTATCCATTTTGATATAATACATGGCTATCCATTATTATATGAAACACTACTCTCCATTTTGATATGACACATGGCCATCCATTTTTATATGAAACATGACTATCCATTTGGATATGATACATGGCCATCCATTATTATCTGAAACACGACTCTCCAATTTGATATGATACGGAACCATCTATTATGATATGATACAGGACCACCCATTATGATATCATGTATCACCATTCAATTTGATATGATATATGACAATCCATTATGATAGAACATATCACCATCAAATTTGATAGGATACATGACCATCCATTATGATAAGATATATTATTATCCACTGTGATATTGATACATGACTATCAATTATGATATGATTAATGACCATCCATTATATGAAATATAATATCATCATCCAACTGAATATGATACATGACCATACATTAAGATATGATGTACCACCATCCAATTTGGTATGATATATGGCCATCCATTATCATGTGATGTATCAACATCCAATTTGATAAGATACATGCATGACCATCTAATTTGATATGATACATGACCATCCATTGTGATATGACATCACCATCAAATTTCATGATACATGACCATCCATTATATGTTGTATGACTATCCATTATGATATGATGTATTGATATGATACATGACCTTATATTATGATACATGACCATCCATTGTGATATGATACATGATAATCCATTATATGATACATGACCACTCATTATAGTATCATATATCACCATCAAATTAATATGATTCATGACATCCATAATAATATGATGTATCACCATCCAATTTGATATGATACATGACCATCCAGTTTGATATGATACATGACCACCCATTATGATATGATGCATTACAATCCAATTTGATATGATACATGACCACCCATTATGATATGATGTATTACAATCCAATTTGATATGACACATGGCCATCCATTTTGACATGACACTTGACCTTACATTTTGATTTGACATATGACCATTCATATTGATATGACAAATGAATATCTATTTTGACATGACATGTGACGAAATTATATGATATGAGCATCCATTGTGATTTGACACATGACCATTGATTTTGACATGTACAGGCTGTGGACAGACAATATAAGCTGTATGGGCAGTCAACAATGTAATTTGTACAGGCAGCGGCTAGACAATGGAAGGTGTACAGGCAGTGAACTGACAATGGAAGATATACAGGCATGGACAGAAAAAAGAAACTATAGATGGAAAACAGAAGGCTCTTCTGGTCTTTCTCTATATTTGGGGACTTGCATGTAAATAAAATCAACAAACAAGATAAACAAACTTCCAGAAAATGAAAGTCAAATAGAAAAATCTGACAAACATAAAACTTACGGCTTACTACAGCTACTTTCTTTGCTTGTAAACTGGTTGCTGCAAGTAAAAATAAAAACTGTCTGCAATATTACTAAAACTTTTTCTAATAACTAAGTTTACATATAATTTATTCTAAGCAAGGATGCAATTATATGAACAAGAATCCAACTCTTTAATTATAAAAATTATTATATTAAACACTGGCTAAAACGAGGCAAAAAATGGATGAAAGCTTTGTTTCTGTTTTTGCTATGTATTTCTTTTTGAATATACACTGAGTCTCTTAAACTACAAACAAATTTACCAATCTTTGAAAATGCAAATAAATGAAGGACAGAACTGACTAAAAAAGCAATTATTTTTGGAATTAGCAATGCATTCAAAAGACAAAATGAATTTTTGTAGTAAATTATTTCTTCAAGAATGCTTTAATATTAGGTATATACGCCTGCTACCTGCTGTCAATCCAACTCTAAGATGAAAATTGTCTATTCTGTTTATATCATATTGGCAAAGGGCAGTAACTCTTGCCCACACCTCTACATTGCCACCAATTGGTGTAACCAATTTCAAGTTCAACAAATTAGCCATGCTCTCTATGGTGTACCTTCAACAACTTATGATCATGTAAATACTTTCTTTGACAATCATTAGTTATTAAAAAATCAGCTTTTTTCTGAATACATTCCCATATCAGATTAACACAAGCAGAATAATAGATTCCCATATCACATTAACATTAGGAGAATAAGTAATAGGTTTCCATATCATATTAACATTACGAGAATAAGTAATAGGTGGAGGTAATAATATACATATCACATTACCATTTAGGAGAATAAATAATAGGTGGAGGTAATGCCATACAAATCACATTAACATTAGGAGAATCAGTAATAGGTTTCCATATCACATTAACATTAGGAGAATCAGTAATAGGTTCCCATATCACATTAACATTAGAATAATAAGTATAGGTCTATTAAGAAATATTGGATTCCAAATGTAAATGTCAACCATTCTCCTGTTTAACAAAACACAACCTATTGTTATGTGATCTGTGACAACTCTGAAGCCTTTTTACTCTCAGATTACTTTGAAACCTGTGAAGTAAAGAGGCTGAGTTTGTTTAATTAGCTTTGCAGGTTGCCTAGGCAACAAGACCCACCAGCATCAGACTTTGTCTCTGTAATGCTAAGTCTATGAGTAAAAATAACACCCAAAAGGTTCATTTCATGGCAGTCAATGGCATCTTTGAAGTCTTGGATCAAGATAATGTGTTCAAAGCCATGACTGGCAGAGATTGCAAAAGTTTCTTGAGCTGAAATCCTCATGAGGCAACTTTGATCTTTTCAGATTCTGAGTATGCCCTATGTACAACATACTTAATCCACAAAGACAGGGCTTGAGTGGTGATATCCTCTTTTCCCACTTTTACAAATTGAATGGGTCTTTTGCAGTTGCCACGACTTGCCCCTGTGCACTTGAAGTCACAGACAGGATCTAACCGGTCATTGAAAACATGCCACTTTCCCCTATAAATTTTCATAATGGACGGCTTGCCACATTCCTCATAAACCCTTGATAGTCTTTCCACAACTGAGGGTCTGAATTCATAATCTTGCAAGGCTGCTCTCAATTTGCATACAGATGAAAGGGAGTAGATGATGACTCAGACAAAAATTGGATATTAAGTCTGATAGACTATTATCATGACCCATAACTTCTGTCATGTTACCTCAATGTGTCAGATGTCTGGTTGCAGTAGCCTTTGATGGTAATTGGTGCTAACTTTTTATCAATGTAGAGCTGGAGAAGATGGTCAGTCAGTTGAAGCATCAAGGTACTCAAAGGGATGATGGTTTTGACTCTACAACAGTCCCGGAAAACATGTCACTTTGCCCCATAAGACTTCAGAATGGAGGGCTTGCCACATTCCCTCGTAAACCCTCAGAATGGAGGCTCTTGAGAGTCTCTCCACATCTGAAGGCCTGAATTCATAATCTTGCAAGGCTGTCCTGACAAACATTAAGCAAGAAAAAGCCAGTCAGTACATGGGTGAAGCACCTGCAACCATTTGTTGTTTTGAGATTTGGCATGGCCATAATCTTCCTGAGTAGGCCTGTCATCATTTTGAGTAAATGTTGACCCACAACTTGTCAAACATGGGTGGGGGCATCAGAGTTATCTTGCAATTCTAGCTGAATACTTTTACAATTAATTTGGATTCTAAGAGAGTAGTGGTGGGGTAAGCAAAAGCCCATAATCCTACTGAACTGAATGATAGTGCATCCATGGTCCAAACCTCTGGATCAGGAACTGGTAAGACAAAGATGTGTATTGTGTGGTTCACCTTGTCACAGTATTGTGTGGTTCACCTTGTCACAGTATTGTGTGGTTCACCTTGTCATAAACAGGCTGATCATTAGATGCTGTCAAAGCATACAAATCCAATGAAAACTGATGGATGATTCCATCTGAATAACTGTCTGCCCCTGTCTGGACAAAACATTCCATATGAATAACCTGCCCCTGTCTGGACAAAACATTGGTCAGAACACTGTCTGCCCCTGTCTGGACAAAACATTGGCCAGAACACTGTCTGCCCATGTCTGGACAAAACATTAGCCAGAAAACGTTCTGCCAAGAATGTGCTTGCTAAGCAGGTTGATCTGAAGTTGGTAACTCCAATGAGGAAACTGGCAAACAAGAACACACAAGTTGGGTGATTTGATGACCAAAAATGAAAATTGCAAACAAGCACACACAAACTGGGTGATTTGGTGACCAATGATGATACTGGCAATCAAGCACACACAAGCTGGGTGATTTGGTGACCAAAGATGAGAATGGCAAACAAGCACACACAAACTGGGTTATATGGTGACCAAAGATGAGAATGGCAAACAAGTACACACAAGCTGGGTGATTTGGTGATAATGATGATACTGGCAAACAAGCACATACAAGTTGGGTGATTTGGTGACTAAAGATGAAAATGGCAAACACACACACAAGCTGGATGATTTGGTGACCAATGGTGATACTGGCAAACAAGCACACACAAGTTGGGTGATTTGGTGACCAATGGTGATACTGGCAGACAAGCACACACAAGCTGAGTGATATGGTTACAAAAGATGAGAATGGCAAACAAGCATAAACAAGCTGGGTGATATGGTGACCAAAGTTGAGAATGGCAAACAAGCACACACAAGTTGGGTGATTTGGTGACAAAGATCAGAATGGCAAACAAGAACACACAAACTGGGTGATATGGTGACCAAAGATGAGAATGGCAAACAAGCACACACAAGTTGGGTGATTTGGTGACTAAAGATGAAAATGGCAAACACACACACAAGTTGGGTGATTTGGTGACCCCTGTTTGAGACATGTCACCATTAATGAGTTACTGGACATAATCAAGACAGACTTGTCACAAAGTTGGTATTTTCAGAGCTGAAAGGCATTGTGATTGCTTTCATTTATTGAAGGTTGATGTGAAGAGACAGATCACCTGGTCATCGTTTGTGGTTGATCATACTGAAGCATGGCAGCAAGTCCCAGCTAAATATATTGGAGTGTGTACATATCATCATTTTTAGTTCGGGTTTGGGTTATTTTTCAGCGCCAACCATAGCTAAACCACTTACACTGGACTGATTGTACCTCACTGAAGATATTGACCTTTGGGTTGAGCAGACTGAAAAAGGGGTGTAATGGTGCCAGAAAACTCACTTGTAATGGACACAAATAAAGATGGCCAATCGGCTTAAAAACTGCTGCTGCAATACAAGAACTCCATCTCTGAAATCCATGTCCTCCTGCCATCCCACTATTTGTAAACTTAAATGGATGCAGTTGGAGTTTCTGAAAGAAGGGCAGTTCCTAAACTGCTTGTTTCTAAATATCTTCATTTTTGACCTCAAAGAGCAAAAAGGGGTCAAATGGAATTCTTAAGGACAGTGCCAAATGCAGTTTTAGCATCTTGACATATCAAAATATGATTGGAAGAGGCTTACTGGTTGGAAAATCATGAATGAGGCCAGATCCAGCTCCCAAGATGTGGCTACAATATATCTAACCAGCTTCAATTTGGCCTGAAATAAATTTTAATTGACCTTATAAAATGGTGGGACAGACAACTGCTGTTATTTTATTTTATCAAATAATAGATTAGTATTATCTGTATTGGAATGTTGTCCTGTTCCAGTGCAATGAGAACATGGTTTGTATCTGGCTTTCTGAAGAAAAGACTTTAGCATTCCCCATGTCACAGAA
This sequence comes from Unio delphinus, assembly GCA_029339505.1. Classification (NCBI taxonomy): domain Eukaryota; kingdom Metazoa; phylum Mollusca; class Bivalvia; order Unionida; family Unionidae; genus Unio; species Unio delphinus. The sequence goes on from JAQISU010000119.1 coordinate 1,403,874, forward strand.
ACATTATGAATGTTAATTTCCTTCAGTTTTTCTGACAGCAGAAGCAGGCAGGAAAAAGGCAACTCTTTCTCATCCTCGATTTTGACTGATGCTTTGACTTCAAAGTCATGCATGGTGATAGGGGTGGGGGTATGGGCATTTTACAGCTGGCAACACCCAGTAGACAACCACCTTAAAACTAAACTCTGTCCTATCCATGGTGGATCAGAGTTTGGCTGTCACTCAGAAATATATTCACACTCACTGTGTACATGTATACTCTTATCCTTTTGACTGCTTTATATCAAGATAAGCAATGCCCTATGGTACCCATGATGCAATGCCCTATGGTACCCATGATGCAATGCCCTATGGTACCCATGATGCAATGCCCTATGGTACCCATGATGCAATGCCCTAAATAAAACACTGTGAATATGACTTGGTATGGAAGTGAAAATCGGGGCATAAGCCAGACTTGTCAGATTTGGTAGCAGTCTTGCTGGAATAATGAATGAAGTAAAAGATTGCCTGTTACCTTCCCAGTCTGAACATGTAATCATCTTCTTGTCTATAGGAAAGGATCTTCACTAAGATTACTATCATAGAAAGCCATTCATGGCAACATCTATCATTAGGATTCTCATAAGTGAGTCCAGGTTGGAACTGGCTGAATAGCTGGATGGTTATGGAAAGTGAGACAGTACTACATGCCATCATCCCTAAAGAATCCTCTGTGAATACCTTGTGCGTAGAAAGTGAAAATCAGATGTCTGTAAGCCCTGATCTGGACATATTATTGTCTTCTTGGTTATAGAAAGGATTTTTCACTAAGACTCCTGTCCTTATAAATATATGGTGCCATATTTCTGGTTCAACGGTTGAATCTATCACTAAGATTCCCATGATCAAGTCTAAGTTGGGATGTCGGTGTTGGCTGGATGGGGAGATATTACAAGATACTAGATCTACTAGATCTGAAAAATGCACTATGCTCCAGGTCTCACAGGAAAGAAGTTCAACCTCAGACTTGAGAGGGAACTTGCACTTACAAATTAGGGACAATTCGTCACTGTATCCAAAATTATCTGCAAAAGATGTGAAGAAAAGTAAAATATGGCTTAAAGTCAGGAATTGTCACATTATCCGAGAGGCTGGCATATTCATTTGTAACTGCAAACTATCTGCATTTGTCTCCCCTAAACCTGGTGATGTCACAGTAGAAGGCACCATCCTTCCAATTTCTGGTGCAGTGTGTACCACAGTAGCACCCCACCAATTGATTCGGTAAATGCATCCGGGTCTTGAGTGTATTTGTCCTTTTCTTTGCCTATTTCTGCAAAACAGTGTACAAAGTGTCCTCAAGCCATGAATTAGACAATTCTGAAAGGGGTAGAAGAAGTAAATATTTTAAAATCCTGGAAAAACTCAAGCATGTCTTCCTAGCTTTGTGTTGATTGTATTTACTGCTTTTAAAAGGGCATGATCTGAACCAATAAAGAAAACAAACCTGTTAATAGATAAATTAACACATTAGTGTACTAAAAATTGATGAAATAATTCACTAAATAACAACTGTTAAAAACAGAATGCATGAACTAAATACAGCATACACAAACACTTGAAAGTCAACTTACATTAATAATAGCATGTTGTAACATGTGGTCTGAAAAGACCAAGTAAAAGAAGGCAATGAATTTCACAAAATATCTGCCAATTAAAACAAATAATTTATACAACATATGTATATTTAAGTTTTGAAAGGAAGGCTTGAATTTCACACAAAAAGACTTAAATTAATGTGATGCTTTTTCCTTCCAATGTTGTGTGCTGAAGTGAAGCTTAAAATCTGGTGACACAAAGGTGTGGCATGAGGAAGTACATCAAAAGAGTTACTGCCCTTTGTTGATATGATACAGACTGTAAATAAGAATTTATTCTTATACATAGTAGGGCTGGATTCGGGAGGCAGCAGGCTAATATTCTTAATATTAATGTGATCACTGAATATATTCCAAGACGAAAATGACATAAAATAATTTTAAAAACGTTTTCAACATGACATACATGGAGTGGTACTATAATGAATTGGTTAAATATGAATGTTTTACAAAATTTAAAAAAAAAAGTCACTTAATAGTTTTTTAAGTCAGCTTGAGAAGCTAAGTCACATGCATAAAGTTACTCTGAAGTAATTACCTTGAAGTGACAAGCACCATGATTACTATTAGAAGCATAGATTATGCTTCAGTAATTACCTTAAAGTGACAAGTGAAATGATTAATATTAAAAGCATAGATTATGCTTCAGTAATTACCTTAAAGTGATAAGTGAAATGATTAATATTAAAAGCATAGATTATGCTTCAGTAATTACCTTAAAGTGACAAGTGAAATGATTAATATTAAAAGCATAGATTATGCTTCAGTAATTACCTTGAAGTGACAAGTAGCATTATATGGGTTGTAGTAATAATACCTTTTAGTTTAATGAACAAAGCATGAACAGAAGAAAACAAAAACAATAAACTGAACTAAAGTGAGTAAAATTTGAAATATGGGTCACAGTGACATACTTTTATTATGAATGTGTAGTACACATTAATATCACCAAGTTTCATAATTTTAGGTAAAATATTACACAATAGATAAAAATAAACAATGGTATCACAAGTTTGTTGTTGTTGTGGGGTTTAACACCATTTTTCAGTACACGATCGGCTATACATAGCGGCCAGTATTAATGATGGAGGAAGAACTTGGAAAAACTCCAGGAAAGAACCACCGGCACATGAGAAGCTACTGGCAAGCTCTCTCACATACCCAATTTTGCTGAATCTGAGACTCGAACTCATGCAGACAGGTGAGATGGCAGTGATCCATAACAGAGAGCGCTTTAGACCACTTGACCACTCATGGCCCTGGGTCATTAGGTAATGCAAACATTTAACCTAGAATAGTAAAATGTGAAATATAGGTCACAGTGACATTTGTTCATTGAGTGTGGTACTAAGAGAAATTCATACAAGCAGCCAGTTTCACGGTTCTTGCTTGAAACTGAAACCCAAGTGAGCAACAAATTAATCACAGTGACCTTGCTTATTGGAATGGTGTGATACTAACAAATCCATAAAAACATCTAGTCAGATGATTTTTTTTTTAGCATGAACAGAGCTTGAGGACATTAAATTAAAATAAGACCAATATCAGTAAAGGGTGAAATACAGGTCACAGTGACCTGTTTTTGAGATGTACATCTTGCACTGACATCAACATTCTTCCCACACCAAGCTTCAAGATTTCGAGCATAACAATGTTTATACAGTGTGAACAAGTCTTTTGAATTGTACATGTACAAAGATATCCCCTACCCTGGTGATAGGTAACAAAATAACACAATCCAAACCATAGCTTACGATCTAGGACGAAAGAATGATGGTTCATAAAAATTGTGATCTATGTGAAAACTAATCTTGACACCATTAGTAGTACATTAGCTTAACTTCACAAAATTAAACAGAAAACAAAACATGAATTTTAGAAAAAACAGAATAATTGATTTACCATACTGATAGTTTAATAGAATATGCATGACTGAGAATATATATTCAGTAGGTAGTCATACAAAATGAATGAATACATAAAAGTTGTAATCTTTTAGTAAAGTCAAAATATGTTCTGTGTTTTATCACTGAATTTGATAATAATCACAGGTATACAAATTTGCACTCTCTGTAATTTCTGTTGTGATTATCTTTCAAATTTAACATCCCAAATATTCAAAATAAATTTCTTAAATAGCCTTTTTTAAATTGGGAGTGTGACATGTACCTTGTTTTCCAGCATGAACTAATTCCTTAAGATCAAATTGGACCACTTGGTGCACATGTTTGGATTTTGTTAAAAACTATTTTAATATGATTCATTAAATTTGGGATATTTTCAACATTATCTTGGATGAGTTAACACAGTTACCTATTTTATGAGCCATATGATTTATAAAAACAGAAACAGATACAAGACTGACACCATTTTCATTAAAGACCTACTAGATATAACATGCCAATGTGGCAATCCATTCAGACTGAGTGACTAGATATAACAATTCATATTTTGGTGGCAGTTTATAGTGATGTCTCACACTGGGACATTACGCTACAGACATGTCCCACCCAGTCACATTATCTTGACACAAAACCGACCAGTCCCAACACTAATCTCTTAATGCTGAGTGCCAAGCAAGGCAGCTGTTAGTACAAATTCTGTAAGTCTTTGGTAGAACTTGGATGGGGATTGAACCCACAACCTCCCGCTTCCATCGCAGACGCTGTAATTATTAGGCCACCAGAGTGGTAGGTAAAGGGTTATTATCAGCTAAGGATAATGTACTTTAGGCTAATTCAGGCTGATACTTGGAGTACAAGGGAGCAGTCATTTTAGTTAGCAGTGTGCTTAGATCATGTAAAAGTACCTAAAATTCAATATCCAAAGAAATGTCAGCCAGATTACAACAAAGTATAGAAGTAGGGCAACATTCTCTCCACTGTGCATGTTTAAAATGCAAACAACTTTATCTTACATACATCACTCTCTAAAAAGTACATAATAACTAGTGAGTTAGCCTTTTCACTAAAAGATTCCTGGCATTGTGACTATTTCCTATTAAAGATTCCTGGCATTGTGACTATCTTCCTATTAAAGATTCCTAGCATTGTGACTATCTTCTTATTAAAGATTCCTGGCATTGTGACTATCTTCCTATTAAAGATTCCTGGCATTGTGACTATTTTCCTATTAAAGATTCCTGGCATTGTGACTATCTTCCTATTAAAGATTCCTGGCATTGTGACTATCTTCCTATTAAAGATTCCTGGCATTGTGACTATCTTCCTATTAAAGATTCCTGGCATTGTGACTATCTTCTTATTAAAGATTCCTGGCATTGTGACTATCTTCCTATTAAAGATTCCTGGCATTGTGACTATCTTCCTATTAAAGATTCCTGGCATTGTGACTATCTTCCTATTAAAGATTCCTGGCATTGTGACTATCTTCCTATTAAAGATTCCTGGCATTGTGACTATTTTCCCATTAAAGATTCCTGGCATTGTGACTATCTTCCTACTAAAGATTCCTGGCATTGTGACTATCTTCCTATTAAAGATTCCTGGCATTGTGACTATTTTCCTATTAAAGATTCCTGGCATTGTGACTATTTTCCTATTAAAGATTCCTGGCATTGTGACTATCTTCTTATTAAAGATTCCTGGCATTGTGACTATTTTCCTAATAAAGATTCCTGGCATTGTGACTATCTTCCTAATCTTGTCACCATCATTTTAAGAATCACAATAACATTCCATACTTTTTTCATTTTGGATCAAATAAACATCATAAGAAGTCTCTAACTGAAAACCCTATTTTGATATGGCTATCCATTTAGAAACATCATCCGTACTAAGTGTAGAATATATCTGCTAGCATTAAAAGATATGCAGATATGTGGGAATTTTGGTGAACAAGTCAAGAATATATCTGCTAATGTTATAAGAAATACAGGAATTTTGATGAACAAGTCAAGAATATATCTGCTCGTGCTGGTAAAAACTGAATCAGAAGATGACAATATCAATAGTTTTTACAAATGCCTTTCTTAATTGATGCATTACAAACAAGATCTTGAAATATGCAAATGCAGACATTTCATTGGTCTGAATATTTTTTAGTATGATTTGGAATCAAATTACGTTTCATGACAGGCCCATAATCCAGTTGTCACTCTGGCTGGTCATAACATTAAAAATCTTCAAAAGCAGAATTTTCAAAATAGCAAAGCTTTATTAATTGTTCTGTTTGCCAGACTGAAGTCTTATTATTCTTAGTATATAATCATGTTACTTACATCTTGAAAATTTAATACATATAATACCAATCTTGTATTTCTAACTCTTCAAGCTGTACAAGATACAGCAAACAAGATATAGCTAAGTCAATGGATGTACCTGCTGTACAAGATATAGCTAATTGACTGGATGTACCTGCTGTACAAAATATAGCTAATTGAATGGATGTACCTGCTGTACAAGATATAGCGAAGTCAATGGATGTACCTGCTGTACAAGATATAGCTAACTGAATGGATGTACCTGCTGTACAATATATAGCTAAATCAATGGATGTACCTGCTGTACAAGATATAGCTAACTCAATGGATTTACCTGTTGTACAAGATATAGCTAACTCAATGGATGTACCTGTTGTACAAGATATAGCTAACTCTATGGATTTACCTGTACACTCATTTGGACTTAAAAACGGGTCACTTTCTAGACAACTGTCCTCCTTCTCAGCTAATGTGAGTTCTTCTCTAGGTTTGAAATAATTGTGTACTTCTACCTGGCTTAAACTTTGACCTCGAGCAGCATCACGATCATCTCCATCTGAGTTAATTATATTTCTACCACTTTCCATTTCAGATCCATTGCTCACATTTATGCTGTTTGAAGTAGTCTCCCCTGGTTCAAGGTTTTCATGGGAACCCTTACTCAAGCCACACACACCAGAATCTGTTGCTTCTGACACTTTGTCTCCAATGTTTTTATCTGCTGGGTCTGATTCTGACATCTCGATGCTTTCTTTAAGGACTGTAGAAGAGATCTTCATTAATTTCAGAACAAGAGGTGCAAGTGGGTCTGAAAAATATGCTTTGCAGGCTAAAGCTGCTGCAGTCGGAAAGAAAAGTTTGGTATACTTTTTGGTTTTCTTGTTATGTAGCTCTGTATTGTTAGGTTACTGTATTGGGAAAGAAAGTTTGGTATACTTTTCTTGCTTCATTTTCTTATTCAAACAAAAATACACTATAAAGAAACAAAGTAATTGAATTTATTGTATTCCAAACTAAACCCACAAGCACAGATTCATCAGTACACAACAACAATATTAATGAACACATAACTCTGACCAGCAAAATGATAACTCAGTCTCGTGCTTGACATAAATTTCAAAAGAAACATTTTGATCTACTTAAAATCGAAATTTAGAGTCATATTGTAAATGAATGCATTTTGCAGCAACCTTTTCCATTTCATCTGGATTGAATGTATTTTGGTATTTTTTATCTACTAAACTGCATGATTATGGTCTGGATTTATCTGTGTCAATTTTACATGAAGTATATGATTTGAGTAGCGCGGCAAGCATCTGGATTCACCTAAATGTCTCTATTCTGCCATTGCATGTTTGGAATCATAACGGAAAAAAAAGGAACTCTTTGGATTGTAAGTATAAAAAAGCTCTATGATATATAGCATTCATTTCATTTTGAGTGAAGGGTTAGGGTTTGTAGTCAGGAGGATGTAATTGCACTTGAAACGTAGTCAGAATTACAGTACAAATTTAAAATGTAATCAACCCATGAATTGGAACATTACAGTACATTTTGGTTAATGAGGTAATACCATAGTTCCATGCTCTGTGACATCAATATCATAGATGTATTTCTAGTGTGGTACAAACTAATAATCTAGTCTTACCACTCGGGCCAAAAAATGCAGAGCAAAAAGAGTGTTGAGACCAGATATTGTTTTTAAAAGGCTGATTTGACTGCCTTTTGGAGGTGATGGTTTTGTCTGGATTTTGTAAAATACCTGTTGCATTGAGATCTAAAGAAGACCAGTCTAAACTACATAGAAGTCAAATGAAAATTGGCACAAAAATAGTTTATTTGTTTGGTTAAGATTTTTCAAATAGCTTTAACAATTTTTCAGTCTGCAGTGAGGCAGTTTATAGTGATGTCTAGCACTGGAACATCATGCGTCAGACATGTAGCATGATGTCCCATCCAGCCACATTATTCTGACACCAGGCCAACCAGTCCTAACACTAGCCTCTTAATGCTGAGCATCAAGAGATTGAAGTTTTGGGTAGAAAGAAGCCATAAAATATGAGGCCCAATAAACTCCAAATATTGTTTAATTTTCACTCTTCTGCACATACATGAGTGACATACCCAATAAAAAAACAATGTGTTTATACCCCTAAACAACCAAATGTGAATTTCCTAGACAAATCTTAGGCAAAAATGAAAAGAATATCCAGAGAAAAATGAGTTAACCTTTGTTAATGCAAAAGATCCAACAACTAGAATTTGTACAACTATGTTCATCGACTGGAGAGACTGGTGATATAATGAGATGGTCCATTTCTGTATCTCTGCACAGTTGCAGCTGGGGTCAGTTTATGACTTGCCGTAAATAACAATGGCTATGATATTCTCAGTTATGACTTGTTGCCAAGGGCAATAACCACAACACTATCAGTTATGACTTGCTGTCAAGGGCAATAGCCACAACACTATCAGTTATGAGTTGTTGTCAGTGACAATAACCACAACATTAACAATTATGACTTGCTGTCAATGGCAATAACTACAACACTATCAGTTATCAGCAATAACTTGTTGCCAAGGACAAAAACCATAACACTATCAGTTATGACTCTCTGTCAATGACAACAACCAAAACACTATCAGTTATGACTTGCTGTCAATGACAATAACCTCAAGAATAGCTATGACATTCAAGAGTATGGGATTTGTCAAAGCTCACATTTGGTGAATAGCTTACATTTCTCACTATAATCAGTATGAAATAATATAACTGTTTTTCAAATTTATTCTTGGTTTTCTCTTACCTACTATCGGTCCTGTGGAACAACGTTTGCAGACACATACCACACATAGAACAATTAGTATGACCAATACAATGATGATGATGACTGGAATAAGATATCCCCTGCAAAAAATATTTAAAACAGAAATTTAATTTTCAATTTTAGTATTATTTAACATACAATCATCAAAATTAAACTGCGATGAAATTTTATTGAATAAACTCATGTGTAAACTATCACATACTGTACTAAGACTACAAACAAGATAAATTTTGAGTGTGAAGTATCACATACCATACTAATAGTACAAACAAGATCAATTTTGAGTGTGAACTATCACATACCATACTAATAGTACAAACAAGATCAATTTTGAGTGTAATCTATCACATACAATAGTAATAATACAAACAAGATCAATTTTGAGATCAAAGATAACATGAAAAAAACAAGCACATTTTCCATGAAACCAATATATTAGTTTGCATGTCTTACCATTTCTAACTTACAATTTAAAATTGGTTAGATTTTTGTATTTGCCTAACTTCAATAACATCTAAAACTTAAGAAAAATGAAACATTTGAAGTAGTGGTACCATAATAAGGTCCATATATCTATTGATGTGTTCAAACATGCCTATAAAATTGTTTACATATAAATCAAACTTTTGTTTTTATATAGCTATTACATTGTGCCTTTATCAAATTGCATTTGGCTTTATCACATTGCTTTTGTTTTTATATAGTTATTACATTGTGGCTTTATCAAATTACATTTGGCGTTATCAAATTACATTTTGTCCAAATAAATTGCATTTGGCTTAATATCAAATTGCATTTGGCTTAATATCAAATTGCATTTGGCTTCATCAAAGTGCTAACTGAGTAGGCCCTTTTGCACATCGCAATGATTTTTGAAATAACTTGGTAGACACACTTTCACATTCACCCTGAATTTTGAACTAACTGGGTAGTCCTCCATTTTCCCATTAACCCTGAATTTTTAACTAACTGGGGAGGCCCCTATTTTCACATTCATCATTAAGTTTGAACTACTGAACTAACTGCGTTGGCCTGTTTTCACACTCACCCTGAAAACAGAGTCACCTCGAATTTTGAACTAACTGTGTTGGCCTGTTTTTACAGTCGCCCTTACATTTGAGCTAGCTATGTAGTTTTTGTACTCAATGTATCATGACCTTTGACCTTTAGACCCCAAAGTCTTTGTTACTTAGCGAAAACCATTCAGAAAGTTTGGTCAAGGAACTTACTGTGCAATAAAAGTTATTCTGCAAAACTCATGTCTTTGAGGCAATATCTTTAACCTTTGACCTTTTGATGACCCCCCCCCCCCCCCCCAAAATATGCCTCTTCCATACCTAAGATAAAGCTCTTCCACAAACTGGCGAAGGCACAAGGTTTATAACTAAAGTTATGCAAAAACAGTCAAAGTGACCAAACCATTGACCTTTTGACCCCCAAATCAAAAGCTTTCCTTCTTACCCAACATGTAAGACATCCACAAACTTGGTTATGGTACACAACTGAGAAATGAAGTTTTGTCACAAACTAATTTTTCTTTTCGGTTATGGTACACAACTGAGAAATGAAGTTTTGTCACAAACTAATTTTTCTTTTCGGTTATGGTACACAACTGAGAAATGAAGTTTTGTCACAAACTAATTTTTCTTTTCGGTTATGGTACACAACTGAGAAATGAAGTTTTGTCACAAACTAATTTTTCTTTTCGGTTATGGTACACAACTGAGAAATGAAGTTTTGTCACAAACTAATTTTTCTTTTCGGTTATGGTACACAACTGAGAAATGAAGTTTTGTCACAAACTAATTTTTCTTTTCAGTCCTTAACCTTTTACCTTTTGACCTACCTGCCCAATGTCAAGCTATCCACACAGGTTTATTCAAGTCTGTGATGTAAAAATAAATTAGGTATCCATCTTACCTACCCAATGTCAGGTAATCCCTACAGTTTTATTCAAGTCTGTGATGTAAAAATGAATTAGACATCTATCTTACCTACCCAATGTCAAGTAATCCCTACAGGTTTATTCAAGTCTGTGATGTAAAAATGAATTAGACATCTATCTTACCTACCCAATGTCAAGTAATCCCTACAGTTTTATTCAAGTCTGTGATGTAAAATTCATGTTAGTGTGTGGAAACCATGTTATTCTTTTATTAACTAGAATATGGCTTTAAAAGTTGGCAATGGTAACTAATTGTAATTGTAAATCAGAAGGTATGGTGTAAAAAAGGAAAACCAGATGAACAGATAGACAGGTAACATCACAGAATAATACACTCAACATAAAGCTAAACAACTAAAAATTAAATGAAGATTTGTTTTGATTGACACAATACAGCCTGTATTCATACACTTCATTTCCTTTGGCTCCTGTGTCAGTTCCATCCTTTGTAACACCAGTCTTTTTAGTAATCTTTGTAGAGTCTGCAAAAGCAAAAAATATAATAGCCTTATTTTTTCTCTTCATTTTTCATTTTACAATTTATGGTCACGGTATAATATATCAAACACTGGAAATAAACAAATTATAATAAAATTCCTTAACCTAAATTAACAGTTCCTCATCAGAAAAAAAAGTCTTCTGAAATCCAAGACAAGTCCATTTCTTCCTTTTAACTAGAGCGATGAAACCATCTCTGATATTCTTGAGAAAGATAATGAAACAGTATGAATTGCTGAACTGACTATGTATATCCTTGACTACTCACTTTCAAAAAAGGAAAGGTAATTTTAATTGAATTCATTTGACTTTAGAGCTACAGTGATGGTTAGTGACACATGCTTTAGTCTGGTTAATGGCTTGTAGCATATAATACTACCTGCTATCGGTAGGGTTTTGAAAGCCAGTCACCAGATTCAACTTCTACATTGTTTAGAACAAACCATCCTACATAGTCATGGTTACAAAGGATTAAATATATATGTGGTGTTCATTTCTGTTTTTGCAATACAATCATTCATAGCAGTGTGGAATTGCTTATATTGCAATACAATCATTCATGGCAGTGTGGAGTTACTTATGTTGCAAACAAAAATTATAGTCACTGTTGAGTCCAGCAGTTGGTCACAAACAACAGTGTATTAATATAATAAAATCAATCTGTGCAGGATGACTGTGGATGTGTATGACAGATTTCTACTAACAGCTGAGGTCATCCAAGACATGTTGTACTGTATAACTATACATTCATGAAAGGTAGCATAACAAGGTTTTACAGATATGGTTACCATACTGGCTATCTAAATGCTGTCATTTTCATTTAACTAAATCATGGGTTTCAAATTATACAGTTTCATGTCAATCCTCCAGGCAGGAAAAATAATGACAAATCTGTGCTAACAGATGACCAAAATACATCAAAGCAATGATGACATACTTGTTTTAACAGATGTCCAAAAGACATCAATGTAATGATGAAAAATATGTGCTAACAGACAGACAAGAGACATCAGAGTTTTGATAAATCTATGCTAACAGACATGTGTGCACAATAGATATCAAATGACGACAAATATGTGCTAACAGATATCCAATACACACCAAACTAATGATGATATAAATCTGTGCTAACAGATGGTCAAAACACATCAAAGTAATAGACGACAAATCTGTGCTAACATATGGCTAATAGACATCAAAAGCCATCCCATAAACATTTTGGGTCTCTTATAGTTAGGATAAAATCAACAAACTTAGAAAGTGGTCTTCAGCTATATCCACAAAGTGGTTTAAATCCCATCATACTAAAACCTCACATCATGACCTTTGACCTAAACAGTCAGGTGATTATGATCTTGTTAACTGGAAAGCATCTACTAATAAAAGGTTTGCTCCAAATTCACTTATACAAATCACAATTTTCATAAACTCAATGAATTACAAAATGTAAATGATGATAACTAACTAACCTTTTTCTCAACCAGGTCTAGTTATCAAACCTCCTTAAGACATGCAGATATATTAGTGGTCAAATGTGCAAAATTTTCATTCAGAATCAATTAAGCAGTGGATGAATCATTGTAGTGAAATATGATGTACGAAGTCATTTAGTAAAATACAATGATAAAAAGTCTTTTAGTAAAATATAATGTGAAGATGTCTTTTAGTAAAATGCAATGTTAAAAACAAAAATCTTTTAGCAAAATACGATATTAGGAAGTCTTTTGGTTAGAAAACTTTATGTAGATATGGCATCTGTTTAGAAGTTGTGAATCTTGTTAGACAGCAGATATGTTAAGTAGCAAGTTAAGATATATCTTTAAGTTACAACAACATGTAAATGATTTCCAACATTAAGACTGTGGCAGCCAGAATGAATGTCAGAGGGAAACATTTGTTATTCAGAACCAGCCAGACATAATTAGAAGTCATTCAGTTAAAACTCTGTGTCAATAAAACAACTTTTTCTTGTGGGAAGATTATTAAGATCATGGCAATTGTGGCCACATTTGAATTTCGAATTGGTACAACGTTCAGTTAGGACCAAATAAAAGATTTTCAAGATGGGTGTTGTGTTGGCTATATTGCATGTAGTTCCATACTTTAGCTAATAAAATATATGAGAAACCAAATTCATGTTGGGAGCAACATCCTCTGGTTTACATGTTTTTGTGCAAATCAAAGGTTTTGAAGTAATGTAGATTTTACAACCTGTGACTACAATGGGAGTGAAACAGAAACATTGACTGTGAGACAAAAATGCTTTTGCATAGTTTGAAATATTCTTAAACATTGTGAATTATTAATGCTTTCATGTTTGGAATAGGGTTTAGACCACAATCCAGCAATTACTAACTGAGCATGATACCAGTCTGGAAGTGGGGAATACTACATACACTGAGCTGGGTACCAGTCTGGAAGTGGGGAATACTAGATACACCGAGCAGGGTATCAGTCTTGAAGTGGGGAATACTAGATACACTGAGCAGGGTACCAGTCTTGAAGGGGGGAATATTAGATACACTGAGCAGGGCACCAGTCTTGAAAGGGGGAATACTAGATACACTAAGCAGGGTACCAGTTTTGAAGGGGGAAATATTAGATACACTGAGCAGGGTACCAGTTTTGAAGGGGGGAATAATAGATACACTGAGCAGGGTACCAGTTTTGAAGAGGGGAATACTAGATACACTGAGCAGGGTACCAGTCTTGAAGGGGGGAATATTAGATACACTAAGCAGGGTACCAGTTTTGAAGGGGGAAATATTAGATACACTGGGCAGGGTACTGGTCTTGAAGGGGGGAATATTATATACACTGAGCAGAGTACCAGTTTTGAAGGGGGGAATACTAGATACACTAAGCAGGGTACTGGTCTTGAAGGGTGGAATACTAGATACACTGAACAGGGTACCAGTCTTGAAGTGGGGAATACTAGATATACTGAACAGGGCCCAGTTTCACTAAACATCTTAAGTATGAGGACTTTCTCAACCTCAAATCCGTGAGATTTTGTCCGAGCTGAAGCGTCTCTTTAGAATACCAAATGTTTGCTCTATAATAACTCTGGTTTTACACAAAGCATCATTGTACTTCTTCTGTTCAGTTGTGGGAGCTGCATTGTATGGTGTTAAAAGGAATCTCCAACAAGGATAGCCAGAGTCATCAAGTAGAAATCCATCATGTTCACCTGAAAACATTTGTAATTATATATTAAACATAATGTATTGGTTACTTAAATTAGGATTAATGAAATGAAATTAATCAGATAAAACGATCATCATATTAAATACATATTTGGTAAATTAATGTATTTTTTAATTACATTTTCTCAATAAGATTACATATTATACAACCACCATACCTATGATCAATGATTTATATAATCCAAAATCATCTAGATATATTTTGTGTCCATGAGATACATAACAAAATATTAGGTTAGGTTCAACATGACATAACCAAATATAACTTTTGTTTAATGAACTGCGCTTTAGAAGTTATACATACAGCATAACCATCAGTAATATATGGTATGAAAGTAATTTAAAATAAATAATATTATGAAAATATTTGAGTGCATTTAAATATATATATATATATATATATATATATATATATATATATATATATATATATATATAATCCATTTCCCATTGATTAGGTACCATTTTCCAATGCAGTACATAGTTGACTTTCACGGAACATCCTGGAGTCATGAACAGAGCCTGGCCACTTTGCTACACAGTTTGTTATTCGGAATCTATAGTCACAGGTCATCTGAAAAGAAATGTATTATTTTACAATTGCACATGCAAGGTTATATAAATATTTACTTTTACTTGTCCTTTATTTACACTTTAAATTCACAAATTTGACCTGTACATAATAACAAATATTTTGATGTACATGTAATAAAAAAATACTTTATTTGGGATCAATGCATTGCCTGCTTTATGTTGCCAACCCCAGTACGCGATTCCACAAGGTTAAAAAAAAAAAATGGAATAAAAAAATAATTAAAAATACTTAAGTTGATTAATGAATCTAACAGAGCCAGTTTTGCCCTTGATTTGAATCACTTATCAAAATATAAATACTAATAATTTAATATATATGTTTAATAAAATTTGTTAATTATTTTTTTAAAAATTCCTTTAATTGGTAATTATAACTCATCTCAATATTTTAAAAGACACAAAATTTATTACAGTATATAGATTATCTTTCCATGCTTTATGTGTATTTCTAAATGACCCCTATTAGTTCAATAAAGTAACAACTGCAGTTCAATTATAATGTTTGTATATTTTGGTGCAAAGTGTCTCGCACAATATATTTTCATCCTGTATTATATACCTGTACATTAAGTGAATGAAATCCCTTCCTGTTTACATAATCCTGTTCATTAGAAATAGGGGCCCGAATCCTGATGAATGTGCCATCTATTGCCCCTATACCATTTGGAAATCCTGTAATTAACATAATTTATTTGAAAAGTATTTGGTATCAACATCAAGTATATGCTGCAATAATTTTTTTTTTTCTTTCAAATTCTTGTTTAATTTAAAATTTAAAAAAATATGAACTCTGTTAATGTACTTGACAATTTAAAAATTCAGAAATGGGAAAATTGTGGAACATTGATAGATGATTTAAATAATATATTGGATTAAAACACATTGATATCATTAAGTAATAAATTCTGAACCTCATGTATGTGATAATAAGCATACCCTTCATGAACAATGCATATTTGAATTTGAATTCCTGTTGCTCAGGTGACCAATTTCATCTTTATTTTGATATTTTAATGAACACATAATCATGTTTACTCACTGATATGAACAGCTATGATTTGAGGTATATCAATTATCTACCATATTCTCTTCACTGGTGCTGTAGTTAATCAAAATCTAAAAATTATATTTTTCAGCAAATGTAATTGTGTTATGTTTCTACATTAATAAATGCCTTACATTATATTACTCAATTTGAAGCATACAATAATAATTATTTATCTTTAATTTGTCTGTGTTATTTATCCCAAATGTCTGTAAGGTATAAAATGTGGTGTGTTAAAGCTACATAATGTTTTTATGTACAAAATGGTAGCCTAGTAAGAGACATATGTTGGCATATGTCTTTCAAAAACTTAATGAGATAATCTGTATCTTCTAAATAAAAAAGTATGAAACTCAGTAATGTTGTGTTTTGATTTAGTAAATGCAAAGCCATTTTTCCTTTTTATTTTGGTCATTGATATGACTGATTTTGAATCTAACCAGAGTTTCTTCATGAATGTGGTCACCTTATTTGCATGCACGAATATTAGACCATCTAGCTGGTCTCTAAGCCTTTATCTGAGCAACAAAGTCAAAATTTAAAAAAAGGCTTAGTGACCAGCTAGATGGTCTAGAACGGATATAAGTTTTCAAGCAACAAATGTGATTTATTTCACCAATTTTGATAATCTCTACAAATGCATAAATTCTGTATTTACATCTATTTAAATACGTTTACTAAATCTGTTGTTCAGTTTGTTGTTGAAATATTAAAAGTATACATACTGCAGGCTTTGTAATACAAATTAGGAAAAAAATATTATGGCAAGTTTACTTCCGTGCAAACTCTATCGCAGTGCTGTCCAATCTTTTTTAACTCCATTTGCTACTGGATTTTTTATTTCTTGAAGCCGATAGCTACAACAGCAAACTGAAATGCAAGGACTATACAGCTGTTAGAACTCTGGCATGCCTTTTAAAATCAGCCAGAGGGCCGCTAGTTTGACCAAACTGTTCTATCCGGCATCAGCTGTTTTTATCAGGGGTCATGGCCGTATGACGTGTAAGGAGAAGACGCTGCTAATAATGAACACGAATATTTTTTAATAAAAAAATATGTTGGGTAAAATAAAATAAATGGAAAAATACCTTACCAGAAATCCTGTAAAACCCCTGCTTGACAGCTGATGTTGCCTCTTCTCTGGGAAATTGTATGAACTTCTTTGCCTGTCTCACTAAGGCTCTCGCCACTTCAAATATGCATCTGCTTACAGTGGCTACACTCACACCCAAGGACTCTCCGATGAGCCTGAAGTGAGTGCGAGTAGCGAAAAAGCATAAGGCCACAAGCACCTTGGAGGGGCGGTAACGCCATGCTCCGCTTCGTAAAAGCCGAATCAAGTTTTTCAGTAACAGTATTTACGATGAATAAAATGGTAAGTCTGGTAAATCTATAGCGAGCGAACAAAACAGTGTCATCAACGTCCATTGGGTTACCTCTGTCCCTTATAATTCTCCTTTCTAATTGAATCCTTTGATGACGTCGACGATAACGTCATTCAAGCGCCATATTTGAGCATCTCCAGTTGAGGGAGCATAACCCAAACCTCAGATAATTGAGTCCAGTTCTCAAATTTGAGTTAAGATTTTTCTCATTTGTTCTTTGTGAAACCGGATTTAAGAAAATTCTCAAATTTTGAGGAAAATATCAAAATCTGAGTTGAAACTCACACTTAAGATGTTTAGTGAAACCGGGCCCAGGGTACCAGTCTTGAAGTGGGGAAATACTAGATACACTGAACAGGGTACCAGTCTTGAAGTGGGGAAATACTAGATACACTGAACAGGGTACCAGTCTTGAAGTGGGGAATACTAGATACACAGCGCAGGATACTAGTCTGGAAGTGGGGAATGCTAGATACTCTGAGTTGGGTACCAGTCTTGATGTGGGAAACACTATATACCATACTTAAGAGTTCAAGATCCAAGCCATTGATTGTATTATCATCAACATGAAAGTTTTCTTTCTTACTTTTCCAAGACTGTTATGAGTGCATTCAACATCAAGATAGATTCTGCCTGTGGATGAACACAATTTTGATCTTTTCCACCATGTCAGTCTTTTGTCTACACAGTTTAAGACTCAATTAAATGAGATTGTAAAGGTATCTTGCTTTAGGAACATACATCTAACAAGATGCAACAAAAAGAAAACTCCATTTTGTTTCTTTGGAAACTTTTATGCTAATTTCACTGATGAGGTAAATGTGATGTGTTCTATGTCAACAAGTGCACAAAACAGTTATATTATCTCAAAGTTAAAATTGATTTCCACAGAAAATGCATGTTGACCATTCAGTAATCACAGTTAACATTGATTTACACAGCAAATGCATGTTGACTATTCAGTAATCAAAGTTAACATTGATTTCCACAGAAAATGCATGTTGACTATTCAGTAATCAAAGTTAACATTGATTTCCACAGCAAATGCATGTTGACTATTCAGTAATCAAAGTTAACATTGATTTCCACAGAAAATGCATGTTGACCATTCAGTAATCACAGTTAACATTGATTTACACAGCAAATGCATGTTGACTATTCAGTAATCAAAGTTAAAATTGATTTCCACAGAAAATGCATGTTGACCATTCAGTAATCACAGTTAACATTGATTTACACAGCAAATGCATGTTGACTATTCAGTAATCAAAGTTAACATTGATTTCCACAGAAAATGCATGTTGACTATTCAGTAATCAAAGTTAACATTGATTTCCACAGAAAATGCATGTTGACTATTCAGAATCAAAGTTAACATTGATTTCCACAGAAAATGCATGTTGACTATTCAGTTATCAAAGTTAACATTGATTTCCAAAGAAATTGCATGTTGACTATTAAGTAATCAAAGGCCCCGAGTGGCATAGTGGTCTAAAGCGCTCTCCTTTACGGATTACTGCCATCTCACCTCTGTCTGCATGGGTTTGAGTCTAAGATCTGGCCAATGTGGTTATGTGAGAAAGCTTGCCAGTAGCTTCTTGTGGGTCAGTGGTTGTTTCCGTGGGTTTTCCCAGGTTCTTCCTCCACCAATAATACTGGCCGCCATGTATAGCATATTGTGTGCTGAAAAATGGAGTTAAAACCCTACAACAACAACAACATATCATAATCAAAGTTAACATTGATTTACACAGAAAATGCATGTTGACTATTCAATTATCAAAGTTAACATTGATTTCCACAGAAAATGTATGTTGACTATTCAATTATCAAAGTTAACATTGATTTACACAGAAAATGCATGTTGACTATACAGTAATAAAAATTTAATTGGATTAAATAAAGGTTAGCAGTTTTAATATGTGTGATTGCAATGCAGTCATTTATAGCAGTGACAAAACACTTATTTTATCCAACAATCATGGCCACTAGTTGCAAGTCAAGCAATCCATGACCGTGGTCATAAATGGACAGTGGTCACCCAAATCAGGTTTAACTTTATCACCATTATCACCTGCCCTCTTCATTTAGACACAACAATCTTCTTAATTTCAATGAAAAGCAAGGAACATCAATTACTCTAGGAACTGGATTGTTAAGATTTTTACTGATATGTATTTTTATGCAAATTTTCCACATACCAGTCCATGATTTACCTGTTGATATTGATAATGCAGTCTTTGCTGTCCAATCCGGGTTGATGGGTTTCAAAGTAGTGCTTAAGATGCTTCTTGTTGGTGGACTGAAGTACAATTTTAAGAAAAGTAAATTTGCGTTATTGACCAAACATGATAAAGTAAGTCTTAACAATGTTGTTACACATGCAACAGAATATGACCTAAATGAATATAAGTCTAAAGTAAGACTTTAACAATGTCTTAACACACTCAATAGAACATGATCTGAATGAACATAACTATAAAGTAAATCACCAACAATGTCCTAACACACTCAATAGAACATGATCTGAATGAACATCACTATAAAGTAAATCACCAACAATGTCCTAACACACTCAATAGAACATGATCTGAATGAACATCACTATAAAGTTAATCACCAACAATGTCTTAACACACTCAATAGAACATGATCTGAATGAACATCACTATAAAGTAAATCACCAACAATGTCTTAACACACTCAATAGAACATGATCTGAATGAACATCACTATAAAGTAAATCACCAACAATGTCTTAACACACTCAATAGAACATGATCTAAATGAACATCACTATAAAGTTAATCACCAACAATGTCTTAACACACTCAACAGAACATGATCTAAATGAACATCACTATAAAGTAAATCACCAACAATGTCTTAACACACTCAACAGAACATGATCTAAATGAACATCACTATAAAGTAAATCACCAACAATGTCTTAACACACTCAATAGAACATGATCTGAATGAACATCACTATAAAGTAAATCACCAACAATGTCCTAACACACTCAATAGAACATGATCTGAATGAACATTAATATAAAGTAAATCACCAACAATGTCTTAACACACTCAACAGAACATGATCTGAATGAACATTAATATAAAGTAAATCGCCAACAATGTCTTAACACAATCAATAGAAAAACATGATCTGAATGAACATTAATATAAAGTAAATCACCAACAATGTCTTAACACACTCAATAGAACATGATCTGAATGAACATCACTATAAAGTAAATCACCAACAATGTCTTAACACACTCAATAGAAAATGATCTGAATGAACATCACTATAAAGTAAATCACCAACAATGTCTTAACACACTCAATAGAACATGATCTGAATGAACATCACTATAAAGTAAATCACCAACAATGTCCTAACACACTCAATAGAACATGATCTGAATGAACATCACTATAAAGTAAATCACCAACAATGTCTTAACACACTCAATAGAACATGATCTAAATGAACATCACTATAAAGTAAATCACCAACAATGTCTTAACACACTCAATAGAACATGATCTGAATGAACATCACTATAAAGTAAATCACCAACAATGTCTTAACACACTCAACAGAACATGATCTAAATGAACATCACTATAAAGTAAATCACCAACAATGTCTTAACAAACTCAATAGAACATGATCTGAATGAACATCACTATAAAGTAAATCACCAACAATGTCTTAACACACTCAACAGAACATGATCTGAATGAACATCACTATAAAGTAAATCACCAACAATGTCTTAATGCACTCAATGGAACATGATCTGAATGAACATCACTATAAAGTAAATCACCAACAATGTCTTAACACACTCAACAGAACATGATCTGAATGAACATCAATATAAAGTAAATCACCAACAATGTCTTAACACACTCAACAGAACATGATCTGAATGAACATCACTATAAAGTAAATCACCAACAATGTCTTAATGCACACAATGGAACATGATCGGAATGAACATCACTATAAAGTAAATCACCAACAATGTCTTAACACACTCAATAGAACATGATCGGAATGAACATCACTATAAAGTAAATTACCAACAATGTCTTAACACTCAATAGAAAATGATCTGAATGAACATCACTATAAAGTAAATCACCAACAATGTCTTAACACACTCAATAGAACATGATCTGAATGAACATCAATATAAAGTAAATCACCAACAATGTCTTAATGCACTCAATAGAACATGATCTGAATGAACATCACTATAAAGTAAATCACCAACAATGTCTTAATGCACTCAATAGAACATGATCTGAATGAACATCACTATAAAGTAAATCACCAACAATGTCTTAATGCACTCAATAGAACATGATCTGAATGAACATCACTATAAAGTAAATCACCAACAATGTCTTAATGCACTTAATAGAACATGATCTGAATGAACATCACTATAAAGTAAATCACCAACAATGTCTTAACACACTCAACAGAACATGATCTGAATGAACATCACTATAAAGTAAATCACCAACAAAGTCTTAACACACTCAATAGAACATTATCTGAATGAACATCAATATAAAGTAAATCACCAACAATGTCTTAATGCACTCAATAGAACATGATCTGAATGAACATCACTATAAAGTAAATCACCAACAATGTCTTAATGCACTCAATAGAACATGATCTGAATGAACATCACTATAAAGTAAATCACCAACAATGTCTTAACACACTCAATAGAACATGATCTGAATGAACATCACAATAAAGTAAATCACCAACAATGTCTTAACACACTCAATAGAACATGATCTGAATGAACATCACTATAAAGTAAATCACCAACAATGTCTTAATGCACTCAATAGAATATGATCTGAATGAACATCACTATAAAGTAAATCACCAACAATGTCTTAATGCACTCAATAGAACATGATCTGAATGAACATCACTATAAAGTAAATCACCAACAATGTCTTAACACACTCAATAGAACATGATCTGAATGAACATCACTATAAAGTAAATCACCAACAATGTCTTAACACACTCAATAGAAAAACATGATCTGAATGAACATCACTATAAAGTAAATCACCAACAATGTCCTAACACACTCAATAGAACATGATCTGAATGAACATCACTATAAAGTAAATCACCAACAATGTCCTAACACACTCAATAGAACATGATCTGAATGAACATCACTATAAAGTAAATCACCAACAATGTCCTAACACACTCAATAGAACATGATCTGAATGAACATCACTATAAAGTTAATCACCAACAATGTCTTAACACACTCAATAGAACATGATCTGAATGAACATCACTATAAAGTAAATCACCAACAATGTCTTAACACACTCAATAGAACATGATCTGAATGAACATCACTATAAAGTAAATCACCAACAATGTCTTAACACACTCAATAGAACATGATCTAAATGAACATCACTATAAAGTTAATCACCAACAATGTCTTAACACACTCAACAGAACATGATCTAAATGAACATCACTATAAAGTAAATCACCAACAATGTCTTAACACACTCAACAGAACATGATCTAAATGAACATCACTATAAAGTAAATCACCAACAATGTCTTAACACACTCAATAGAACATGATCTGAATGAACATCACTATAAAGTAAATCACCAACAATGTCCTAACACACTCAATAGAACATGATCTGAATGAACATTAATATAAAGTAAATCACCAACAATGTCTTAACACACTCAACAGAACATGATCTGAATGAACATTAATATAAAGTAAATCGCCAACAATGTCTTAACACAATCAATAGAAAAACATGATCTGAATGAACATTAATATAAAGTAAATCACCAACAATGTCTTAACACACTCAATAGAACATGATCTGAATGATTATCACTATAAAGTAAATCACCAACAATGTCTTAACACACTCAATAGAAAATGATCTGAATGAACATCACTATAAAGTAAATCACCAACAATGTCTTAACACACTCAATAGAACATGATCTAAATGAACATCACTATAAAGTAAATCACCAACAATGTCTTAACACACTCAATAGAACATGATCTGAATGAACATCACTATAAAGTAAATCACCAACAATGTCTTAACACACTCAACAGAACATGATCTAAATGAACATCACTATAAAGTAAATCACCAACAATGTCTTAACAAACTCAATAGAACATGATCTGAATGAACATCACTATAAAGTAAATCACCAACAATGTCTTAACACACTCAACAGAACATGATCTGAATGAACATCACTATAAAGTAAATCACCAACAATGTCTTAATGCACTCAATGGAACATAATCTGAATGAACATCACTATAAAGTAAATCACCAACAATGTCTTAACACACTCAACAGAACATGATCTGAATGAACATCAATATAAAGTAAATCACCAACAATGTCTTAACACACTCAACAGAACATGATCTGAATGAACATCACTATAAAGTAAATCACCAACAATGTCTTAATGCACACAATGGAACATGATCGGAATGAACATCACTATAAAGTAAATCACCAACAATGTCTTAACACACTCAATAGAACATGATCGGAATGAACATCACTATAAAGTAAATTACCAACAATGTCTTAACACTCAATAGAAAATGATCTGAATGAACATCACTATAAAGTAAATCACCAACAATGTCTTAACACACTCAATAGAACATGATCTGAATGAACATCAATAT
Source organism: Unio delphinus (assembly GCA_029339505.1). Lineage (NCBI taxonomy): Eukaryota > Metazoa > Mollusca > Bivalvia > Unionida > Unionidae > Unio > Unio delphinus. The sequence goes on from JAQISU010000119.1 coordinate 1,428,010, forward strand.
AAAGTAAATCACCAACAATGTCTTAATGCACTCAATAGAACATGATCTGAATGAACATCACTATAAAGTAAATCACCAACAATGTCTTAATGCACTCAATAGAACATGATCTAAATGAACATCACTATAAAGTAAATCACCAACAATGTCTTAATGCACTCAATAGAACATGATCTGAATGAACATCACTATAAAGTAAATCACCAACAATGTCTTAATGCACTTAATAAAACATGATCTGAATGAACATCACTATAAAGTAAATCACCAACAATGTCTTAACACACTCAACAGAACATGATCTGAATGAACATCACTATAAAGTAAATCACCAACAAAGTCTTAACACACTCAATAGAACATTATCTGAATGAACATCAATATAAAGTAAATCACCAACAATGTCTTAATGCACTCAATAGAACATGATCTGAATGAACATCACTATAAAGTAAATCACCAACAATGTCTTAATGCACTCAATAGAACATGATCTGAATGAACATCACTATAAAGTAAATCACCAACAATGTCTTAATGCACTCAATAGAACATGATCTGAATGAACATCACTATAAAGTAAATCACCAACAATGTCTTAACACACTCAATAGAACATGATCTGAATGAACATCACTATAAAGTAAATCACCAACAATGTCTTAACACACTCAATAGAAAAACATGATCTGAATGAACATCACTATAAAGTAAATCACCAACAATGTCCTAACACACTCAATAGAACATGATCTGAATGAACATCACTATAAAGTAAATCACCAACAATGTCCTAACACAATCAATAGAACATGATCTGAATGAACATCACTATAAAGTAAATCACCAACAATGTCTTAACACACTCAACAGAACATGATCTGAATGAACATCACTATAAAGTAAATCACCAACAATGTCTTAACACACTCAATAGAACATGATCTGAATGAACATCACTATAAAGTAAATCACCAACAATGTCCTAACACACTCAATAGAACATGATCTGAATGAACATCACTATAAAGTAAATCACCAACAATGTCTTAACACACTCAACAGAACATGATCTGAATGAACATCACTATAAAGTAAATCACCAACAATGTCTTAACACACTCAACAGAACATGATCTGAATGAACATCAATATAAAGTAAATCACCAACAATGTCTTAACACACTCAATAGAACATGATCTGAATGAACATCACTATAAAGTAAATCACCAACAATGTCCTAACACACTCAATAGAACATGATCTGAATGAACATCACTATAAAGTAAATCACCAACAATGTCTTAACACACTCAACAGAACATGATCTGAATGAACATCACTATAAAGTAAATCACCAACAATGTCTTAACACACTCAACAGAACATGATCTGAATGAACATCACTATAAAGTAAATCATCAACAATGTCTTAACACACTCAACAGAACATGATCTGAATGAACATCACTATAAAGTAAATCACCAACAATGTCTTAACACACTCAATGGAACATGATCTGAATGAACATCATTATAAAGTCTTTAACAATGTCTTTACACGCTCATTCAAATAGTAAGGATTATTATTCACATTAAATTAGGGACTATACAATTGTGTTGCTTATGAATCACTATGGAGGCAGTGGAGTCTGTTATAGGAATTTTTAATATGCAAGTGAAATCAGGGAAGAAGGTTATGAATTTTGCCCTATTGGATCAGGTGTCCATTACTTCAAGGTCTCTGCTCATAGTTTGACTGTACCAAATCCTAGCATGCCCTCGCATGTGTTAGAACCAATTTTAGTTTATTAAAAAATGCAAAAAACCTAATCATTTCATTTACTGATTTTTAATTTCTGAGCTGATTGTTGCCAAGGGGTCCCTGAAACTGTCAACTTATTGACGTTTATATGCAAATGGATGCTACTGATGTACATAAGCAAACAGACTGCTTGTTGTCCATTTCTAATTTCTAGATTGGTCTATTTTGGTAAAACCTGTGTCATCTGTATTTACTATTTACAATGTCAAGTTATAATTTTTCCAAGCAAATTCAATAAAAAAACAGGAGGAACTGTTGCATTGGGTTAAAAAAGAAATAACTCCAAAATTTTTTGAATTTATCAAAGAGAAAAAACAATAAACTAACAGCATTTGAGATCCCCTTGTGACAAACATTTTAGAACTAAATCAGTGAATGAAATGACCAAGTTTTATGTATTTCTTTTTATACCCTTGATGCCTTTTGTTTTTAAAATCAGTAGAATCATACAAACAATCAGGATGGTGAGAGAATACAATAGTAGTGTGGTAACTTTATATTATGGTAATGTGCTTGTTATATCAAGGAGTAACTTTACTCGTGTTAAGCCAACCCTTGTGGATGTGCAATGCATTCAGAAAGGGTCAGTCTTGTCATCAGCTATTGTTTCACTTGAGGATATGCTATCATATTCTAAGAGAACAATCTTATTCTAAGGGTGAAATTAATGAACAGCTGCGTTAAATGAAGGTAGCTTTATTTAATGACAAAACGAGATGAGCCAAGCAACTCAAGTGACTTAGATAAAATGTTTGTCATATTATAGTGTGATTAACATTATGAAATGCAATATATTATGATCTAAGTGTTGTTCAATCTGTTAGTAGAACACAAATTTGTTCTTAAAGCTTGTTAACATAAGTTATGACTAACAAGAAGCAGCAAGGACTTACATATACTTTTCTACCTGAAAGTACTTTTAAATACAGGTGTACAGAGTTGAATCATACAAGTGCATGAAAATGCAGTGAGTCAAGCAACTAACTAGCAATAGATTAAAATACTCATGTGTATCTTATTATTTCTTATATACTGGTTAACATTGTTAGTACTGAGTCATGCAAGCTATTGATGTTCAATATGTTCTCATTTATTCTTTATTTATTCATAAGAGGTGGGTGGGTGAATAACAGATCTGATCTAAAAGAAACTAATCAATGTTCCTAAAGTACAGGTGCAGATGCACCTTTAGCCTATGGTTCTGGTTTACAGTTTCAGGTCTGGGTGCAAAAGTGCACTAAGCATACTATTATTATTGACCAATCAGAATTTAACAATAGTGATCATTGGGCATGAAACAATTACTGACCAATCAAAATGAAGTATCAAACATTCTATGCTGAAAGTGACTTAATGGTATAGACATGAAGACCCAAGAACATGAGACACACTAAATAATTACATCTACAGATTTCCATACAATGGATTACAAACAAAAAACCAGACTACATGAGTCATCTAACACCTAAGACATAAATAGGCAAGCCGTGTGATTAAAATGTAAAATCTTACCTGGTCAGTAATATGGTAGTATTAGCTATGGCTAACTTTATCGGGTTGGTAATGTGATATTTTTAGCTAGGGGTAACTTTACTGGGCTGGTAATGTGGTAGTATTAGCTAGGAGTAACTTTATTGGGTTGGTAATGTGGTAGTATTAGCTAGGGGTAACTTTATCGGGTTGGTAATGTGGTAGTATTAGCTAGGGGTAACTTTACCGGATTGGTAATGTGGTAGTATTAGCTAGGGGTAACTTTATCCGGTTGGTACTGTGGTAGTATTAGCTAGGGGTAACTTTACTGGGCTGGTAATGTGGTAGTATTAGCTAGGGGTAACTTTATCGGGTTGGTAATGTGGTAGTATTAGCTAGGGGAAACTTTATCGGGTTGGTAATGTGGTAGTATTAGCTAGAGGTAACTTTACTGGGTTGATAATGTGATATTTTTAGCTAGGGGTAACTTTACCAGGTTGGTAATGTGGTAGTATTAGCTAGGGGTAACTTTATTGGGTTGGTAATGTGGTAGTATTAGCTAGGGGTAACTTTACCAGGTTGCTAATGTGGTAGTATTAGCTATGGGTAACTTTTTCTGGTTGGTAATGTGTTAGTATTAACTAGGGATACATTTACCTGGTTGGTAATTGTGTAGGAATATCTGGGAGAGCGCAAGAACAGTCTTGAAGAACCTTCCCCATACACTTAATGTCTTTGACATCAAGGCAGTTTGAAGGGTCCTGTCCACATTTTCCAACCTCTAAATTGCAGATACAAACTGTCCAACAGTACTCATCGATGCATGTGACGTTTTTCTTGATTCCTACAATAATAACAAAATAGTAATGGAAAACATGGAGTTTCAATTATCCTAGCTGTTCCAGTCCTTAATTCACATCCTTATGCATTTAAAGTCAATCAATAAAATAAACAAGAAAATCATGAACAAGGACATGTGATTATGGTAAACTATACAAAAAGTTAAACCTTTTAATTTTTCAGCATAAAATTCTTTTTTTTCTCAAATTCATAATTAAGAAAAAATGTACGATTTGTTTGTGCAAGAAACATGTTTCAAAACACGTGACTCTGCGCCCCCCCCCCTTTTAATTGCATCTCCCTCATAAAGTCTTGACTTCAGCGGATGTTCTGCAGGATGAAAGCAGTGGCTATTGTAAACACTGTTATAAAATATTAACATCAAAAGATAATATTAGTTTCAACTTGAAAAATGTGTGTTCCCATCAAACGAAACCATATGACTCGGCGCGTTATATTCAACTGCCCCAATTACGGTCTCATGATTAATAGTGTAAGTTTAGTAAGTGTTCTTAATTAATCGGACCTCAATGTATTGTTGAAATTAATAATAAGCGAATTTTTTTTCAAATTTTAGATGCCCATGCTGAGAGATTTTAATTTCCAACAAATGTACGACATTCTACTTGGATATCTCCACATGTAACTATTTGTTCAGTCTTGTATGGGAAAAATATAATATAAAAAAAACAATTTTTATTTTCATAGAAAAAGTAGCTGCATGGAAATGATGTGTCAGTAATGTGATCATAACAAATTAAATTGATCTAGTTCTTATTATTATTTTAATGCAAATGTAAATGCTGTTCCCCGTTAGTGACTGGTGGTGCATTTGGCTAGCAAGAAAAAAAGAAGAAAAACAGGAAACAAACAAGTATGCAAACTAATTTCTTTGAATAGTTGATGCCATGTGTTGTAGTTTTGTAGTTTGCTACTGTGATCACGTGAATAAAGTGTGAAACCAGGTTATATTTCATTTAATTCGATGTCAAATTAATTAGGATATCAATTACCAAACTTCCGTTGTTAGTTAAGGATGGGACCATGATTGGCGCTGTTAAGTGAAATGCACAAAATCAGCTGGCTTCTTGTAAAAGAAACACATTTCTGAGGCAGTAATTGACTTCATCTTCTCATGCTAATATTTTATGACTGTGTTTTTAACGGTCACTGCTTTGATTCTACTGAATATATGCTGAAGTCACATCTTTATTAGAGTATTGAGTAAATAAACGCTGACTGTAGATAAATAACTTACTAGCCCATCGGACTAATAACATTATGACAGTTACTAGTCCGACAAAAAAATCTACTAGCCTCGGGCAAGCGGACTACCGCTAATTTCGAGCCCTGGAGCCCTATAGTAATTTCAACTTTAAACACCAAATTTACTTTTAAAATGCATTTTTTAAATACCTAAACAAAGAAAGCAAATTTTTATTCAAATTATGTTTCTCCAAGAATACCTAACCAATCACATTACATTAGAAATAATACTTACCCAATCACATTACATTAAGAATAATACTTACCCAATCACATTACATTAGGAATAATACCTACCCAATCACATTACATTAGGAATAATACTTACCCAATCACATTTCATTAGGAAGAATAATTACCCAATCACATCACATTAGGAATATTAGCCTGCTATCTCATGAATCCAGGCCTACTAAAAAAAATTATTCTTTCCACAACTATATTATAGACAAAGGTCAATAACTCTTGCCCACAATTTCCCCTTGATACCACCAATTTATAGAGAGACTGACCAGGATGCATACATGGTGGGGTAGCTGGGAGCGAGTTTAAATAATGTGATTGGATAAATATTCTTGGATAAATATAATTTTCTTAAGAATTTGCCTTCTCCTTCGCTTACATTCTCCAATCACATTACATTAGGAATAATACTTACCCAATCACATTATATTAGAAATAATACTTACCCAATCAAATTTCATTAGAAGAATAATTAATTGGAGGATGTCACGCTGAGCAAATAACCCCTAACTCGAGTATCCTTCTAGGGAAGAAAGGCTGATTTCCCCATGCAAACAATAACCTGTTCTTCTAACTACATTTGCAACACAGCCTGGGATAACTTGTCCTTTGACCCTAACATAAGGTTAAGAAGATGATTATTGAAATTTTCTTACCTATAAAATTTCACCAGCAAATCCAGCAAAACTGAGGAGCTTGTGTTGATTGTTCCAGATGGGTCTGGTGGCCTTCTTTGCTGCTGCTACTGGACCTACCAGATTATAGAATACCTCTGCAATGCCAAATCTCTAAAGTGGTGGCTCAAGAAGGTTAGCTCTCTGGCTGCCAGCCAACTCTAATCTAGTGAGACATCAGAGCAAACCAAGCACATGACCCTAATCAGTCCCAAAGAAAGGGCTTGAATGGTGATATCCCATGTTCTGGTTCATACCAGAAGGAATAAATAAAATTTGCATATGCCATGCTTTTAGATAGTGCTTGAGAGTGCGAATAGGATCCTGCATGGTTGCTGTTCTTGACAAGGCTTTGAAAGTGTGTGAGCAAGTGACAAATGATTGACTACCAATAGATGTTACCCAATTTTGGGCCATAAAGCCCAATAGCCTAATGGTGTCATGAGAACCACTGAACCCTCCAATCTGAGCTGAAGGTTATTCTGATAGACAAAATGCAAGTTCTCTTACCCTGCATGTAGTAGCTAAAGCTATCAGGAAAAATTATCAATATGATATTGACTTGAGTGAAGTTTAGGCTAGAAGTTCAAAGGGATTCTTATCGAGAAAACCCAGAATTGGATACCTAATCTCTATCCTGCTCACAAACATATTTATCATAATACCAGAATGTATCCAAGATCATGGATCAATAACCCTTTGTAGCAATTGGGGCTAACTGTTTCACGTCAAACAGCCAGAGAAACATTGACCAGTTCATGGATATAGGTATGCAGAGGACAATGTAGTTGGTATGGCAACAGTTCTTTGAAGTACACTACTTTCCTGCCTGAGTCTTCAAAGTGGAGGGTTAGCTTACTCTAAAGATTCTCACCACAACTAAAGGATTGGATTGTTTGACTTGCAAGACTGTTCTAGTAAAAGCTGAAGAAGATTTGGGTTGACCAGAATCTTCCTGGATGTACTATTGCTAGAAAGAGTAGATCAGTGACCCAGCGCTCCTGTCATCAGAGAGGGGCTATAAGAGTCCTATTGCCATTCTGATCCTGTAACTTCTGGGATATTTTGAGCATCAGCAATGCGGAAGGGGAGGCAAAGGCTCACAACCCCTCCCAAAGGATTAACAGTGCATACACAGCCGATGCTTTATTGAGTCTGGAACTAAACCAATGAAGGTGGATAGCTTTTGAACCAACCTTGTCACCTAGATTTTGATCACTGGTTGCCCTCAAATGTGCAAATCCAAATGAAGACCGACTGATGCAGACTTTAAGGCAATCTTTTCAGACATAAAGGTATTGATGACAGCTTCTACTTCTAGGATGCTGATGCCATGTAGAGGCCATTCTCCTGGCTCCCATGTATCACTGACAGTAGTGAAGGTCAGCAAACGTTGAGTACCCTCTGCCCACAGTGCACACTGCTGGCAGTACCTACCATTAGTTCTACCTGAGGCTGTTAAGCTGACATTGCTCCACTAACATTGGGATCTTATAAACTCTGGTGTGATCATGATTGTTGGATTAAAAGGAGATAATGAGATACACCATTGTCCTGACAAGACCTGCTGAAGAGATGGCCAAGCAGGATCAAGCCCAATGCCATGTAAAAAAGCAAAGAGTTGCAAGATCTCTCCCGCTGAAATTCTAGTCTTGATGGAAAAAGACTTGAGTTCAATGATTCTGGTCATACAAACACCACAGGAGTTGCACCAGGTTTTGTTTGGTTATGAACATCATATCCAGAATGACAAAACTTTGGAATTGATGGAGGTCTGATTTTCCCAGTTTGTTAAAAGGTCTAGATGAGTTAGAAAAGAAGGAAGATTGTTGGAGCAGGATGGAACTAAAAATGTGTTTCTGTAGGTTACCACCCAAGAATAGGAAGACAATGCAATCCTTAGTGAGTGAAAGCTTAAGGGCTGATGTTGAGGCCAGAGAGAAGAACAGTGAACTGATAAATGGTGTAGCAGTAAGCAAAAAGGAGAAACCTACTAGTGATAGGGACCAGAAAGTATTTCTTTGTTGAATCAAGACTCATGGCATACTCGCCTTGTCTGACAGAGAGGCTGATTGACCTCACTGTCTCCATCATGAATTGGGTGAGTCAGTGGGACCCAAGCAGCTGTTGAGTAAAATGCTGGGGATTATGCCCTTCGGTTTTTCTTATGAGTGACCTGTTTTAGAAAGGCATCCTGATTTGACAGTGTATTCTTGAAGAGAGGAGACAGGAATGTTGATGAACAAAAGCCAAAGTCCCTATGAATGATCTGAATTACTCCCTCCACATCTGAAGGAATAGGAAGGTCAAAATTGGGTTCGTACCATCACTGTATGATTGCATCCTAGGGATTAATGTTAGTCCACAACTGATTGCAGAGATTCCCCATCTTGAGGCTGCTGAAAATCCCTTCACAATCATTGGAACTGTGTGGTCAAAATGCCAGCATGGGTTAAGTAGAAAGGTGGAGGAGCAGTTCCTGAGAAACCTGCTTCCTTTATTCTTCCTCCAAAGCAACAGTGATCCAAACAAGGTCATAAGGTCAGGGAGGGTACGATAAGGTCAGAGTGATGTGGATCATACACATGCAATATCTTGTATCAAGAGTAGACTGGCCTAACCCGTCAGAGAGTTGGCTATGGACATCGCCCCTAACAATCCTAGCTGTAGCATCACAGGCATGGCTGTTGCTGGGTAACTTGCTCTGATGGGCATGATACAGAGTTATCTGCCTTAAAACACAGACAAGCATACATATGAACTGCTACTTTATGCTTTTCAAGTGCCTGGAGAATGGTTCTGAAGGTGTCTGTCACCTTAAATCTGTTTCTCCTCAACAAGATCTACCGATTCTTTAGAGAAGAGGTAAAGGTGAAGACATTCTAAAGTAGCTAACACCAGAGAAAAAGAGATTGTCCTGATGGTGACTTGAAAGCCAACTTCAGTCAATTCCTTGCTTGATTTAAAAGAGTTCAACTGCACACAGTGTGTGTCAAGGCCTAACTGAGTCTAACTGCATTGCTACAGGTGTTAGGAATACTCAATTCCATCCTCAGTAAGACTTCACTAGCTCAAACTTGTTGACAAGCAGTGAACATATAGAAGTCTAGCACTGCCAGATGGTTTGCCTGACAAATGGTTGACCTGGAAGCTGGAGACATAGAAAACGGTCCAGATATCACTGGTACAGTTCGCTCAAAAGGCCTGGCTGGACAGGCAGATTTCTCAGTGATACCTTCAGCATAGAAAGAAGATGTCACAGACATGGTTCATTTACATTAATTCATTGACTGTGTGATTCTTAAGCAATACGCCATTTATATTTATAGTTACAGTGGCATAAATGGGGGTGAGTGTTAGTAGGGTGGAGTGTTTACAGTTTTAGCCATGGGGGTTGGCTTGACTATACCATGTGTAAGGATGTTAATTTTTGCTGCATGAATATAACAAATATTATGGTTGTAAAATTAAATTCTGATTTTGCTCATCATATGATTTTTCAAGGTCTGAATAAATTGATCCTTCTCATAATTTCCATGACCTGAATAAGCTGACCTAATCTCATTGGATGATTTTTCAAGTCCTGAATGAGTTGAAATTTCTCATCTTGTGAGATATAAAGACCTGGACAAGGTGACCTAATCTCATTGGATGGTTTTTCAAGTCATGAATGAGTTGAATTTTCTCATCTTTATCAAGCCCTGATTGAGTGGAATTTTCTAATCTTTATCAAGCCCTGATTGAGTGGAATTTTCTAATCTTGTGATAGATCAAGGACTGGGTGAGTATGATACTTACCCTCCTCAGTACACTCAGGTTCAACTATGCACTGTGGTGAACTGCTAGAGTTTGTTTGGTCTGGCTGATATTGTCCAACTGGACACTTCCTTACGCTGTCCTCTGCTTCATTCTCTCTGCATGGTACAACTTCATATCCTAGTCAGCAAGGAATAAAATAACATTAATAAGCATATAAAGGAACAATAATTCCACAGGAATAAGGAAGCCATGCCTTTGATCATTCTAAAGTGATTCATTGCCTATCCTATCCCATCATTCCCTATCCTATCCCATCATACCCACCAAAAGATTATAATTGTGATTCTAAATTGTTTAGCTTCATATACAATCAATCACTAATGATTAATATTGGTATCTTTGCTTGAGAAAGTAAACACATGTATCTGCATTATCTCATTTTGTCTCACCCCCTTAACCTCTGTCATTAGGTCTAAGGATAGTTCCAAGGGCCTGTAATCTGTACCCATGTGGGTAAGGATAGTTCCAAGGGCCTATAATCTGTAACCATGTGGGAAAGGATAGTTCCTAGGGCCTGTAGGGTAAGGATAGTTCCAAGGGCCAATAATCTGTAACCATGTGGGTAAGGATAGTTCCAAGGGCCTATAATCTGTAACCATGTAGGTAAGGATAGTTCCAAGGGCCTGTAATCTGTAACCATGTGTATAAGGATAGTTCCAAGGGCCTGTAATCTGTACCCATATGGGTAAGGATAGTTCCAAGGGCCAGTAATCTGTACCCATGTGGGAAAGGATAGTTCCAAGGGCTTGCAATCTGTACCCATGTGGGTAAGGATAGTTCCAAGGGCCTGCAATCTGTACCCATATGGTTAAGGATAGTTCCAAGGGCCTGTAATCTGTACCCATGTGGTTAAGGATAGTTCCAAGGGCCTGTAATCTGTACCCCTGTGGGTAAGGATAGTTCTAAGGGCCTTTTATCTGTACCCCTGTGGATAAGGATAGTTCCAAGGGCCTGTAACCTGTACCCATGTGGGTAAGGATAGTTCCAAAAGGGCAAATACTGGTTTTAAATCTGAAACATACATATAAACATAGCTATTGGAAGGGAATATTGTCCCATTGTTGTTCAAATCTCTATAAATGTTCAATGTGAAATTCTCACCAACTACAATAAAAGGACTTTAATTATATCAACCTACCAAAGACCAATTCATTTTATCTTACAAATAGGTTGACAAGTGTGCATAAATGAGTAGGATCACCCATTATAAAGGTCACGAAATGTATGACTCACTATAACCCTTCCCCCCATTATAACAGTCTTATAAAATGCAAGGATCCACTGAAATTGGTCAAATTTTGCTTTATCTTTTTTACTTGCTTTACTGCATTGCTTTGTTTGGTTCTTGACACATAAAAAGTAATAATAACAAAAAGAACATAAAATCAGAATTGATTAGATCATAAATAATCAAAATGTTTCTTTGCGTAACAACATACAAAGTTGTGAAAAGTTATATCCCTTGCCCTTGCCATTGAGACTGTCTGTGATAAACCTTTGCACAGCATTATGAGTTTAGGGTGTTCTTGGGAAACACATGAGAGGAAGGTAAATTATTTGCATTTTTCTTGCTGCAAGAATGTCAAGAACCTTGATATATATTGGTATGAATCTCCTGTCTGCATGGGTTCAAGTCTAACATTCGGCTAATTTGGATATGTGAGAAAGCTTGCCAGTAACTTCTCGTGCGTCGGTGGTTCTTTCCGGGGTTTTCCTGGGTTCTTCCTCCACCATTAAAACTGGCCACCATGTATAGACTATCGTGTGCTGAAAAATAGCATTAAGCCCTACAAAAACAACAACATGCAGCTCAATCTGATTAAATTGTTAAAATTAGGCAGTTAAGTGATATACCTTTTACCATTATAATGAATGACAAAAAAAATTACATTTTTCAAACAATGTGTTATTATTTTCAGTTTCACTAACAAAATTCTATTATTTGTATTCAATTAAGATTTGACTAGTCTACATTTAACTGGATAGTAAAGTTATTTGACAATGTGTTGACATTAAAGTACAGTTTCAGTCAGATTTCTAGATATTACAAATTAATCTCTATGTATTACACACTTAATCTCTATGTATTACATATTAATCTCTAGGCATTACATATTAATCTCTATGTATTACACATATTTTTTACATATTACATATTAATCTCTATGCATTACATATCAATCTCTATGTATTACATATTAATCTCCAGGCATTACATATTATTCTCTATGTATTACACATAATTTTTATATATTACATATTAATCTCTATGCATTACATATCAATCTCTATGTATTACATATTAATCTCTAGGTATTACATATTAATGAAATGTGTGATGTGATGGGACAATGGTTCATATAATCTATTTCAAATTTCCATTAAAATTAACCCATATCAAAATAGCAATTGACTGCTTATTCAATGACATTAATTTAACTTTAAGTTGACATAATAACAGTAAGTAATGTATTAATTGGCTTTTAAAGACAGTATTATTTTTGTATGTGTCACAATGACCTAAGCATAATTGATATTACTGTGTCAGTGTTTCGTTCAAAATTTAAGACTGCAAAATTAAAAACAGTTCATTATATTCTGGATAAATTCTTCAAAACATTATGAGATAGCATCCCATGAAGAAATAATACAAGTTTCAATTACCTCGTTTAACAGGAACTTCTTTGCAATATAGAAAACTGTTTGTTTCTGCATCCCAATGTTCATATAAACCATTGGTGTACAATGGAAAGGAAACCATGGACATGATAAACACTGGGAAAATAAGGCATAATGCCTGGAAAAGAAAGAATAAGTTGTATATGCATGAAGATGATTTGATTAAATAGGGTTACTGCTACTACATACATTTATATGAGTAATGGATGATGAGTTCCTGTCCTCCCAATTCTAGATTTAATAGAATAACGTTCCTCAGGGATCAGAGTTCAATTAAATTTTGTGCAAAACTTGATATAGATATTACCTTACATAAGTTTAATATACAGCTTTCCATATCACTGGACTGAATAAACTTTATATAGATATTACCTAACATAAGTTTAATGTACAGCTTTCCATATCACTGGACTGAATAAACTTTATGTAGATATTACCTGACATAAGTTTAATGTACAGCTTTCCATATCACTGGACTAAATAAACTTTATATAGATATTAACTAACATAAGTTTAATGTACAGCTTTCCATATCACTGGACTGAATACACTTTATGTAGATATTAACTAACATACGTTTAATGTACAGCTTTCCATATCACTGGACTAAATAAACTTTCTACAGATATTACCTAACATAAGTTTAATGTACAGCTTTCCAGATCACTGGACTGAATAAACTTTATATAGAAATTACCTAACATAAGTTTAATATACAGCTTTCCATATCACTGGACTGAATAAACTTTATGTAGATATTACCTAACATAAGTTTAATGTACAGCTTTCCATATCACTGGACTGAATAAACTTTATATAGATATTAACTAACATAAGTTTAATGTACAGCTTTCCATATCACTGGACTGAATAAACTTTATATAGATATTACCTTACATTAGTTTAATGTACAGCTTTCCATCTCACTGGACTGAATAAACTTTATATAGATATTAACTAACATAAGTTTAATGTACAGCTTTCCATATCACTGGACTGAATAAACTTTATGTAGATATTACCTAACATAAGTTTAATGTACAACTTTCCATATCACTGGACTGAATAAACTTTATGTAGATATTACCTAACATAAGTTTAATGTACAGCTTTCCATATCACTGGACTAAATAAACTTTCTACAGATATTACCTAACATAAGTTTAATGTACAGCTTTCCATATCACCGGACTGAATAAACTTTATATAGATATTACCTAACATAAGTTTAATGTACAGCTTTCCATATCACTGGACTAAATAAACTTTCTACAGATATTACCTAACATAAGTTTAATGTACAGCTTTCCATATCACTGGACTGAATAAACTTTATATAGATATTACCTAACATAAGTTTAATGTACAGCTTTCCATATCACTGGACTGAATAAACTTTATATAGATATTACCTAACATAAGTTTAATGTACAGCTTTCCATATCACCGGACTGAATAAACTTTATATAGATATTACCTAACATAAGTTTAATGTACAGCTTTCCATATCACTGGACTAAATAAACTTTATATAGATATTACCTAACATAAGTTTAATGTACAGCTTTCCATATCACTGGACTGAATAAACTTTATGTAGATATTACCTAACATAAGTTTAATGTACAGCTTTCCATATCACTGGACTGAATAAACTTTATATAGATTTTACCTAACATAAGTTTAATGTACAGCTTTCCATATCACTGGACTAAATAAACTTTCTACAGATATTACCTAACATAAGTTTAATGTACAGCTTTCCATATCACTGGACTGAATAAACTTTATATAGATATTACCTAACATAAGTTTAATGTACAGCTTTCCATATCACTGGACTGAATACACTTTATGTAGATATTAACTAACATAAGTTTAATGTACAGCTTTCCATATCACTGGACTGAATAAACTTTATATAGATATTACCTAACATAAGTTTAATGTACAGCTTTCCATATCACTGGACTGAATAAACTTTATGTAGATATTACCTAACATAAGTTTAATGTACAACTTTCCATATCACTGGACTGAATAAACTTTATGTAGATATTACCTAACATAAGTTTAATGTACAGCTTTCCATATCACTGGACTGAATAAACTTTATATAGATATTACCTAACATAGGTTTAATGTACAGCTTTCCATATCACTGGACTGAATAAACTTTATATAGATATTACCTAACATAAGTTTAATGTACAGCTTTCCATATCACTGGACTGAATAAACTTTATGTAGATATTACCTAACATAAGTTTAATGTACAGCTTTCCATATCACTGACTAAATAAACTTTATATAGATATTACCTAACATAAGTTTAATGTACAGCTTTCCATATCACTGGACTGAATACACTTTATGTAGATATTAACTAACATAAGTTTAATGTACAGCTTTCCATATCACTGGACTGAATAAACTTTATATAGATATTAACTAACATAAGTTTAATGTACAGCTTTCCATATCACTGGACTGAATAAACTTTATATAGATATTACCTAACATAAGTTTAATGTACAGCTTTCCATATCACTGGACTGAATAAACTTTATGTAGATATTACCTAACATAAGTTTAATGTACAACTTTCCATATCACTGGACTGAATAAACTTTATGTAGATATTACCTAACATAAGTTTAATGTACAGCTTTCCATATCACTGGACTGAATAAACTTTATATAGATATTACCTAACATAGGTTTAATGTACAGCTTTCCATATCACTGGACTGAATAAACTTTATATAGATATTACCTAACATAAGTTTAATGTACAGCTTTCCATATCACTGGACTGAATAAACTTTATGTAGATATTACCTAACATAAGTTTAATGTACAGCTTTCCATATCACTGACTAAATAAACTTTATATAGATATTACCTAACATAAGTTTAATGTACAGCTTTCCATATCACTGGATTGAATAAACTTTATATAGATATTACCTAACATAAGTTTAATGTACAGCTTTCCATATCACTGGACTGAATAAACTTTATATAGATATTACCTAACATAAGTTTAATGTACAGCTTTCCATATCACTGGACTGAATAAACTTTATGTAGATATTACCTAACATAAGTTTAATGTACAGCTTTCCATATCACTGACTAAATAAACTTTATATAGATATTACCTAACATAAGTTTAATGTACAGCTTTCCATATCACTGGACTGAATAAACTTTATGTAGATATTACCTAACATAAGTTTAATGTACAGCTTTCCATATCACCGGACTGAATAAACTTTATATAGATATTACCTAACATAAGTTTAATGTACAACTTTCCATATCACTGGACTGAATAAACTTTATGTAGATATTACCTAACATAAGTTTAATGTACAGCTTTCCATATCACTGGACTAAATAAACTTTCTACAGATATTACCTGACATAAGTTTAATGTACAGCTTTCCATATCACTGGACTGAATACACTTTATGTAGATATTAACTAACATACGTTTAATGTACAGCTTTCCATATCACTGGACTGAATAAACTTTATGTAGATATTACCTAACATAAGTTTAATGTACAGCTTTCCATATCACCGGACTGAATAAACTTTATGTAGATATTAACTAACATAAGTTTAATGTACAGCTTTCCATATCACTGGACTGAATAAACTTTATGTAGATATTACCTAACATAAGTTTAATGTACAGCTTTCCATATCACTGGACTGAATAAACTTTATATAGATATTACCTAACATAAGTTTAATGTACAGCTTTCCATATCACCGGACTGAATAAACTTTATGTAGATATTAACTAACATAAGTTTAATGTACAGCTTTCCATATCACTGGACTGAATAAACTTTATGTAGATATTACCTAACATAAGTTTAATGTACAGCTTTCCATATCACTGGACTGAATAAACTTTATATAGATATTACCTAACATAGGTTTAATGTACAGCTTTCCATATCACTGGACTGAATAAACTTTATGTAGATATTACCTAACATAAGTTTAATGTACAGCTTTCCATATCACTGGACTGAATAAACTTTATGTAGATATTACCTAACATAAGTTTAATGTACAGCTATCCATATCACTGGACTGAATAAACTTTATATAGATATTACCTATCATAAGTTTAATGTACAGCTTTCCATATCACTGGACTGAATAAACTTTATATAGATATTACCTAACATAAGTTTAATGTACAGCTTTCCATATCACTGGACTGAATAAACTTTATGTAGATATTACCTGACATAAGTTTAATGTACAGCTTTCCATATCACTGGACTGAATAAACTTTATGTAGATATTACCTAACATAAGTTTAATGTACAGCTTTCCATATCACTGGACTGAATAAACTTTATATAGATATTACCTAACATAGGTTTAATGTACAGCTTTCCATATCACTGGACTGAATACACTTTATGTAGATATTAACTAACATAAGTTTAATGTACAGCTTTCCATATCACTGACTAAATAAACCTTCTACAGATATTACCTAACATAAGTTTAATGTACAGCTTTCCATATCACTGGACTGAATAAACTTTATGTAGATATTACCTAACATAAGTTTAATGTACAGCTTTCCATATCACTGGACTGAATAAACTTTATATAGATATTACCTATCATAAGTTTAATGTACAGCTTTCCATATCACTGGACTGAATAAACTTTATATAGATATTACCTAACATAAGTTTAATGTACAGCTTTCCATATCACTGGACTGAATAAACTTTATGTAGATATTACCTGACATAAGTTTAATGTACAGCTTTCCATATCACTGGACTGAATAAACTTTATGTAGATATTACCTAACATAAGTTTAATGTACAGCTTTCCATATCACTGGACTGAATAAACTTTATATAGATATTACCTAACATAGGTTTAATGTACAGCTTTCCATATCACTGGACTGAATACACTTTATGTAGATATTAACTAACATAAGTTTAATGTACAGCTTTCCATATCACTGGACTGAATAAACTTTCTACAGATATTACCTAACATAAGTTTAATGTACAGCTTTCCATATCACTGGACTGAATAAACTTTATATAGATATTACCTAACATAAGTTTAATGTACTGCTTTCCATATCACTGGACTGAATAAACTTTATATAGATATTACCTAACAAAGTTTAATGTACAGCTTTCCATATCACTGGACTGAATAAACTTTATATAGATATTACCTAACATAAGTTTAATGTACAGCTTTCCATATCACTGGACTGAATAAACTTTATGTAGATATTACCTAACATAAGTTTAATGTACAGCTTTCCATATCACTGGACTGAATAAACTTTATATAGATATTACCTAACATAGGTTTAATGTACAGCTTTCCATATCACTGGACTGAATAAACTTTATATAGATATTACCTAACATAAGTTTAATGTACAGCTTTCCATATCACTGGACTGAATAAACTTTATGTAGATATTACCTAACATAAGTTTAATGTACAGCTTTCCATATCACTGGACTGAATAAACTTTATATAGATATTACCTAACATAGGTTTAATGTACAGCTTTCCATATCACTGGACTGAATACACTTTATGTAGATATTAACTAACATAAGTTTAATGTACAGCTTTCCATATCACTGACTAAATAAACCTTCTACAGATATTACCTAACATAAGTTTAATGTACAGTTTTCCATATCACTGGACTGAATAAACTTTATGTAGATATTACCTAACATAAGTTTAATGTACAGCTTTCCATATCACTGGACTGAATAAACTTTATATAGATATTACCTAACATAAGTTTAATGTACAGCTTTCCATATCACTGGACTGAATAAACTTTATGTAGATATTACCTAACATAGGTTTAATGTACAGCTTTCCATATCACTGGACTGAATAAACTTTATGTAGATATTACCTAACATAAGTTTAATGTACAGCTTTCCATATCACTGGACTGAATAAACTTTATGTAGATATTACCTAACATAAGTTTAATGTACAGCTTTCCATATCACTGGACTGAATAAACTTTCTACAGATATTACCTAACATAAGTTTAATGTACAGCTTTCCATATCACTGGACTAAATAAACTTTCTACAGATATTACCTAACATAAGTTTAATGTACAGCTTTCCATATCACTGACTAAATAAACCTTCTACAGATATTACCTAACATAAGTTTAATGTACAGCTTTCCATATCACTGGACTAAATAAACTTTCTACAGATATTACCTAACATAAGTTTAATGTACAGCTTTCCATATCACTGACTAAATAAACCTTCTACAGATATTACCTAACATAAGTTTAATGTACAGCTTTCCATATCACTGGACTAAGTAAACCTTCTACAGATATTACCTAACATAAGTTTAATATACAGCTTTCCATATCACTGGACTAAATAAACTTTATATAGATATTACCTAACATAAGTTTAATGTACAGCTTTCCATATCACTGGACTGAATAAACTTTATATAGATATTACCTAACATAAGTTTAATATACAGCTTTCCATATCACTGGACTAAATAAACTTTCTACAGATATTACCTAACATAAGTTTAATGTACAGCTTTCCATATCACTGACTAAATAAACCTTCTACAGATATTACCTAACATAAGTTTAATGTACAGCTTTCCATATCACTGGACTAAATAAACCTTCTACAGATATTACCTAACATAAGTTTAATGTACAGCTTTCCATATCACTGGACTGAATAAACTTTATGTAGATATTACCTAACATAAGCTTAATGTACAGCTATCCATATCACTGGACTGAATAAACTTTATATAGATATTACCTAACATAAGTTTAATATACAGCTTTCCATATCACTGGACTGAATAAACTTTCTACAGATATTACCTAACATAAGTTTAATGTACAGCTTTCCATATCACTGACTAAATAAACCTTCTACAGATATTACCTAACATAAGTTTAATGTACAGCTTTCCATATCACTGGACTAAATAAACCTTCTACAGATATTACCTAACATAGGTTTAATGTACAGCTTTCCATATCACCGGACTGAATAAACTTTATATAGATATTACCTAACATAAGTTTAATGTACAGCTTTCCATATCACTGGACTGAATAAACTTTATATAGATATTACCTAACATAGGTTTAATGTACAGCTTTCCATATCACTGACTAAATAAACCTTCTACAGATATTACCTAACATAGGTTTAATGTACAGCTTTCCATATCACCGGACTGAATACACTTTATGTAGATATTACCTAACATAAGTTTAATGTACAGCTTTCCATATCACTGACTAAATAAACCTTCTACAGATATTACCTAACATAAGTTTAATGTACAGCTTTCCATATCACTGGACTAAATAAACTTTATATAGATATTACCTAACAAAGTTTAATGTACAGCTTTCCATATCACTGGACTAAATAAACTTTTTTGGAAGCACTCTTGATTTCACATTTTTTCCATGAATTCATTTTTCCCTGTTAGATTTTGCAAACTTTGTCACTGACAGTCTACCATACTTGTGTCCTTTTACTGCTTACTATATGTGGACTCCCATATGACAAACTGGGATATAACATGTAAATATTTCCTTTCATTAAACTTTAAAAACAAAGCAAATTTATGTGATTAAAAACATAACAATGGTTAATTTTATGACTCACATCATGCTACATGTAAATCTTGCTGGTAAACCAGTAAATGAGTCAACTTATGACCTACATATTGATGAGTATGGTATTTCAAACACTTTTTATTACATGCTGAGTCAACTTATGACCTACATATTGACGAGTATGGTATTTCAAACCCTTTTTATTACATGCTGAGTCAACTTATGACCTACATATTGATGAGTATGGTATTTCAAACACTTTTTATTACATGCTGCTTATTAAGCAATTTCTAAGATGACACATAGTTCCATGAATAATGAAAACACCATGTCCACATGTATAGATGTGCAAAAGGCCTGATGTCCACATGCTTTGTGATGTACAATAGGCCTGAAGTCCACATGCTTTGTGATGTACAATAGACCTGATGTCCACATGTATAGATGTACAATAGGCCTGATGTCCACCATGTATAGCTGTACAATAGGCCTGATGTCTACATGCTTTGTGATGTACAATATGCCTGATGTCCACATGCATTGTGATGTACAATAGGCCTGATGTCCACATGTATAGATGTACAATAGGCCTGATGTCCACATGTATAGATGTACAATAGGCCTGATGTCCACATGCTTTGTGATGTACAATAGGCCTGATGTCCACATGCTTTGTGATGTAAAATAGACCTGATGTCCACATGCTTGTGATGTACAACAGGCCTGATGTCCACATGCTTGTGATGTACAACAGGCCTGATGTTTAAATGCTTTGTGAGGTACAATAGGCCTGATGTCCACATGTATAGATGTACAATAGGCCTGATGTCCACATGCTTTGTGATGTACAATAGGCCTGATGTCCACATGCTTTGTGATGTACAATAGACCTGATGTACACATGCTTGTGATGTACAACAGGCCTGATGTCCACATGCTTGTGATGTACAACAGGCCTGATGTTTAAATGCTTTGTGAGGTACAATAGGCCTCATGTCCACATGTATAGATGTACAAAAGGACTGATGTATACATGCTTATGTACAATAGACCTGATGTCTACATGCTTACAGATGTACAATAGACCTGATGAATACATGCTTATAGATGTACAATAGACCTGACCTGATGTCTACATGCTTTTAGATGTACAATACACCTGATGTCTACATGCTTACAGATGTACAAGAGGCCTGATGTCTACATGGTTATAGATGTACAAAAGGCCTGATGTCTACATGCTTATAGATGTACAAAAGGCCTGCTGTCTACATGCTTTGTGATGTACAATAGGCTTGATGTATACATGCTTAATATGTACAATAGGCCTGATACCCACATGCTTGGAGATGTACAACAGACCTGATATACACAGGCTTTGGGATGTACAATAGGCCAGATGTCCACGTGCTTTGTGATGTACAATAGGCCCAATGTCCACAGGTCATGAGAATACAATATAATTTATGTCTACATACTTATAGATGTACAATATACCTGATGTATACATGTTTACAGATGTACAATAGACCAGATGTCCACATGTCTAGAGATGTACAATGGACCTGATGTACGTTCACTCCTGGATGTAGCGGGATGGAACTATTGGTGTTAAAAGTCCTGGAGGATCAGTTCTTAGCATGGCAAATTCACATCCAAAAGGGTATTGATATCTGATATTGGATCAGTGGGTGTCAAGTATCTTGGTTGTGTGTTTGAGCAAGACACTTTAACCCAAAAGCTCCAACACTAAATAATCTATTTGTGTTGCTGTGCCACAAAACAAAACAACCAAAAGCAGTCCCATCTGGTGAAAATCAGTCCCATCTGGTGAAATTCTTTTGAGATGTGTTTTTACTGTCTGGAAATTGAGATTCTAATAGGAAAATTGGTCCCCTGATGAGATTAACGTTGGTTCATCAAATGGGCATACAATCATTATATTCAAAGAAAAAAAATAAAACTTGTGTTTAAATGACATGTTATTTGCTATTGTTTTTTTCTCAACTAAAGTTTCACTTTGTATTCTTCATGTTTTGAACATTTCCATACTTCTGAGTAATTTTCTTTCTTGCAAGGCTTTTATTTTACAACTTTTAGGGACAAGTCAAGTACATCCACTGGACTGAGTTTCATAAAACTGCAGGTCCAAAAGTATCACACTCAGCCTACTGTCCTGGGTTCATCAGAATGTCCAGGATGCACTGAAAGCAATGAGAGCTATGCTTATTTCTCCATTATTCTGGCTTGAACTCATGGGGAAAATTCAAATAGAATACTTTTTTTAAAAAAAATTGTTTTACATGTGAAAAATCTCACCTGTAATGCTCCTTTGTTCCTCATCTATAGGATTGAGATTTACCATATTGGAGTGCTGTACTGGTAAACTTTACCTAAAAGACATGCAAGACAATATTAACCATTTTGATAAATAAATTAAAAATATTCAAAGCAGAAATGCAACTGTAAAATGAAATATTGAAAGAACTGGGATATGTGTCAAATACAAACATGCATGCCTTGTCGCTAATGTAATATGCATAATCACCAAGGCAGCAAGTGTTTAAGTCTTGGCGCAGCTTGAATCACATCCACAACAAACATTTTAGGTGTATCAATAACTGGTGTTGTAGGTGTATCAGTAACTGGTATTATAGGCGTATCAGTAACTGGTGTTATTGGAGTATCAATAACTGGTGTTATAGGTGGTGCTGGTAAAATAAATTTAATATGATTACAAGCTCGAATAGTCTCAATACCAACGACAATTACACGAACAGAAAGAACAAAAGAAATTTTGGCAATTTCAACTCCAGATGGACTTTATATATATGAAGTTGGTATGACATTTGGAATAGTAAATTTAAACATGATGACATTTAGTCTAAATCATTGTGATGCATACATTGATGATGATCTATTAAAACCTATAAGGATCACTGGAAATCATTCAGAAATTCTTTGATCAACTCAATAAATTTTGACCATTCATTTAGGTAAACATGAGCTACAAATCAAAGTTCCATTGTCTGAGAAAATGATCTAAGGCTTTTGACAAGTCAAAGGCCATATTTAAAATTTTAAAAGGTGGAACCTTTATTTCAGCTCCTGATTTTGATCAGTAATTTAAAATGTATGTTCTTGAAAGGAGTTTGAGGTTGGGGTTGGTGGCATGTTGATTCAAGAAGACAACAATACTGGGTATTATCCAATTTTCTAAAAGAAACTTTAAAGAGGCACCAAAGAAATTATTCCATATTCAAGAAGGAATGCTTGTCTTTGATGATGACTCAGCAATACTTTGAAGTGTGTATTAGTTCAACTCCTTCTACGATTTATTGCATTCATTGAATGCCCCGTTACTGTCATTAGAAAAATGAAAAAGAAACATCAGAGATTGTTGAGGTAGAGTTTGATCAATCATATTTAGTATTTATATTCATTGGAAACTTTCCTAGGTAATTTTAGTTATATGTATGTTTGACTAATATGTATCAATCATATTTAGTATTTATATTCATTGGAAACTTTCCTATGTAATTTTAGTTATATGTATGTTTGACTAATATGTATCAAAGAGAGCTTTATTGAATAAATCCGTAATTTTCTTTATGAAGGGAAATGTTATATATACCTATTTTTTGTATAGTTTTTCCCATTGTTGTAAATTGCTTGGTTCAATTTGAAACCGACTTATTATATAGCTAACATTTGTCCATGAGTGTTGTCTAAATCTTATGATCATAGGTATGAACCTGTTTACTTGAATCTGATTTCAGGACACTGATGTTACTATTGGGAATTCGTGGCATACCTGATGTTTGTCATGTTCTTTACTATAATTTACATGTGTGTATTTGATTTACATTTGTAAAGCTGCTTTAAAAAAATTTCATTCATACCTCTAAAACATTTGCAGTGTGCCAGATTATAGTGATGTCTAATGCTGGGACATCATGCTGCAGACATGTAGCATCATGTCCCATCCAGTCACATTATCCTGACACCCGGCAAACAAGTCCTAACAGTAAACTCTTAACACCGAGCACATAACAAACCAGTCCTAACAGTAAACTCTTAACACCGAGCACATAGCAAAGCAGTCCTAACAGTAAACTCTTAACACCGAGCACATAGCAAAGTAGTCATAACAGTAAACTCAACACCGAGCACATAGCAAAGCAGTCCTATCAGTAAACTCTTAACACCGAGCACATAGCAAAGCAGTCCTAACAGTACTCTTAACACCGAGCAAAGCAGCCACTAGTACCAGTATATACGTTTTTTGGTATGACTTAGCTTTGTTTTTTAATCGCAAGCTCTTACTTTCGAGGCAGACAGGTCACTACTCAGGTCACCACCCTTACGTTGTATTACAGTGACTTTCTGCTTAGGCTCTAAGCAGGGCTGGATCAGGTCAATTGTTGGGGTGGCTTCTAAAATTTCAAAAGGGCACTGACTTTCCTCGCAAGGGTACCAAATAGAAAGTATCTGTATCTATTTAATCAAAGTGTGCATAATACCCAAATAATGTGCGTAAAAAAAATAAATAAATAAAGTCAAATTTCAAGTGACAAGTGCCGGGGGGGGGGGGGGGATAGACGGGCAGAAAGTCCGTTACCACCCTCTCCAACCCCATTATAAGCCCAGCTAAGGCAATTTCACCACTTTAACATAATCATTGGTTACCTCTAAATATAGAAAGTTACTAACTAGTTAGCATCGTATTACAAAGTGTGGATAATTTAGGCATTGTAATATAATGCTATTTTAGGCATACCTAATTAGCGAATCATGAAACACATCAATCTGATGTGTATTTCTACTTTCAATGTTATTTCACTAGCCTACTGGCGGAAATGGCCAAGCCATGTTAAATGAGTCGAGAAAACTCATGTCCACACTCAATAACTGTGAAAATCGAAGCTGAAAGTGTTTACATTCATCTGTTATCAATTAAATATTTGTATCTGTATACAAAAAAAGATCTTATTTAATCATATATGAATAAAAAGACGGAAAACCTGTTTTACCTTGCTTTACAGCGTTTCCACACCTTGAATCCCAGCGTTGGTAATTTTTAACAAGGAAAAACCCAGGGGAAAACCGTCCAAAATACACATTATCGGGGTTCATAGAAACACCGAAATACACTGAAAACACCGAAATACACCGAAATACACACCGAAATACACTTGCATTTACATGTTCTCTCTGTATATATCGATTTCCACTCACACATTATCTTTATTTTTGTTTGAATAATAATATAAAGCAAAAAAAAAATTGATTTATTATATTTTTATAAGAATTATTTACTTTTTTCTTGTTAATATCACAATTCATGTAATGACGTCCTTGGTCGTACTTGATTCGACAGACCTGATATAGGGCGTAGCAGTAATACATACACAGCGTAAAAGGGGTAAATATCAAAGTATCAAAAGTATTTGCCGGCATTATATTATATATTACTATAACTTTTAATTATATAGTTTTTTTTTATCAAAATAAATACCATTTAATTTAATTTCCGATTTAAAGGTTTTTCGATTATTTGTGATATATATCAACTGTCTTAACATCATAGCCTATGTTTAGATATATATATAAGACAGTTGATTGTCAGGGTGTTAAGAAAGTCTGTTTTTGGAAATATGTGAACGGTGAATAGTCTTACATGTTTGAATAATAATAAGCAAAATAATGTCATGATTTATTTATTCTTTACTTGATTGGATATATATATATATATATATATATATATATATATATATATATATATATATATATATATATATATATATATATATAGGCAGTAAGACCCGTAATACATACACAAAGTAGACGTGAAATATAACACAGTTTCAAAAGTGTATACGATAGTATTCAGGATTATACTCTGCTTGAAAATAGAACTACAAGTTTGCACAAGACAAGGTAACATAAACCTAACGGAAAAAAAATATGGGAAATTATGAAGAAATCTCTGGTGCATTTTTAGCATTTTTAGCTGTGATTGTCACAGTTCTTACATTAATTTTTTGTTTCCTTTGTCCAGGTTTTCGTCCATTAGTCCTAGGTGCAACAACAGTTGTCTGACCGTCCGTCGAAATCATGTATTTTGTGTCCATGTCAATGTGGCGTCTGAAGCGTATGAACAAGTTTGTGCGTTGTTGGTCTGTCATTTTTTTCCAGTCTGTTTTTCTGGTCTCAAATTATTTATGGCTGTCGGCAAGTCGGAATTCTCCAGTGCATACTAGAGCACTCCTCAGACTCCTAAATTGTCCGATTACTAATTCATGTGTTAGTTGTACAAATTCCGTCAATGTTTTAGTTTTCCATTCTGTTTTAGAGCGTGGTTCATGGATTCACAGTTATTATTTTTTCACATGCGGTCTATTTGGTAGATTCGTCATGGATTATTGACTATGAATTTTATATTTGTCTTTAGTTTTTTTCCGAAAGTAATTTTAAAAAAATTTGGATATGTCAGCACAGTGATTTTCTAACACTTCACATTTATTGTCAAAGCAAATACTGTCATTGGTGTCAACTAGGTATTTTGCGATAATTTGACATAAATTGAATTCAGAACATTATTGCGTTTTGCTATTATAAGTAACGAAAAAGACAGATAAATGTGCGCAACGAAAGATGAATCTTTACCAAAATATCTTGTATTTCAAATTTCATTTAATTTGATAATGAATATTCAAAACACCAAAAACATTTTAAGTTGTCAAATTAATACCATTCTAATCATAACAGTTTCCGATTCAAAATATTAGTGCGAAAGTTTACAATGTGTATGCCTTTTTAGTCACTCCAAACATATAACGTATGTATCAGATACATACGACAAGAGACTGCTCATTAAATCTGTAATCGTTTTCACTCAGTTTTCTTATTTCCCTTTTGATCATGAAAATATAGCATGAAATTATTTCAAATATGATTGATTAACCATATTAAACACGTACATTCTTCATTGTAGTTATTTCTCCTGTATATGACAGCTAAACATCATTATTCACATGATCATTTATGATATAATCATTACGAGTTATTTTATATTTTTTAATAAGATGAAATGAATAACATTGTTATACATAATTAAGTGCTTTCACGAAATTTAAAAAGAACAATAACGTATTTTTTAAAATGTTTTGTAACGTAGAATGGTAACGTATGTGTAGTAGTGTAAAACACGGATATATTTTAAAGTTCAAACAATTTAAATGTACACTTTTGTGTGCAATTAAAATGGACTGAACTTATATACAGTCTCACATATAGAAAACAATATTTTTTAGCCGATTCAAGCAATGAGTCCGCTCACGTGTACTGTTTAGGTAACGTGTGTATTTCATTATCGTAAAGCAAATGCATTGTTATTTTCATTGTTAATTAATTCCAGTTTGGCATCAGACATTTTGAATATTCAACCCATAAATAATCTGAGATCGTGACTGCCTTAGCGCCTTTGTTTCAGACAAAACTGCATTGCATACAAGGGAGTTTTCCTCTGACAAGATTCCGTCTTTTTGGGATCAGATATAAAATTGCACACCTCTGCATCGGCTCTTTCACTTGGACTTAATTCCTTTGGTTCTGGCAACAGTCAACAGTATATCTGTGTGTACGTGTACGTGTGTGTGTGTGTGTGTGTGTGTGTGTGCGTGCGTGCGTGCGTGAGTGTATGTTGATACCGGCTGATGTATTTTGCTTTGTTTCACTTTTATCCCTTTCAGGCCATTAGTTTCTTTCTCATTTGAAAGAGAGAGAGAGAGAGAGAGAGAGAGAGAGAGAGAGAGAGAGAGAGAGAGAGAGAGAGAGAGAGAGAGAGGGGGGGGGGAGGGAGGGGGGGAGAGAGAGAGAGTCGCACACACGGGCAGACGCATTCAGACGTACAGTCTTTGCATGTGTGTATATTTGTTTAAAAAAATAACAGCTTACAAGGGAACAAAGATAATGTGTACCATAATTAAGTCTAGTAATCAGTTTATTCATTTCTAATTTGTAAAGGAGGAACTATCATTGACGATACTGAATAAAACAAACTTAACTGGTATGAGGTTGATGTTGCAGCAACTAAACTGGCAAAATGCTCGGCATCTCTCTCTCTCTCTCTCTCTCTCTCTCACACACACACACACACACACACACACACACACACACACACACACATATATATATATATATATATATATATATATATATATATATATATATATATATATATATATATATATATATATATATATTACATAGTATCTACTTGCTGCATGAAAAAAAATATCTTTTTACAACTATCGCATAGTTGGGCCGAATTCTTTCGAGTTGGGCTGAATTGTCTTTAAAGTTGGGCCGAATTGTCTATAAGTCATTTGGCTCACACACACACACACACACATATATATATATATATATATATATATATATATATATATATATATATATATACATATATATATATATATATATATATATATATATATATATATATATATATATATATATATATATATATATATATATATATATATATATATATATATATATATATATTGGTTATGATGATATGACAGTTGATTGTAAGGGTGTTTAAAAAGTCTATTTTTGTTAATATGTTCCGAATTAAGCGACTTACCAAATAAAGATTGTTTCTTAACTTGAATACGAAATGAGATCAAAGGGAGAACAATAAATATATGTGCAGTGCAGTCAATAAGAACATGAATTAAGCGCTTGAAACAAAGTGAATTAAGTCGGCTTACGCCGTCCGTTCCGGAGATTACATGCGTTCCGGAACGATCAGTAGTTTTCATTACTAACAACCATCCGGAATGATCAACCTATCCAATAAAGTACGACCAATTGACGCGTGTATAACTATGAAAAAGTAAATAATTCTTATAAAAATAAAATAAATCATTTTTTTTTTGCTTTATTTTATTATTCAAAGAAAAACAAAAATATTGTGTGAGTGGAAATCGATATATGCAGAGAGAACATGTAAATACATGTGTATTTCGGTGTATTTCGGTGTTTTCAGTGTATTTCGGTGTTTCTAGGAACCACATTATCGCTGCTATTTCTGACAATTAGTCATAAAATAATATGACATTTGGTAAGACTATCGTTAATTATATAATGTTCAAGATAATATAAAACTTTTTTAAATTTTGTTGTTGTTGTTGTTGCAATTTATCTGGAATACAAAAAAAATTATAGGGTCTAACGTGTTACCCAAGAAAAAACAAATTTAGTACTCGGGGTGCAAAGAAACACCGGAACGCATCGAAACGCCGGAACGCACATAAACGCCGAAACGCAATAGAACACCGGAACGCAAATCAGTTATATCGTATACGGTATCACGGTATCAATCGTTTTTCCATGCTAATATTTTGTGAAATAAATATATTTTCTATCCTACTTCAGCATGCATGTCACACACTGTCACAGAGAACGAATAGCGGAGAACTCGCCCCAGGGAGAACTCGCCCTGGGAGAACTCGCCCCATGGAGAACTCGCCCTGGGAGAACTCATCCCAGGTGTCAGGAGAAGTCGCCCCATAGTGGTTGGAGAACTCGCCCCACTTTACCTGGAGAACTCGCCCCACTTTGCCTGGAGAACTCGCCCCAAGGATAATATATAATAATTCTTAGATTTCGCCACATGTTTGTCAAGGCTTTATTTATTGTTGTTTTTTTTTCAACTTAGTAACTTATTAAATCTATAAATTGCAATTTTTTAACTTTTCCATTTGATCAACTCCGCTTCTGTACTTAACAAAAAATAAGTGTTCTGTCCCTTTCCCTCTGCTCTTCAAATCATTAGATGCGTTTTATTTGGACAAATAAGAGAGGATGTAAGCATGATGGGATGTCTCCAGTTTTAGATATAAAATGGTTCCAAAATAATAATCTACCTAAGTCATCCTGAGATGACGTTATGACATTGACTTTTATAACCCGAAATCGACTGAATTGGCGCTGACCGTCAATAAGCCAAAGTGTTATGTTATTATTTCTCTAACTGAACAATTTAATCTGATTTTTCATTGAGATTTGCTAACTATTAACAAATGATACTTAAACTAAATTTAAAAAAAAACAAAAACATTATTGATGCCTAATGCGTAGAATTCGGACGGTTTCTGAAAGATCAGTTGTACTACATCATTTAGTTTATTAATTCTTCTTTGTCAGTGTTTGTAATTTTATTATTTCTCAATGATAACACACTATTTCAATTTAAAAGAGAACTTTAAAAACTAATTCGCTACTAAATTACGATTATAAAATAAACAAAATTACATTATTTATTAATATATAATAACACAATGATCACGCGTACTAGACCAAAATTTACTAATGAGGCATAAATCAATGTCGTCGACTCGTTAACTCATTATATACGTTTCTGTCCTTAATGCATACATTTTTGCTGTATCAAACAATATACGTCTATCATTCCAAAAAGGTACTGATGCATAGGTAACCCTTTTTATGCACAGCGGTGGTTTTTGTGTGTGTGTGTGGAAAACAAAGGGTTTTGTGAGTACAAAAGGCGCTGAAAATTGACTTGTACGTTTATTATAAATAATATAACCCAATAAATGGTTATTGTTGATGCATATAATTTTTAATATGGATAACTTACGTTAC
Source organism: Unio delphinus (assembly GCA_029339505.1). Classification (NCBI taxonomy): domain Eukaryota; kingdom Metazoa; phylum Mollusca; class Bivalvia; order Unionida; family Unionidae; genus Unio; species Unio delphinus. The sequence goes on from JAQISU010000119.1 coordinate 1,459,185, forward strand.
TTTGTCCTAATAATAGGAAATCAAAATGATGGGATTTAATAAACCCTTCGGAAATGTAATCATGTTTCATATGTCTGAAAATTATATATTGATAAATCTGTCAAGTAATATTTCGACTAGTTTTAGCATAAATAATGCTTAATAATATGTATCTTACCAATACACACGTGAGAAAGATATACCACAATACAGAACACTTGAAGATAGCCGGCCAAGTTAGCATGACAAAAGGTGTCATGCCGCCATATTTCATTTCTCAGTATAAAATAAAAACATCAAGTACAACGAGGACAAGCCACTAAAGTTATATTATATTCTTTGTACTAAACACCACATATTCGTGGGTATTCTTTCAGCGATAATTGATTTATTTTTGTAAAGTGTTTTTACGCTGGTAAATTGATAAATTTATTTGATAAATTTAGGAGACTAAAAGTTATTAATTATACGACGTAGATTAGATAATGAAGGATTCGATTGTATTGTGAAAGGAATTTCATCTCTCTCTCTCTATTGTACATACTGCTTTGTTTAAAGCCAAATGTTGAGTAATATTACGGGCTTTGTTCAGCACAGAATCAAGAATATTCCACATATTGGTGGATATTAATTTCCTTGATATGAATATTTGCAGAGATAGTGTTATCAATATTTTATATCACATTTACATCTGAAAATGAAACATGCGTACTAGATGCAGTATAAATACATTTTATTGTCGGGTAAAATTGATTTAGGCGATGAATAAAATTTTACATTTCTTCGGTTGACTGCTTCCAGATATAAATATGTCATCGAAAAATCTGAACCAAAGAGATGAATTAAACTTTTTATTTTGAAGAAAGTCCTTTTCAAATTTACCCATGAAAGGAAAGCGTATGAAGGAGCCATATTAATACACATTGCCGTACCCATTATGTATATGTATTTCGTATTATTACATTGAAAATAATTATTTTCCAAGATAAGTTTTAATATTATAAAAATATCTTCACATGATAGTTGGCTATTATTAGGATTGTAATCAAGAAAATTTGAATACGCTTCAATATCAACTGCATGCGGAAAGTTGGTATATAGTGATGTTGCATCTAATAATACCAGGATTGAAATCCTAGCTGTGGAATAGACTTCAACTTGTTAATGAAAGTTGTTGTATCATTATGAGTTTTGGGAAACATCTAGAATTGAAGTGTACGCATGTTAAGAGAGAAAGTATCAAATTCCTCATATACGGAATTATTTATTTTATTTTTTGACGGATCTTCGCCAATATGATTTTAGTCGTTTACATCATTTAATTGACGTTCAACTTATTTAAAATAATCTTGTTGATTCATAATAATATTAGTGTTTGACTAATAATCATTTGTAATCACTATACTGTCGTTATTCATTACAATCAATCAATCAATCAATCCTCTCTGCGCCGTCTGGTGCTTGAGGCAACAGCAAGGGAGCACCATTTCCGTCTGTCGGCAGCTATTGCAGGGGCGGTCTGATAGGTGAGGCCTCTGGTCTTAAGGTCTCTCTCCACTGTTCGTCGCCAGGTCTCTTTGGGTCTGCCACGGTTCCTTTTACCCTGTGGGATCCATCTCAGTGCCACCCTTGGTAGTGAGTCAGGAGGCATTCTGCAGACATGGCCGAGCCATCTCCATCGCCGAGTTGAAATGATCTCAGAGATGGTGCTTGCACCCGCTCTGTGCCGAAGTTCCTCATTTGAGATCATGTTTGGCCAGAAAATCCTCATGATGCGTCGCAGGCATTTGGTTTGAAACACTTCGAGCTTGTGTTCTATGTTCGCAGTGGACTTCCAACACTCTGAGCCGTACAAAAGGACGCTCAACACGTTGCTCTTGAAGATACGGATCTTTGTGTGGACACTGAGGTTTCTTGTCCTCCATATGGGCTTCATTACAAGTTACCGATAAATCATCAAAGTGTCTATTCCCAAACATAGCACATAACAAGCACTTCAATACCAACACTATACTGTCGTCATTCATTATATTATATACAAACTCAATTTCGTCTTAGAAATATTACTATAATATTGTTTTTTTTTTGTGATCGAGTTTAAATAAAAATCTAAATATGAATCACGTAAAAGATGTTTTAATTCTGCTATAAAAAGGTTATCTGGGATATGGGGCGACTTCTCCATACGAAGTGGGGCGACTTCTCCAACCACTCTGGGGCGACTTCTCCTGATACGTTGGGGCGAGTTCTCCCAGGGCGAGTTCACCATGGGGCGAGTTCTCCCAGGGCGAGTTCTCCCTGGGGCGAGTTCTCTGCATACCACAGAGAACAATCTTAGATTGTCAATTTGACAAGGACAAAACCAGGTACTCCATTGCATTTAAGAGAGATAATTCAGGGCTTATCTAGTCACAACAGACCCAGTTTAACCCAGGTGTCCCACATTTTAAAAAAAATTGGAAAAAAAAAAATACAAAATATTATTTAGATAACAATTATCTGAATTTCTCATGTTGCCAAGAGACTTATCTTTTTTAAAATGCCTAACAGAAAGTACAACTCTTACATAATGCACCAATCACATATAGTGTTGTTGTTTATTTCTGAATGCAAGCCCTGCACTATAAGCTCCTCCTACATGGGGTTGTACAATTGGTACCGTTATACCATGTACTATAGTGTATATTGGTGGTGTATGTACAATTCATATTTGTGACATTTAATATTATTTTCTGCAAGTGATGCAGCATCAAACTATATTTTTTTAAAAACTGGAAGCTGTGCATTTTGGCACCACTGATGCCATTGGTTATGGCTCAGATGTCTCTCCATTGTCCTTGACTTGTGCCTGCATGCCGTGGTGGAAATGCTGAACCGTGGATATAAATTTTCTTGCGCATCCTTACTTGGCCAGTACCTCCCACAAACCTTCTTTGCTGACAGTATCAGTGTATCTCGATGTAAATGGAGACAAGCTCAGTGTTTTGCTCATGAAATTTCTCTTGTAGCTGCCTCACAGCAAACACCATGTTGCTGGTCTATGTTCTTTTCGGAATCCACACTGACTTTGTGGCAGTAGTCCCTGGACAAAGTGCATAGAAAGGGAGTTCAGTTGGATTCTGGCAAGTATCTTTCCTGCGATGTGAGAGTAATGATATACCCCAGTGGTTGTCACAGGACTGGCGATTCCCTTTGTGTTTATACAGGTGGATAATGGAAGTGTCTTTGCATTCATGGGGACTGTCTCTCTTCCATATCAGTAAAAACAGTTGGTGGCACCTTTCTATAAGGGATTTGCTCCCTTCCTTGTAGACTTCACCTGGGATGGAGTTTGAACCAGTTGCTTTGCCACTGGAGAGCAGACATATCGCTTTCTGTGTCTCGAGCAAGGTTGGATAATTATCCAGTTCTTCTTTGATGGGAAATTGGAGGAGACGACTGATGGCTTTATCGTTAATGGATGAATGGCAATTCAGGATGCTGTCAAAGTGTTCAGCCCATCATTGAAGAATCTTCTCTTTGTCAATTAATAGTGTGTTTCTGTTAGCGCTCAGAGAAGGGTGGACGATTCAGATGATATAGGTTCATATACTTCTTTCACTGCACTGTAGAAGTTCTTCATATCATGCTGGTCTGCGTAATGCTGGATCTCATCTCAATGATGCTCACAACCGTTTTGTCCTGAATACATTCTTGTTGACAACTTGATGCCTTCTCTGAAACAAAACAAACAGTATGAACTCCAAAACGACAAGGTAAAACACAAACACCCTTTCTCTTGAACAAAACCCACTACAAAATGCATCATCGATTGATCGAACAAGCTCTGCAGCATGGACGAATTCTTGAAAGGTTCATGAAGCACTTAAGGCTATACAAGATTGATGAAACTCTACATAGATTTCAACACAAAACACGTACTGTTGCCACCAACGACTTTGAAAAACACTTCTTCAAGTTTGAGAACAATAGCATGTTCGGAACAAAACTACAGAAAATGAACAAAAGCAAAAGAACATCAAAATCCTCAATAACCAAAGACAACGAGATAAGCTCATTGCAAATAATGCCTTTATCATCATGACATTCTTTGACGAATATCATTGCCAATAATGCCTTTATCATCTTGATCTCTCCAAAATTTGGTCGAATCACTGCATATCATTTCCAGTACTACTCCATGAGAACTTTCCATTCACAAGGGCATCAACTATCCAAAATGCTCATCAAAAAAAAAGGATTACGCCATATTGACGATAAACGATACTCTACAGATGGTATTGACGCACTCACACACTGACATTACCATGCACAAAAGTTGAGCCATGAGAATTCACATGACAAACTGAGCCAGAATCCCCAACAGCACAATTTGTAGGTAAACACTGTAATAAAAACCAGAATCCCTATTCCCCAGTTGTAAATAGACCATGGGTGACACTCTTGATCACTCTTTATCACACAGCTGTAAATAGACCATGGGTGACACTCTTGATCACTTTTTATCACAGTTATAAATAGACCATGGGTGACACTTTTGATCACTCTTTATCACACAGTTATACAAGTGACCCAAGATCCACATTATCTACTATTTGTGCATGATATTAAAAAAATGCAAGTTTGTCATGTAAACTATTTTTGTTTTAAATATGTAAGTGAAATACATCATGAATTTAATTATGATGCATTGAAACCTTTCCAGTAGCCTAGCTGTTAGAGCCTCTGCCCGGAAGCGGTATCTCATGGGTTCAATCCCCGGCTGCATCATACCAAAGAATTAAAAAAATTGTACTAACAGTTGCCTTGCTTGATGCTCAGCATTAAGAGGTTAGTGTTAGGACTGGTCGGCCTGGTGTCAGGATAATGTGACTGGGTGGGACATCATGCTACATCACTATAAACTGCCTCACTGCAGACATCGTAGCGATATAACTAAAAAATTGTTACAGCTACGTTAAAAATCCTAATCAAACAAACAAACAGTGCAGTTTTGAGAAAGAATTTGCTGCAATTCTTGAACTCTTCCAAGTAGTTTGACATCATGAAATCATTTGTAAATTTTCAAACAAAAACCATGAAAAAGTGTTTAGAGAACTTGTTTCTAAAGACATCATCATTGAAGCTATTCTCCAGACATGAGCTTGAGCTGGCTTGCAATTTTTTTTCTGGCCATTTAAATGAAACATCTGGCTGCAGGCATGTAATTTTTAATGGTTATTGACATGACAATTTTTAAGTTCTTGTAAAATGTTTTAAATAATAAATGAAAATAGAAATATTAAACATACCATAATATAATATATAAATTTGTAGTGAATTAGAGATTTATATCATAAAATTGTATGCTATAAGCAAACTGAAGGATGAAGAACTCATTATTTAATTAACCCCTATTTAGATACAGTAAAACCTGTTTTGAGAGACCACTTTCATCATTTTGAGAGACCAATTGTTTTGGGAGGCCAGAATCTCCATTTACAGATTTATTGATTATATTGTGCTATGACCTGTTATGAGAGACCACCTGTCTTGATAGACCATTATTTTTTGGCAGAAGGGATGGTGTTTCAAGACAGGTTCAACTGTAATGTTGAATTTCGCCTAGCAAAGTAAATAAGGATAATCACACAGACAAAATATTCAATTTAGATTTTAAATTGATTTATAATTAAGTAAACAATACTAATATTGCCCCAAAATTGAATTAAGGATACAGATTTTAGTATCTTGTCAACCTAACTGAAATAGTTTATGTTCAGAATAAATTATATGACCAACCTGAAATATTCTGTATTATGGGTGTAGTGAATTAACTAAGATATAAAATAATCCTCGCATATTAAAATATTAGCAGTAATATATATATATATATATATATATATATATATATATATATATATATATATATATATATATATATATATATATATATATATATATATATATATATATATATATATATATATATATATCCTGTCCCACCTCTTCTTTCCAGCTGTTAACCAACTTTTTAATCAGTGCATTTTCATTAATAAATATAAGTGTATGCCAGCACCCTCCTCCCCAATTTTATTTACATTGTAATATACATCAATGTTACAAATATTTCCATACGCACAGCAATACACGGGTACGTTTTGCTGCTTTTGGGGTTATTCTGAATTTAATTCAGTGCTGCCCTAAACCAATGATCCATTTTGATTGTGTGTTACTTCCAGTGTAATACTGCCCTTCAAGTATATTTATCAATTTTGTCTTTCGAACGACCTCAACAAAGAGACAAACAAACAAAAATAAAATTATTCTATATGAATTTTTTAAATCAGTTTATAGAGAAAAATAATTCACATAAATGTTAGCATTAGTATGATTCTTAAATAGCACCTACACCAACATTAGGTTGAAATGCTCAAAAAAATATTAGGTTGACATGCTCCTAATAACAATAGGTTGAAATGTTCCAAATAATATTAGGTTGAAATGCTCCAAATAAAATTAGGTTGAAATGCTCCAAATAACATTAGGATGAAATGTTCCAAATAACATTAGGCTGAAATGTTCCAAATAACATTAGGTTGAAATGTTCCAAATAACATTAGGTTGAAATGTTCCAAATAATATTAGATCGAAATGCTCCAAATAATATTAGGTTGAAATGCTCCAAATAACATTAGGTTGAAATCTTCCAAATAACATTTGGCTGAAATGTTCCAAATAACATTAGGTTGAAATGTCCTAAATAACAATAGGTTGAAATGCTCCAAATAACATTAGGTTGAAATGTTCCAAATAACATTAGGTTGAATTGCTCCAAATAACATTAGGTTGAAATGTTCCAAATAACATTAGGTTGAAATGCTCCAAATTACAATAGGCTGAAATGTTGCAAATAACATTAGGATGAAATGTTCCAAAAAACATTAGGCTGAAATGTTCCAAATAGCATTAGGTTGAAATGTTCCAAATAACATTAGGTTGAAATGCTCCAAATAACATTAAGTTGAAATGTTCCAAATAACATTAGGTTGAAATGCTCCAAATAAAATTAGGATGAAATGTTCCAAATAACATTAGGATGAAATGTTCCAAATAACATTAGGCTGAGATGTTCCAAATAACATTAGGTTGAAATGTTCCTAATAACATTAGGTTGCAATGTTCCAAATAACATTAGGTTGAAATGTCCCAAATAACATTAGGTTGAAATGTTCTAAATAACATTAGGTTGAAATGTTCCAAATAACATTAGGTTGAAATGTTCCAAATAACATTAAGTTGAAATGCTCCAAATAACATTAGGTTGAAATGTTCAAAATAACATCAAGTTGAAATGTTCCAAATAACATTAGGTTGAAATGTTCCAAAAACATTAAGATGAAATGTTCCAAATAACATTAAGTTGAAATGCTCCAAATAACATTAGGTTGAAATGTTCAAAATAACATTAGGTTGAAATGCTCCAAATAACATTAAGTTGAAATGCTCCAAATAACATTAGGATGAAATGTTCCAAATAACATTAGGTTGAAATGTTCCAAATAACATTAGGTTGAAATGCTTCAAATATAATAATATTAGGGTGGGATGAGAAGGCAAAAGCAGAGAGACAGTCATTTAGTACTGGGACTGCACAGAGCAGATAGACAGTCATTTAATACTGGGACTGCACAGAACATATAGACACCATTTAGTACTGGGACTGCACAGAGCAGATAGTCAGTCATTTAGTACTGGGACTGCACAGAGCAGATAGTCATCTACTACTGGGACTGCACAGAGCAGATAGACAGTCATTTAATACTTGGACTGCACATAGCAGATATACAGTCATTTAATACTTGGACTGCACAGAGCAGATAGATAATCATTTAGTACTGGGACTGTACAGAGCACGTAGTGTTACTTATAATTGATATAAATCATTATTATTTATTTTTATTTTTGTTTGTTAGATTTAAATTTGGCATTTTAAGTTTTAAGATTTGTTCATTGAAGAATTTGAATTCCCCTAGTCTTTGAAATTTTTTTAAATCTTTAGTGAGATTGACAGGCTTGTATTAAAATGACATCTAAAGTAGAAATATTTCTTTCTAATCCTACTCAGGAGCAATTAGATCTTTTCAAAAAAGATGAGTTGATTCAACTTGCCAGAAAATATGATCTTTCTGAAGTCAAGGCTTCTTTAACAAAACAAGATATCAAAAAGATGTTGGTCCAATATTTGGTAGAAAAGGATGTTTTGGAACAAAGTGCATTGATTTCGGTCAGTAAGTCTGCATCAGACTCTGACATTAAACTAAAGGAATTAGAATTAAAATTCAAGATGGAATTGAAGTTCAAGAAGCTGGAATTTCAGGAAAGGGAGAAAGAAAGGCAAATTGAATTTAAAAAAAAGCAGATGTGGATTGAAAAAGAGGAGAGGGAGAGACAGGAAAGGGAGAAAGAAAGACAATATGATAGAGAGGAGAAAGAAAGGCAAATTGAATTACAAAAAAGCAGATGTGGATTGAAAAAGAGGAGAGGGAGAGATAGGAAAGGGAGAAAGAAAGACAATATGATAGAGAGGAGAAAGAAAGGCAAATTGAATTACAAAAAAAGCAGATGTGGATTGAAAAAGAGGAGAGGGAGAGACAGGAAAGGGAGAAAGAAAGACAATATGATAGAGAGGAGAAAGAAAGGCATATTGAATTACAAATAGAGCAGATGCGGATTGATAGAGAGAGAGAGAAGGAAGAAAGGGAATATCAAATTAAAATGAAAGAAATAGTGCTGGCAAGTGAAAATCACCATCATACTTCAAATCCAAATTTAAATTTTGATTTAGCAAGGAATATTAGATTAGTGCCCCCTTTCAGAGAAAAAGAAGTAGACAAATATTTCATTTGTTTTGAAAAAGTTGCAGAAAATTTAAAGTGGCCAAGATAAAATGGGACTCAGTTATTACAATGTGTACTCACTGGTAAGGCTAGTGATATTTACAATTCACTGTCTGTTCACTACAGTGGTGACTATGATGTGGTTAAAGAATGCATTCTAAGGGATAATGAGTTAGTCCCTGAAGCTTATCGGCAAAAATTCAGAAATTACAGAAAAGAAGCTGGACAGACTCATGTTCAATTAGCTAGAGAAAAAGAGCAGTTGTTTGATAGATGGTGCTTAGCCAAGAAAGTTGAACAAGATTATCAAAATCTCAAGCAAATTATATTAATTGAAGAGTTCAAAAACTGTGTCCATAGTGATGTTAAGTCTTATCTTGATGAGCATAAGATTGAAACTTTGGAAAATGCTGCTCGAGCTGCTGACGAATATTCTTTGACACATAGAGTTCCTTTTGTTAACAAGACTTCTACTCAACAGTCTTCTGGCATAAAAGTATTTCTGCCTAATACAAGCCCTTCTAAAACTCAAACTAGCACAACTTTCAAAAATCAAACTTCAGAGAAGCTCGATTCTAGATCCTTGTCTCTTCTGACATGTACCTATTGCAAGAAAAAAGGAAACGTTATTTCTGATTGCTACAAATTGAAAAATAGGCATCAGAATCAAGACAGACCTGTTCCAAATGCTCTTATTTCTAAGAGGTCAAGGTCACGGTCATGTATTGAAAGCAATACATTTGTTGGGTCTAATAAATCCCTGTCTGACTTTATGACGGAGAATTATGAACCATTTATATCGAAGGGTTCTATATCACTCTTGGGTGATTTAGCCAATCCCACCCCTATTAAAATTTTAAGGGACACAAGAGTTTCTTGGAGTCTTTTATTATCAGGTACTTTGCCTTTTTCTGAGAAGTCTTCTTCTAATGAAAGTGTTCTTATTCAGGGAGTAGAGTGCGGATTTGTTAATGTTCCTCTCCATTGTGTAAATTTGTCATCAGACTTAGTGTCAGGACCTGTGACAATCGGAACAGTCTTGGTTTTACCTGTAGAGGGCATTCATTTATTGCTAGGCAACGACTTAGCTGGAGACAAGGTTGTGGTTAATCCAATTGTAACTGACAAGCCTAATTTGGATCAGAAAGTTGATCCAATTGAAAAAGAATTTCCTGATATATTTCAAGCTTGTGTAGTTACCAGAGCTATGGCAAAGAAAGCTCTTGAGAATTATGTTGATGTAGGCAGTATTCCTTTAGCTGACATATGTATAGGTCAGGCATTTGAGGAGGTCACTTTTACTCCTTGTTTGGATCAATCAGAAGGTATTGATCATAGTGATCCTCTTTTAACAACTCATTCTCTTTATTCTAATCAGGGTGATAAACGACAGTCACTTGTCGTCGAACAGGAAAAAGATCCTGAGATCTCCTGTTTGTTTCAAAGGGCCATAAGCCACTGAAGTTCCTGTCTGTTATGTCATTAAAAATTGAATTCTTATGAGAAAATGGAGACCTCCCGAGGTACCTGCTGGTGATGAGTGGTCGGTGAACTATCAAATAATGGTTCCAAGACCTTACAGACAGGAAATACTTATTCTGGCCCATGAAACTCCTTTGACTAGTCATTTAGGAATTAATAAAACTTTTCACAAGATCTTGACTCACTTCTATTGGCCAGAAATCAAAAGTGATGATACCAAATACTGTAGATCTTGTCATACTTGTCAAATGGTAGGTAAACCCAATCAGAAGATACCTAAGGCTCATCTACAACCTATTCCTGCCTTTGATGAACCATTTAGTAGAATTATGGTAGATTGTGTAGGTCCCTTACCCAAGACCAAGTCAGGTAACCAATACCTGTTGACCATTATGTGTGCGTCAACAAGGTTTCCAGAAGCAATTCTGTTAAGGAATATTAAATTTAAAACAATAGTAAAAGCTTTGATAAAGTTTGTTACTCAATACGGCCTTTCAAAATCTGTTCAGTCTGATCAAGGTTCAAACTTCATGTCCAGAATTTTCCAGCAAGTTAATAATGAATTGGGCATTCAGCAATTCAAGTTAAAAATGAAACTATGGTTTGAAAGAACTACAAGGGAGAGAACTTTTGAGTCTGATATTGGAGTTGTGTCACTCTTGTTCTTTCTTCATACTTTTCTTCAGATTAGATATTATGGCCCTTACAAAGTTAGGTAGAAAATGAATTAGTTAAATTATAGTATTAGTGCTCCTGGGATCTAAATAAATTATAGGAGTACCAGTATATTGAAAGAAATAGCCATGTTAAACATATAATTAATTTAGTTGTACCTGTCCCACTCAGTGAAAGAATATCATCAGATTCTACAGATATTGAAATGATGACTGATATTGAAATGACAAATCTTTGCAATTCAGAAATTATGACAGATCTAGACCAGAAACTTTCACATTTACAAGTGCAAGAAAGAAATGAACTGAAACAGTTATTATTTGAATATGAGTACTTATTTCCAGATATTCCTACAAGGACAAACAAAATTTTTCATGACATTAAAATTGAAAATTCCAATCCTGTTATACAACATCCATACAGGATGAATCCACTCAAACAGGAATACTTAAAAAAGGAAATTAAATATTTGCTGGAGAATGATTTCATCGAGCCCAGTAAAAGTGACTGAAGTTCACCGTGCATATTTGTTCCAAAACCAGATAAAACTTTCCATATGTGCACTGATTATAGGAAGGTGAACAGTGTGACAAAAAAACAGATTCATTCCCATTACCAAGAATTGACGATTGTATTGATAAATTGGGAATGCCAAGTATGTCACCAAATTTGACCTTCTGAAAGGATTTTGGCAGATTCCACTAATGCAAAGAGCAAAGGAAATTTTGGCATTTGTAACTCCAGATGGACTCTACCAATATAAAGAAAGTACATTTCAACATCTCATAAAAATGATCATCTCTGGTCTAGAAAATTGTAACATCATCATCTACAACGACACCTGGATTGAACATCTAGCAACATTTCGAAAATTCTTTGACAGCCTCACTGATGCATGTTTGACAGTTAATTTATCTAAAAGTGAGTTCTGTCGTGCTAGTATGACTTTTTTAGGACATATTGTGGGACATGGACAAGTAAGATAATTTAATATCAGACACTCTTTCCAGTTTATAATAATGTCTTATATCATATACACTGTAATTTATACGAAATTTTTTTATCCTCAGGTGTAAATTGGTTTGTGATAAAAAGAAAGCTTTATCATATATACCTTTCTTTTTATTTTATGGGGGAAGGTGTTATTTATATTTGATATAAGTCATTTATATTTATTTTTAGTTTTATTGTTAGATTTCAATTTGACATTTTAAGTTTTAAGATTCGTTCATTGAAGGGGGGATGACCTTTACTTTACAAAGTAAACAACAGATGTTAACCTCATTTTCTGACCTTGCTTCAGGGTGTAAACAAGCTTCTAAAATGATTCGTTGATTCCAAGGACATTAGAGCTTTATTTTAAAAATGATTGGTTGGTCCCAAGGACAAAATGGAGTAAAGTATAAACATCTTTCTAATTTTACTTGGGTCATATGGTATTTACGTGACTTCTTGAATGTAGGTTTGTTCTGATGGTTTCTAGAATATCATGTAACCCTTTGTTTACGTAAAAAACAGATATAAACCATGTTTTAGGAGAGAGCTATTCAGTAGAAGTTGGGCTTTTACAATATTAAGTTGTGTCCTCTTTTTGAATTATTTTTAATTACTGTGTACTGTAAATTGTGTCATTTCATTTGGAGCAAGAGGAATTATTTTATTTATCTGGAAAAGAATATGTGCTCATAGATTTTCATTAACAAGAACTGACTAAATCAAGTGACATCATCATACATATTTGATTACATCATCAAGATTCAAACCGGGAACTATTAGGACATTTATTTATCAGGACTCTTCCAATTCCACTAGTGGATTATATTCTTTTTGATTAATTTTTGGACTTGATTCTCTAAAACTGTAATGTTACTTACTTTCTTTTATGAAAATTTTTGTACTCAATAAATTGTTTATTAAATTTTACAAGCTTATTATTTTCACTTCTTTCTGTGTTGCTGCTTATTTGAGCCTGAGCACATAACAGTAGACAGTCATTTAGTATTGGGACTGCACAGAGGAGATAGTCATTTAGTACTGGGATTAAACAGAGGAGATAGTCATTTAGTACTGGGACTGCACAGAGCATATAGACATTTAGTACTGGACTGCATAGAGAAGTCATTTAGTACTGCGAGTACACAGAGCAGATAGATAGTCATTTAGTACTGGGACTGCACAAAGCAGATATTCATTTAGTACTGGGACTGCACAGAGCATATAGACAGTCATTTAATACTGGGACTGCACAGAGCATATAGACATTTAGTACTGGACTGCATAGAGAAGTCATTTAGTACTGGGACTGCACAGAGCAGATAGACAGTCTTTTAGTACTGGGACTGCATGGAGCAGATAGACAGTCATTTAGTACAGGGAATGCACAGAGCAGATATACAGCCATTTAGTACTGGACTGCATAGAGAAGTCATTTAGTACTGCGAGTACACAGAGCAGATAGATAGTCATTTAGTACTGGGACTGCACAGAGCGGATAGACAGTCTTTTAGTACTGGGACTGCATGGAGCAGATAGACAGTCTTTTAGTCTTTTCTGTCAAATTGTATCTGCTCTGAGCACGAATAACAGTGTAGTTGAGAAAGAATAATAGTAAAGTCAAGAAGCAAGAATAAATGTCCCATCAGTAAAGAAAAAATACTAGTACAGAGGAGAATAAATGGAAAGAGGCCATCCATTTAGTACATATGCATGGTGGCAGGTTTAACTTAAATGTGCATAGGAAATGGCATGGGAGTGGTGGGATGTGAACCATGACAATAATTTGTCTAATACATAACCTGTTTGACTGGGTTCAGTTGGACTGTTTATTAAATAGCTAAATATTATTAATCCTTGATTGTTTCTGCATGGATTAAATATATTCCGTTCTATAGAATTTGGGTGTGTGTGCATGAGCATCAAGCATACACAGATGGGTGGGGTGTGTAAAAAAGTATCCTTGTGTACAGGGAGGGGTCAAGCTTTGCCAGAGTTTTGCATACATACTAATAGATGGACCAAAAGAAAGAACAGTACAGAGAAGAAATCAAGAATAACAGTTAATTTGAAAAAGTAAGAATTGTACAGTTGACAAAGCAAGAATAAATGTTAAGAAAGTAAAAATTACAGTACAGTTGAGAAGCAATAATTAAATACCAGTTGATAAAGTGAGAATAATGGGTACAGCGGAAAAAGAACAACAGTGATTAAAGCAGGAATAACAGGATAGACAAGAACAAATTATAGTACAGTTGAGTAAGATTAGCAATACAGTCAAGAAAGAATTATTGTACAGTTGAGAATGATTAGCAGTACAGCCAAAAAATAAATATGGTACAGTTGAGAAAGATTAGCAGTAGTCACAAAAGAAATATAGTACAGCTGAGAATGATTAGCAATACAATCAAGAAAGAATTGTAGTACAGCTGAGAATGATTAGCAGTAGTCAAGAAAGAGTCAGTTGAGAAAGATTAGCAGTACAGCCAAGAAAGAATTATAGTACAGATGAGAAAGATTAGCAGTACAGTCAATAAAGAATTATAGTTCAGTTGAGAATGATTAGCAGTACATTCAAGAAAGAATTCTAGTACAGTTGAGAAAGATTAGTAGTACAGTCAAGAAAGAATTAAAGAAGTCAATAAAGATTTATAGTACAGTTGAGAAAGACTGGCAGTACAGTCAAGAAAGAATTCTAGTACAGTTGAGAAAGATTAGCAGTACTGAGTCAAGAATCTAAGAATAATAGTACAAATGAGAGTTCAGGAATAAACTCAATTATAAAGAATTCAAAGAATGTCAATGTGTGGTAGATAAATCTGTACAAGAAAACAGGTATCACACATGAAATATTGAGACTGAAAGTTTTACAAATCGGCCCCAAAAATGTACACTCTCAAAACTTGTCATCACGTATAGTATACACAAAAGCCAAGAAAGGGTCACTGAGTAGATTGGAATCAAGTTACAAAACAAATTTCCAGTATTTTTTTAAACTTGTTTATTCATAACTGATTTGGATGGCAGACAAAAAAAACCTTGTTACTTCATTGAATATTTTCTTTTAATATTGGAATGTAACATGAAAGATAAACACAGGTTTGTGATATTTCATTATCTGTAAATAAAACATATTTCCAAAGAAAAAGTTTTGTTTATAAAAAGGCAAGTCTGCAACATTATAAAAGCAACAACAAATGCAAAGTTACAATTTTGGTCCATTAGGATCAAATCAATGTTGATAAAATAAATGATTTTAACATGAATATTCTTTAAAAGTTCATTGTAATTTTTCTTTTCTTTAATTTTCAATACCATAAATCTAAATTAAATTATCTTTAGATTTGCATAAATGTGAAGGAAAAAAAAAAAAAAAAATATATATATATATATATATATATATATATATATATACACACACACACACACCTCATAACATGGAAAACAAGTTTACACTGTATAAAAATATAAAGTTTACTGAAGAACTAAATATTATAGCTCGAAACAAAGTATATAGTGATATGCAAGTCATATATAAAAATGAGGTTAAGAAAGTAAATGTAATCAAATTAAATAAATGCAAACAATGCAAATATGAAGTATAATCTTTTAAATTTCAAACTGCAAAAAGAATTTGCTATATCTAAGTGTTGTAAGAAATTATTCTATTTTTTAAAATATCTTTAATTTCTTTGATGAAATCCTCAGAACTCCAGAATATTAGTGTTTTAGAGTGAGATGCTATCTCCCCAGAACTTGTAAACACTTAATAACCTTGAAATGTTTTATCCACATTTTCTGGCAAGATGTCAATTTTATTCATGTAGGTTCCTTACAGACTTACTAACTAAATCTGAAATCTGCAAAATGATGTGCAAATAAATATGGAAAATACTGATAGGTCAATAGTTCAGATTTCATCCTATGTCATAAAACTTAGTTTACTGGGCAATAGTTAAGAATCTATCCTATGTCATAAAAGTTGATTGGGCAATAGTTAAGAATCCATCCTATGTCATAAAACTTAGTTGATTGGGCAATAGTTAAGAATCCATCCATATGATCTTTGTTGTGTTTATTTCAGATGTGCACATACAATTAAAACTGAAAGTTATGCTTGGTCATTTTCACTTCGTGGGCTTTTAAAAGCAAATTGTGAAATAAAAAGCCAAACACGTTTTAACAGTTTGTAATTTATTCACTGTACTTTCAGAAGCGGACTCTGGCAAAATTTGTTTTTCCTATTTAATAACTGCTCATTTTAAGGTTAGTGTATTTCTGTGCTAGTACAGGTGATTTCTTAACACATGGGAGCAGCCGTTTCTTTGCTAAGCCATGTGTTTAGATCATGCATGATTTCTACAACTACAACATGTACAAAGAATTAGTCACATACAGTAGCATGGAGGTATGTCAACAATCCCTCCATGCCAACACTCCCTCTATGCCAATACTCCCTCTATGTCAACAATCCCTCTATGCCAACAAT
This sequence comes from Unio delphinus, assembly GCA_029339505.1. Classification (NCBI taxonomy): domain Eukaryota; kingdom Metazoa; phylum Mollusca; class Bivalvia; order Unionida; family Unionidae; genus Unio; species Unio delphinus. The sequence continues at coordinate 1,475,682 of JAQISU010000119.1, forward strand.
CCTTCCATGCCAACACTCCCTCTATGCCAACAATCCCTCCATGGTGCATTTACAAATGCAAAAACAACTTCACCTTACTGACAGTTTTCTCTTATCAGTCTAACATAGGAATCACAAGTCTGTTTAAATAATGATGAACAACTACATTAGTATCAACCACTGGTTATATGCAAATACTGTACAGCAAATATAATCAACTCTGAATATGAAATAACTGACATAAGCAGTGTGCCACAACATTAACAGCTAAATAACTCATTGCTACAGATTTACAAATTGTACAGTCTGACTGAAAATGTAATGATAACTAACTCCTAATCTGTCACAGACGTTCTGAAAATGTAATAACTCTTGATCTGTCAAAGACTTTCTGAAAATGTGATGATAACTCTTGATCTGTCACAGACTGTTTGAAAATATGATGAATTATTGATCTATCACAGACTTCTGAAAATGTAATAACACTTGATCTGTCACAGACTTTTTGAAAATGTAATGATAACTCTTGATCTGTCACAGACTGTTGGAAAATGTGAAGGTATATTTTGATCTGTCACAGACTGTTGAAAATATGATGAATTATTGATCTATCACAGACTTCTGAAAATGTAATGATAACTCTTGATCCATCAGAGACTTTTTGAAAATGTAATGATAACTCTTGATCTGTCACAGACTTTCTGAAAATGTGATAACTCTTGATCTGTCACAGACTGTCTGAAAATGTGATGATAACTCTTGATCTGTCACAGACTGTATGAAAATCTAATGGTAACTGATGTGTTACAGTCTGTCTGCAAATGTTATGGTAGCTAAGTCCTGATGTGTTACAGTCTGTCTGCAAATGTTATGGTAGCTAAGTCCTGATGTGTTACAGTCTGTCTGCAAATGTTATGGTAACTAGCTCCTGAGGTCTGAAAATGTGAGGATGACTGTCTCCTGATGTCTGAAAATGTAAGGATGACTGTCTCCTGATGTCTGAAAATGTAAGGATGACTAGCTCCTGATGAGTTACAGTCTGTACAAAAATGTAAAGATGACTAGCTCCTTATGTTTAACAGTCTGTACACAAATGTAAAGATGACTAGCTCCTTATGTTTTACAGTCTGTACAAAAATGTAAAGATGACTAGCTTCTTATGTTTTACAGTCTGTACAAAAATGTAAAGATGACTAGCTCCTTATGTTTTACAGTCTGTACACAAATGTAAAGATGACTAGCTCCTTATGTTTCACAGTCTGTACACAAATGTAAAGATGACTAGCTCCTGATGTGTTACAGTCTGTTTGAAAATGCGAGGATGACTAGTGTTACGTGCTTAGGCTCGAATAAACAGTAACATACAAAGAGTGAAAATAAAAAGCTTGTAAAAACTTAATTAAACAATTTATTGAGCACAACTATTTTCCAGAAAAGAATAAAATAAAATTACGGTTTTATGAATCAATTTCAAAATTAATCCAAAAAGAATTCAAAATATTATCCACTAGAGAAATTGCAAAAGTCCTGGTAATAAAATATCCAAATAATTCCAAGCTCGAATCCCAGCAAAGTATCCAAGATGGAAGATGATGTCACTTGATGAAGTCAGTTATTGGTAGTAAAATTCTATGAGCACAATTCTTTTCCAGATAAATAACATAATAAATCCTCTTGAATCCAAACGAATTGAAATAATTTCCAATACAAGGTAACTCAAAATGACACAACTTAATATTCTAACAGCCCAAGTTCTATTAAATAGTTCACTCCCAAAACATAATTTATATACCTGTTTTTACGTAAACAAGAAAGAGGTCACATGATCTTCTAGAATCTTTTAGAACAAATTTACGTTAAAAAAAACACGTACACACCGTATGACCCAACTAAAAATAGAAAGATGTTTATACAAAGCTCCATACTGTCCTTGGAACCAACCAATCATTTTAAAAGCTTGTTTACAACTCTGAAGCCAGGTCAGAAATGAGGTCAACATCTGGTGTGTACAAGTCACCCCCCCCCATGAACGAATCTTAAACTTAAAAATGCCAAATTTGAATCTGAACAAGAAACAAATTTAAAAATAAATGACTTAAATCAATTATTCGTAACACTAGCTCCTGATGTATTATAGTCTGTCTGAAAATGTAATGCTGACCAGCTCCTGATGTGTTACAGTCTGTCTGAAAATGTAATGATGACTAGCTCCTGATGTCTGAAAATGTGAAGATGACTAGCTTCTGATGTGTTACAGTCTCTCTGAAAATGTAATGATCACTAACTCCTAATGTCTGAAAGTGTGAAGATGACTAGCTTCTGATGTGTTACAGTTTGTCTGAAAATGTAATGATCACTAACTCCTGATGTCTGAAAGTGTGAAGATGATTAGCACCTGATGTGTTACAGTCTTTTTGAAAATGTAATGATTACTAACTCCTGATGTTTGAAAGTGTGAAGATGACTAGCTCCTGATTTGTTACAGTCTGTCTGAAAATGTAATGATCACTAACTCCTGATGTCTGAAAATGAGAAGATGATTAGCACCTGATGTGTTACAGTCTTTCTGAAAATGTAATGATGACTAACTCCTGATGTCTGAAAATGAGAAGATGACTAGCTCCTGATGTGTTACAGTCTGTCTGAAAATGTAATAATCACTAACTCCTGATGTCTGAAAATGTAATGATCACTAACTCTTGATGTCTGAAAGTGTGAAGATAATTAGCATCTGATGTGTTACAGTCTGTATGTGCTTTTAAAAACAGTCATTCTGTTGCAGTTATCCATTAAAGTTAAGTGAATCCGGCTTGAACTACACAATCTTCATTGTCAGCCAAAATGTCAATACTGAAAGCATTATCACAGCATGTTTACAGCAAAATGCCATTCATTTACACTTGTCACTTTGATTAATCTTGCTACATTATTTGGTACAAACATGGTCATGAGATGATTAAATAGCAAAATATATACCAGATACATTAATCTATAATGCAACAGAATCATTAAAAGAAAGAATATAAATTACCTTAAATTAAAAAAAAATTTGACATGTATTTCAACAAAACTATAGATAAAATAATTCAAAGTCAGGACCATCATGAAAATCAGAAGAAATGGAAGACAGTGTGATGATTTAGAATGACACCATAATAATGAAGAAATGGAAGACAGTGTGATGATTTAGAATGACACCATAATAATGAAGAAATGGAAGAAAGTGTGATGATTTAGAATGACACCATAAAAATGAAGAAATGGAAGACAGTGTGATGATTTAGAATGACACCATAGTAATGAAGAAATGGAAGACAGTGTGATGATCTAGAATGACACCATAAAAATGAAGAAATGGAAGACAGTGTGATGATTTAGAATGACACCATAATAATGAAGAAATGGAAGAAAGTGTGATGATTTAGAATGACACCATAAAAATGAAGAAATGGAAGACAGTGTGATGATTTAGAATGACACCATAGTAATGAAGAAATGGAAGACAGTGTGATGATCTAGAATGACACCATAAAAATGAAGAAATGGAAGACAGTGTGATGATTTAGAATGACACTATAATAATGAAGAAATGGAAGACAGTGTAATGATTTAGAATGACACCATAATAATGAAGAAATGGAAGACGGTGTGATGATTTAGAATGACACTATAATAATGAAGAAATGGAAGACAGTGTAATGATTTAGAATGACACCATAATAATGAAGAAATGGAAGACAGTGTGATGATTTAGAATGACACTATAAAAATGAAGAAATGGAAGACAGTGTGATGATTTAGAATGACACCATAATAATGAAGAAATGGAAGACAGTGTAATGATTTAGAATGACACCATACTAATGAAGAAATGGAAGACAGTGTGATGATTTAGAATGACACCATAATAATGAAGAAATGGAAGACAGTGTGATGATTTAGAATGACACTATAATAATGAAGCCTTCTGTTTATAAATGTCAGACAGTAATATTTGGTTGACATTAATAAAGTGATCAAAACATTTTACATTAAAACAACAGCTGATATAAAAGTCATATTCATAAACCATGCTACAAGCTTTCTGTTTATTTAGGCAAGACAGTAACTGTACTAGAAAACATTATTATCTACTGTTCTATAAAGCTTTCTTTTTTTTAGGCAAGAAAATAACTGTACTAGAAAACATTATTACCTACTGTTCTGTAAAGCTTTTTGTTTATTTAGGCAAGATGGTGACTGTACTAGAAAACATTATTATCTTCTGTTCTGTAAAGCTTTCTGTTTATTTAGGCAAGACAGTAACTGTACTAGAAAACATTATTATCTACTGTTCTATAAAGCTTTCTGTTTATTTCGGCAAGACAGTAACTGTACTACAAAACATTATTATCTACTGTTCTATAAAGCTTTCTGTTTATTTAGGCAAGACAGTAATTAATATAATAGAATACATTATTCACTATTGTGCTATAAAGCTTTCTGCTTATTCAGGCAAGACAGTAACTGTACTAGAATACATTATTCACTACTGTGCTATAAAGCTTTCTGCTTATTCAGGCAAGACAGTAACTGTACTTGAAGACATTATTCACTACTGTGCTAATAAGCTATCATTTATTCAAGCAAGTCTGTAACTGTAGTAAAAGCTTTCTGTTTATTTAGGTTAGAATAACTGATCTAGAAGTCATTATTCACTACTGTGCTAAAAATATTTTATTTATTCAGGCAAGAGAGTAACTGTACTAGAAGACACAATTAACTACTGTGCTAAAAAGATTTGATTTATTCAGGCAAGAGAGTAACTGTACTGGAAGACAATATTAACTACTGTGCTAAATAGCTTTGATTTATTCAGGCAAGAGAGTAACTGTACTAGAAGTCATTATTAACTACTGTGCTAAAAAGCTTTGATTTATTCAGGCAAGACAGTAACTGTACTAGAAGACAATATTAACTACTGTGCTAAATAGCTTTGATTTATTCAGGCAAGAGAGTGACTGTACTAGAAGTCATTATTAACTACTGTGCTAAAAAGCTTTGATTTATTCAGGCAAGACAGTAACTGTACTAGAAGACATTATTAACTACTGTGCTAAAAAGCTTTGATTTATTCAGGCAAGACAGTAACTGTACTAGAAGACATTATTAACTACTGTGCTAAATAGCTTTGATTTATTCAGGCAAGAGAGTAACTGTACTAGAAGACATTATTAACTACTGTGCTGTGCTAAATAGATTTGATTTATTCAGGCAAGAGAGTGACTGTACTAGAAGCCATTATTCACTACTGTGCTAAATAGCTTTCATTTATTCAGGCAAGAGAGTAACTGTACTAGAAGACATTATTCACTACTGTGCTAAATAACTTTCTGCTTATTCAGGCAAAACATAAACACCCTGCAAGTCAAATATAAAACTCTTCATAACACTAATATAATCCCAAAGTTGAATTTGAATATTGCAATAAAGGCATTAGATATATGACTTGAAAAACATAGCACACTATTTGTATAACGACACTGATACAGTAACCATTGGAAGTATTAGATATATGACTTGAAACACATAGCACAACATTTGTATAATGACAATGATACAGTAACCATTGGAAGTATTAGATAATGACTTGAAAAACATAGCACAATATTTGTATAATGACAATGATACAGTAACCATTGGAAGTATTAGATATATGACTTGAAAAACATAGCACACTATTTGTATAATGACAATGATACAGTAACCATTGGAAGTATTAGATAATGACTTGAAAAACATAGCACAACATTTGTATAATGACACTGATACAGTAACCATTGGAAGTATTAGATATATGACTTGAAAAACATAGCACAACATTTGTATAATGACAATGATGCAGTAACCATTGGAAGTATTAGATAATGACTTGAAAAACATAGCACAACATTTGTATAATGACACTGATACAGTAACCATTGGAAGTATTAGATAATGACTTGAAAAACATAGCACAACATTTGTATAATGACACTGATACAGTAACCATTGGAAGTATTAGATATATGACTTGAAAAACATAGCACAACATTTGTATAATGACAATGATGCAGTAACCATTGGAAGTATTAGATAATGACTTGAAAAACATAGCACAACATTTGTATAATGATACAGTAACCATTGGAAGTATTAGATATATGACTTGAAAAACATAGCACACTATTTGTATAATGACACTGATGCAGTAACCATTGGAAGTATTAGATATATGACTTGAAAAACATAGCACACTATTTGTATAATGACACTGATGCAGTAACCATTGGAAGTATTACATATATGACTTGAAAAACATAGCACACTATTTGTATAATGATTCAGTAACCATTGGAAGTATTATATATATGACTTGAAAAACATAGCACACTATTTGTATAATGACACTGATGCAGTAACCATTGGAAGTATTAGATATATGACTTGAAAAACATAGCACACTATTTGTATAATGACACTGATGCAGTAACCATTGGAAGTATTAGATATATGACTTGAAAAACATAGCACAACATTTTATAATGACACTGATACAGTAACCATTGGAAGTATTAGATAATGACTTGAAAAACATAGCACAACATTTGTATAATGACACTGATACAGTAACCATTGGAAGTATTAGATAATGACTTGAAAAACATAGCACAACATTTGTATAATGACACTGATACAGTAACCATTGGAAGTATTATATATATGACTTGAAAAACATAGCACAACATTTGTATAATGATACAGTAACCATTGGAAGTATTAGATATATGACTTGAAAAACATAGCACAATATTTGTATAATGACAATGATGCAGTAACCATTGGAAGTATTAGATAATGACTTGAAAAACATAGCACAACATTTGTATAATGACAATGATGCAGTAACCATTGGAAGTATTAGATAATGACTTGAAAAACATAGCACAACATTTGTATAATGATACAGTAACCATTGGAAGTATTAGATATATGACTTGAAAAACATAGCACACTATTTGTATAATGACACTGATGCAGTAACCATTGGAAGTATTAGATATATGACTTGAAAAACATAGCACACTATTTGTATAATGACACTGATGCAGTAACCATTGGAAGTATTAGATATATGACTTGAAAAACATAGCACACTATTTGTATAATGATATAGTAACCATTGGAAGTATTAGATATATGACTTGAAAAACATAGCACACTATTTGTATAATGACACTGATGCAGTAACCATTGGAAGTATTAGATATAAGACTTGAAAAACATAGCACACTATTTGTATAATGACACTGATGCAGTAAACATTGGAAGTATTAGATATATGACTTGAAAAACATAGCACAACATTTGTATAATGACACTGATACAGTGACCATTGGAAGTATTAGATAATGACTTGAAAAACATAGCACAACATTTGTATAATGACACTGATACAGTAACCATTGGAAGTATTAGATAATGACTTGAAAAACATAGCACAACATTTGTATAATGACACTGATACAATAACCATTGGAAGTATTAGATAATGACTTGAAAAACATAGCACAACATTTGTATAATGACACTGATACAGTAACCATTGGAAGTATTAGATATATGACTTGAAAAACTTAGCTCAACATTTGTATAATGACAATGATGCAGTAACCATTGGAAGTATTAGATAATGACTTGAAAAACATAGCACAACATTTGTATAATGATACAGTAACCATTGGAAGTATTAGATATATGACTTGAAAAACATAGCACAATATTTGTATAATGACAATGATGCAGTAACCATTGGAAGTATTAGATAATGACTTGAAAAACATAGCACAACATTTGTATAATGACAATGATGCAGTAACCATTGGAAGTATTAGATAATGACTTGAAAAACATAGCACAACATTTGTATAATGATACAGTAACCATTGGAAGTATTAGATAATGACTTGAAAAACATAGCACACTATTTGTATAATGACAATGATGCAGTAACCATTGGAAGTATTAGATATATGACTTGAAAAACATAGCACACTATTTGTATAATGACACTGATGCAGTAACCATTGGAAGTATTAGATATATGACTTGAAAAACATAGCACAACATTTGTATAATGACACTGATACAGTAACCATTGGAAGTATTAGATAATGACTTGAAAAACATAGCACAACATTTGTATAATGACACTGATACAGTAACCATTGGAAGTATTAGATAATGACTTGAAAAACATAGCACAACATTTGTATAATGACACTGATACAGTAACCATTGGAAGTATGAGATAATGACTTGAAAAACATAGCACAACATTTGTATAATGACAATGATACAGTAACCATTGGAAGTATTAGATATATGACTTGAAAAACATAGCACAACATTTGTATAATGACAATGATGCAGTAACCATTGGAAGTATTAGATAATGACTTGAAAAACATAGCACAACATTTGTATAATGATACAGTAACCATTGGAAGTATTAGATATATGACTTGAAAAACATAGCACACTATTTGTATAATGACACTGATGCAGTAACCATTGGAAGTATTAGATATATGACTTGAAAAACATAGCACAACATTTGTATAATGACAATGATGCAGTAACCATTGCAAGTATTAGATATATGACTTGAAAAACATAGCACAACATTTGTATAATGATACAGTAACCATTGGAAGAATTAGATAATGACTTGAAAAACTTTGCACAACATTTGTATAATGACACTGATACAGTAACCATTGGAAGTATTAGATAATGACTTGAAAAACATAGCATAACATTTGTATAATGACACTGATACAGTAACCATTGGAAGTATTAGATAATGACTTGAAAAACATAGCACAACATTTGTATAATGACACTGATACAGTAACCATTGGAAGTATTAGATAATGACTTGAAAAACATAGCACAACATTTGTATAATGACAATGATGCAGTAACCATTGGAAGTATTAGATATATGACTTAAAAAACATAGCACAACATTTGTATAATGACAATGATGCAGTAACCATTGGAAGTATTAGATATATGACTTGAAAAACATAGCACAACATTTGTATAATGATACAGTAACCATTGGAAGTATTAGATATATGACTTGAAAAACATGGCACAACATTTGTATAATGACACTGATACAGTAACCATTGGAAGTATTAGATAATGACTTGAAAAACATAGCACAACATTTGTATAATGACACTGATACAGTAACCATTGGAAGTATTAGATAATGACTTGAAAAACATAGCACAACATTTGTATAATGACACTGATACAGTAACCATTGGAAGTATTAGATAATGACTTGAAAAACATAGCACAACATTTGTATAATGACACTGATACAGTAACCATTGGAAGTATTAGATAATGACTTGAAAAACATAGCACAACATTTGTATAATGACACTGATACAGTAACCATTGGAAGTATTAGATAATGACTTGAAAAACATAGCACAACATTTGTATAATGACACTGATACAGTAACCATTGGAAGTATTAGATAATGACATTGAAAAACATAGCACAACATTTGTATAATGACACTGATACAGTAACCATTGGAAGTATTAGATAATGACTTGAAAAACATAGCACAACATTTGTATAATGACACTGATACAGTAACCATTGGAAGTATTAGATAATGACTTGAAAAACATAGCACAACATTTGTATAATGACACTGATACAGTAACCATTGGAAGTATTAGATAATGACTTGAAAAACATAGCACAACATTTGTATAATGACAATGATGCAGTAACCATTGGAAGTATTAGATATATGACTTGAAAAACATAGCACAACATTTGTATAATGACACAGTAACCATTGGAAGTATTAGATATATGACTTGAAAAACATAGCACAACATTTGTATAATGACACTGATACAGTAACCATTGGAAGTATTAGATAATGACTTGAAAAACATAGCACAACATTTGTATAATGACACTGATACAGTAACCATTGGAAGTATTAGATAATGACTTGAAAAACATAGCACAACATTTGTATAATGACACTGATACAGTAACCATTGGAAGTATTAGATAATGACTTGAAAAACATAGCACAACATTTGTATAATGACAATGATGCAGTAACCATTGGAAGTATTAGATATATGACTTGAAAAACATAGCACAACATTTGTATAATGATACAGTAACCATTGGAGGTATTAGATATATGACTTGAAAAACATAGCACAACATTTGTATAATGACACTGATACAGTAACCATTGGAAGTATTAGATAATGACTTGAAAAACATAGCACAACATTTGTATAATGACAATGATACAGTAACCATTGGAAGAATTAGATAATGACTTGAAAAACATAGCACAACATTTGTATAATGACAATGATGCAGTAACCATTGGAAGTATTAGATATATGACTTGAAAAACATAGCACAACATTTGTATAATGACACTGATACAGTAAGCATTGGAAGTATTAGATATATGACTTGAAAAACATAGCACAACATTTGTATAATGACACTGATACAGTAACCATTGGAAGTATTAGATAATGAATTGAAAAACATAGCACAACATTTGTATAATGACACTGATACAGTAACCATTGCAAGTATTAGATATATGACTTGAAAAACATAGCACAACATTTGTATAATGATACAGTAACCATTGGAAGTATTAGATATATGACTTGAAAAACATAGCACAACATTTGTATAATGATACAGTAACCATTGGAAGTATTAGATAATGACTTGAAAAACATAACACAACATTTGTATAATGACAATGATGCAGTAACCATTGGAAGTATTAGATATATGACTTGAAAAACATAGCACAACATTTGTATAATGATACAGTAACCATTGGAAGTATTAGATATATGACTTGAAAAACATAGCACAACATTTGTATAATGACACTGATACAGTAACCATTGGAAGTATTAGATAATGAATTGAAAAACATAGCACAACATTTGTATAATGACACTGATACAGTAACCATTGCAAGTATTAGATATATGACTTGAAAAACATGGCACAACATTTGTATAATGATACAGTAACCATTGGAAGTATTAGATGACTTGAAAAACATAGCACAACATTTGTATAATGACAATGATGCAGTAACCATTGGAAGTATTAGATAATGACTTGAAAAACATAGCAAAAATTTTTTTATAATGACACTGATACAGTAACCATTGGAAGTATTAGATAATGACTTGAAAAACATAGCACAACATTTGTATAATGACACTGATACAGTAAGCATTGGAAGTATTAGATATATGACTTGAAAAACATAGCACAACATTTGTATAATGACACTGATACAGTAACCATTGGAAGTATTAGATAATGAATTGAAAAACATAGCACAACATTTGTATAATGACACTGATACAGTAACCATTGGAAGTATTAGATATATGACTTGAAAAACATAGCACAACATTTGTATAATGATACAGTAACCATTGGAAGTATTAGATATATGACTTGAAAAACATAGCACAACATTTGTATAATGACACTGATACAGTAACCGTTGGAAGTATTAGATAATGACTTGAAAAACATAGCACAACATTTGTATAATGACACTGATACAGTAACCACTGGAAGTATTAGATAATGACTTGAAAAACATAACACAACATTTGTATAATGACACTTATACATTAACCATTGGAAGTATTAGATATATGACTTGAAAAACATAGCACAACATTTGTATAATGATACAGTAACCATTGGAAGTATTAGATATATGACTTGAAAAACATAGCACAACATTTGTATAATGACACTGATACAGTAACCATTGGAAGTATTAGATAATGACTTGAAAAACATAGCACAACATTTGTATAATGACACTGATACAGTAACCATTGGAAGTATTAGATATATGACTTGAAAAACATAGCACAACATTTGTATAATGATACAGTAACCATTGGAAGTATTAGATATATGACTTGAAAAACATAGCACAACATTTGTATAATGACAGTGATACAGTAACCATTGGAAGTATTAGATAATGAATTGAAAAACATAGCACAATATTTGTATAATGACAATGATGCAGTAACCATTGGAAGTATTAGATGACTTGAAAAACATAGCACAACATTTGTATAGTGACAATGATGCAGTAACCATTGGAAGTATTAGATGACTTGAAAAACATAGCACAACATTTGTATAATGATACAGTAACCATTGGAAGTATTAGATATATGACTTGAAAAACATAGCACACTATTTGTATAATGACACTGATGCAGTAACCATTGGAAGTATTAGATAATGACTTGAAAAACATAGCACAACATTTGTATAATGACACTGATGCAGTAACCATTGGAAGTATTAGATAATGACTTGAAAAACATAGCACAACATTTGTATAATGACACTGATACAGTAACCATTGGAAGTATTAGATAATGACTTGAAAAACATAGCACAACATTTGTATAATGACACTGATACAGTAACCATTGGAAGTATTAGATATATGACTTGAAAAACATAGCACAACATTTGTATAATGATACAGTAACCATTGGAAGTATTAGATATATGACTTGAAAAACATAGCACAACATTTGTATAATGACACTTATACAGTAACCATTGGAAGTATTAGATAATGACTTGAAAAACATAGCACAACATTTGTATAATGACAGTGATACAGTAACCATTGGAAGTATTAGATATATGACTTGAAAAACATAGCACAACATTTGTATAATAACACTGATACAGTAACCATTGGAAGTATTAGATAATGACTTGAAAAACATAGCACAACATTTGTATAATGACAATGATGCAGTAACCATTGGAAGTATTAGATATATGACTTGAAAAACATAGCACAACATTTGTATAATGATACAGTAACCATTGGAAGTATTAGATATATGACTAGAAAAACATAGCACAACATTTGTATAATGACACTGATACAGTAACCATTGGAAGTATTAGATAATGAGTTGAAAAACATAGCACAACATTTGTATAATGACACTGATACAGTAACCATTGGAAGTATTAGATAATGACTTGAAAAACATAGCACAATATTTGTATAATGACAATGATGCAGTAACCATTGGAAGTATTAGATGACTTGAAAAACATAGCACAACATTTGTATAGTGACAATGATGCAGTAACCATTGGAAGTATTAGATGACTTGAAAAACATAGCACAACATTTGTATAATGATACAGTAACCATTGGAAGTATTAGATATATGACTTGAAAAACATAGCACACTATTTGTATAATGACACTGATGCAGTAACCATTGGAAGTATTAGATAATGACTTGAAAAACATAGCACAACATTTGTATAATGACACTGATGCAGTAACCATTGGAAGTATTAGATAATGACTTGAAAAGCATAGCACAACATTTGTATAATGACACTGATACAGTAACCATTGGAAGTATTAGATAATGACTTGAAAAACATAGCACAACATTTTTGTATAATGACACTGATACAGTAACCATTGGAAGTATTAGATATATGACTTGAAAAACATAGCACAACATTTGTATAATGATACAGTAACCATTGGAAGTATTAGATATATGACTTGAAAAACATAGCACAACATTTGTATAATGACACTTATACAGTAACCATTGGAAGTATTAGATAATGACTTGAAAAACATAGCACAACATTTGTATAATGACAGTGATACAGTAACCATTGGAAGTATTAGATATATGACTTGAAAAACATAGCACAACATTTGTATAATAACACTGATACAGTAACCATTGGAAGTATTAGATAATGACTTGAAAAACATAGCACAACATTTGTATAATGACACTGATACAGTAACCATTGGAAGTATTAGATATATGACTTGAAAAACATAGCACAACATTTGTATAATGATACAGTAACCATTGGAAGTATTAGATATATGACTTGAAAAACATAGCACAACATTTGTATAATGACACTGATACAGTAACCATTGGAAGTATTAGATAATGACTTGAAAAACATAGCACAATATTTGTATAATGACAATGATGCAGTAACCATTGGAAGTATTAGATGACTTGAAAAACATAGCACAACATTTGTATAATGACAATGATGCAGTAACCATTGGAAGTATTAGATGACTTGAAAAACATAGCACAACATTTGTATAATGATACAGTTACCATTGGAAGTATTAGATATATGACTTGAAAAACATAGCACACTATTTGTATAATGACACTGATGCAGTAACCATTGGAAGTATTAGATAATGACTTGAAAAACATAGCACAACATTTGTATAATGACACTGATGCAGTAACCATTGGAAGTATTAGATAATGACTTGAAAAACATAGCACAACATTTGTATAATGACACTGATGCAGTAACCATTGGAAGTATTAGATGATGACTTGAAAAACATAGCACAACATTTGTATAATGACACTGATACAGTAACCATTGGAAGTATTAGATAATGACTTGAAACACATAGCACAATATTTGTATAATGACACTGATACAGTAACCATTGGAAGTATTAGATAATGACTTGAAAAACATAGCACAACATTTGTATAATGATACAGTAACCATTGGAAGTATTAGATAATGACTTGAAAAACATAGCACAACATTTTTTCATTTTAGACTCATTTAACGTCGAGTGACTCCTCGGACAGAAGAACATTGGAATTATGAACAACACTATTAACCAATTTTACTTAACGTTTCCCAGTGACAGTTCCATAGATGTGTTTCCTAACAACACGTTGTGCTGTTACACGGCTACCTCAAATTACCTCAAGCCATTCCTTTGGATCAAGATGTTCATTGGGAAGTGGCTTTAGTGGAAATGATACACCCGACATAAATCAAAAACATCGTCGGAAATCAAACACTTTTACAGTAGAAGTGTTTGACGAGAAATTGCAAAAAGCCTCATAAGCACGAGGCCACGCTAGCCCGCCGCACTCCAAAACTAATCGGTTCACCTATGTGTTCACCATTCCTGCATGCTATTATTTTAGTGGTCAACATTTAGTGACTACACTTGCTACCAGGTTCAATACTGTGTTTGGTAAAGCCATGGAGAAAGCCACAAAATGTGCTACCTTTCATTACCATAAAGTGGCCTGTCGCTTCATGATGAAATTTTCAGAGGATAAAATAATGGCCATTACCTTTTGGCTTGAATTGTGTGACATTTTGGGTGGAGACCATAGGTTGGTCATCAAGAAAAATGAAATACCAGCCATAACCAGTAAATCGGATTTCGCGAAATATTTTCGATTCCCTATAGAAATGAAACAAGGACTCAACTTGATGTTTGTGTACTCTGATGTAGTGGAGTACAACGTGGTTGGACACACCCCTGTACCGTTACTGCGTGTCATTCCTTTGAAAGTGGATTCTGCCATGATCGCTGACGAGCAAGGTGGAAATACCTATCGCTTTCATCGCGAATTGTACATCCTCATTATTTGTCTGTCAGTAAATCGTATTTTGACAGTGTCAAGATTACTATAAAAGGAGAACTGGGACAAAATATTCCATTTATCAAAGGGAAAGTCAAAGTGAAACTTCATTTTCAAAAACGTTTCTAAAACAACTGAAAAAGTGATGTATCTTGTGTACCAGGGAGTCACTCGACAACGAGGACATGGTTTAGGAGATATGTTTAAATCGGCATTTCATTTCGTAGTCCCTGTTTTGAAACAGATGGTGACACAAGGATTGCACGCCTCACGGCAACGATTTTCTTCACAATGTCCTCATTGACCAACAAAACCCCAAAGAAGCTTGTTTGAGAGCAAGCAAAAATGTCTTGCTTCAAACGGATAAAGAGATTTTGGGTCGACGAGAAAGTCCTATAAATGCCCTGAACGGTACCGAGTCTGGCATTCCTGCTTCCCTGAGGACACAGCAAGGACAAGGTAGAAAGCGTCGACAAAGTCACCCTTCCAAAAGCCTCAGTACCTCGAAAGCTAGAAAGACGAAGAAAATAAGAACCGCTCGAGACTCAGATATTTTTGATTATTAAAAGTAAAAAAAGATAGAGACTGAGAAAAAAAATGATGCACCAAGAATCTTTTGCCTGTTCCAAGTCGGAATTGGATCTCTTTGCCATGCCACCCACGATGATGACCATGCAAGAAGCCTAATGGGTTGAATTTCATCCCGTCTCCTCTTTGATTGATTTGGTTCCCATCAAGTTTGGGATCAAAGGGCAACCCGAAGATTACATCGATCTAAACAACAGTTACTTGTATTTGAAAGTGAAAGTGGCCAACACGGACGGCTCCCCGATGGGAGCTGAGGTCTTAGTAGCTCCTGTCAATTATTTCATGCATTCCTTGTTCAGTAATGTAGATTTGTACATGAATAACAAACTGGTCAGCAGTAGCATGGATACTTACCATTACCGAGCGTTCCTCGATAATCTCTTGACGTACGGAAAAGAAGCCAAGAATACTCATATAGATGCTTGCGTGGTATGGAAACCTGACATAGCAGATAAGTTTCACGACACAGACTTGCCCGTCGGAGCTGTCGGTGACAATCCTCTCAATCTTCACAATGTGTGTTTTAACGAGTATCGAAAGAAAATTCCGCAAGGTTTAGAAATGTTCGATCGCTTGCATTTGGACATGCGGTTTCAATAGAAGTATTTGCTGAACTGGGTGGGTTTTCGCTTGTGACTGAATCGTAGCAGTGCTGCTTTCCATTTGATGGCTCATGCCACGAATAAAAAAGCATTATCCAAAAAGCCAGATTATACGTCGTGTGGAAGTGTTATCTAAATCGGGAAATTATATCAGTCACACTTTGAGTAGAACGACAGCCACGTATCCGATAGAACGCGTGGAAGTAAAAACAGTCACCATTGCCGCTGGTCTCGGATCTAAGATCGAAGATCATCTTTTCCAAGGACAGTTACCCAAACGCTTATTCATTGGTATCGTCAGCAATGCATCTCTCAACGGTATCGACAATCTAATTCCTTTCGAGTTTCAGCACTGCGGAGTATCCGAAATTGAAGTTAGTCGCGATGGCTAAACCTTGTGTACCCGACCTTTCGAACCCAACTTTGCCCAGAAGAATTACTTGACGCCGTACTTCTACCATATAAACGCTACAATTGAATGTCACCCCAAGTTTGCATTTTACTGAATTGCTATACATTAATACTCCTCCTTAAATAATACGTTAAAATACCATTTCTCGGCGTCACTTCTAATACTATAATCAAGTTAGAGTACAAAATTAGATTGCTACATTGATGTCCACTCCTTGGGCCTTAGTGGATGGAGAGCGTCCACCTCAGATGAAGAACTTTTGTGGGTTCCAATCCTGACCAAGTCATACGAAAGACATAGCAATGATACTAACAGCTGCCTTGCTTGGTGCTCAGCATTACGAGGTTAATGTTAGGACTGATTGGCCTGGTGTGAAGATAATTTTGTCAGGAACATGATCGATACCCCAGTGTTGGACATCATTATAAACTGCCACACTGCAGACATCGTAGCGATATGACTGAAAATTTGTTAAAACGGCATCACAAGCCTAATTACAAACATGCACACACACTACGGGATGTATCATGTTGGCTTAATCAAGGTCCTTCAAGATGAAATGAATCTACCACATCATTATTTTAATTCATATACTTGTTATTTATAGGAATTTACATTCCATGGAACGCTTCTCTATATTTTTGTACAATGGCTTTTAAAATATTGAATAAATTCATGTATGTATGCATAAGAATTCAAAATCATTCTTATAAAGTGACTTTTAAAAATCTTTTAAGAATAAATAGTACACAAAATCAATTTTTTCCCACCTAAATTCATCAGATTATTTAGCACTTCAGAAGAAGCCAAGTTTATTTATATATTTTGAATATACATATGCAGTGAATGCATTATTTCTTGTTTTAGTTGTTTGTGTAATTGTGCCACAATATTATTCCAAAATTTACAGAAATGTGATGTGCTCCTTATATCTGAAGGTAAATCTTTTTCGTGCTCTAGTCACATTGAATAATAAAAGTTTAGGTAATAGTGTTACTGTTGTGCTCACTCTGTATCAAGGGATTAAATGTTTATTATTGGTACACAATGGTAAATACCCATTCAGATTGTATTGCACCCATGGCTGTTGTCTTGAAATATTGCTATTGCTAGAAACACAGATTCATATAAATATAGAATTGTCAGCATATAAATTTGTATATTGTCTTTATTCTAAAGTATAGTATAGCTTGCTCTCAAACGTTCTGCAATGGTGGACATTTTAAAAATCTTAGATCTGCTACACTTAAATAGGAAATCGTTTTTTTTAGCAATGTTTTCATGAGAAACGTACTTATGGAGTCTAATTGGTCTGAACTGAAAATGATGCAACTGCCCTTGAACATGGCCACCATTTTTTTTTTCTTGAAACTATTTCCGTTAGAGAAGGCCTAAATCACGATAAGCTTCAGAAAGGTGTGCATTTTTGTTTTAAATATCGAACTAGAAATCTAGATCCAATCGTTCAATGAATGTTGTATATATACTTTAGAACATCAGTGCCTGTCAACAGTATTTTAGATGCAGTTGTACTTTGTACTCATTCCATATGGATGACTCTATCAACATGGGGATTTAAGCAATATATTCCTTATAATACCTATTTGAGCTTGTTATTCTGTAAGTAGTCCTGAATCTAATCGAACCTACACATCTCCATAATGGCAGATACCGCTCCCCTGTGGCATCCAAGTCATAAAGAAAAAGTGGAAGTACATTGATATGGTGCAAGTCGCTATCAGCATCCTTATAGAGAGGTGGCTTTTCAAGGCAAGCTATATTGAAATACATTGTCGCTAACTAGAAGGTGGGTAACAACCAAGACCTCATCCACTCACGGCTTTCAAGCTGCTCTCAATGGTGGTGTGAAAGCAGATGCTGTTAAAGAGTCCAAGGGTACTGGAGCCTCAAGTTCCTTTCAGCTAGATGCCAAACCAGAGAATAAAGCCGCTAAGAAGAAGGCAGTCAAGAAACATAAGGAGAAGAAGCCAAAGGCATCTGCTAAAAAGCCAAAGGCTAAGAATCCCAAGAAGAAAAAGAAGAAGGTAGTGAAGAAACCAGCTGGGGCATAAATGGCAGTTAAACCCATGAAGGCAAAAGACTCCTAAAAAGGCAAAGGCACCAAACCCTAAGAAGGCTATGTCTCCGAAGAAGGTTAAAACTGCTAAACTCAAGAAGACCAAGACCGCAAAGAAGAAGTCAGCCGCCAGGTAGTAAAGCAACACACCTTTTTTGCTGTGAATGTATATAAAAGTAAGTATACCCACTGCATTTGTTCATTGCTCAGAAATGAATCAAAGTTGGTCCTAAATGAAAAGGATTTTATTATGGCTGCTGTTTTAACCAATGTATATGTGTTAAAGTCTGCTTGGTAAAAGTAATAGTGGTGCCAATCTGACATCCAGTATATCCACCATGGCAGAAGATTTGAAAACATTACCATTGCTGAGTAGTATCAGAACAGGTTTTACAATTTCAACACATCTGCAGCTAAGGGAAAGAAATGGTCTTATCTTGAAATCCTGGAAATTCATTTCATATATTTCATATATTAGTCTGACACTACCCTTCAAATAATTTTTTTATTTATTATTTTGTCAGCATGAGGCTTTGCAGGTAATTGTGAACCCCTCAATATACCACACCTGTAACTTCATTCTCAATATGTGTCCTGGGTGGCTGAGTGGTCTCAGGCACACACTTTGACAGGTCATTGATATCTCAGCTCAGTCTACATGGGTTTAGTCTTGACTTAGCCAGCATCAGTATGTGAAAGAGCTTACCAGCAGCTTATTTTCCTGAGTTAGTTCCTGTCCAAGACCATAATTTTAATATATAGAGATTTCCTGGAGCAGATTTTCTGTGTAAGAGACAACAATCCATATACACGCTCATTGTACCCATAAGTGATAAATCTTATTTATTGCACTGGCTATTTGATCTTATTTTTCGTCTTATTTCCAGAGCTTTGTGAAACTTTGCCACAGGCCAATGTTGGGAGTTCGGTGGTTTGCATATATGTCTCGTGAATGTACATATGCTTTTCATATGTTACTGAGATGTTCAAATTCATCCAACTCATGATCAGATCCTTCTTCTAACATGATAATGCCTACTACAACTTTGAGAGCATTTTGTAAGTGTTATACAATATGAAGACATCCAAGACTGGATTCTGACTTGATTCCTACTGTCATGGAGTGAAAGTCGTTGTCATCACCACTAATTCAAGTATGATAGCACAAAACCAGCATCTCCTAGTACACTTTCCCAACCTGAGCACAAGACATGCCATCCTATCTGGGAATTAACATGTGGCCTTTAAAATTTCTCAGAAGTCAGAAACTAAGCAGTCATATGATTGTGAAATAGACTATGATCAGTGTCATCCATTATGGTATGTGTCCATTGACAATTCTGATAGCTATAACCGAAGATTGCCATAGCATGGCCTACCAGGATATAAATAAGTCTCATGCACAACACATGCTGACATTGTATGTAGTCACCAAAAACTATGATGGCCTGGCAGAAAACTGGACATTTCTAATCTATAAAAACACTGATTCAATTAAACTATAGCATCACACATGCCCTTATAACATACATGCCAGGGGTTATGTTATGGGGAGTTCATCTTTAATGAATACCCTTATGTAATCATGACCATAGGAGACATGACAGGCGAAAACAACATTTATACTACCTAATTAGAATATGATGTGGTAATGAATTCTAAGCTTGTATGTATAATCTGGCAGCAATACTAGGAATCTGGTTATCATGTGCAAATGTTTGATATGCCATAATTGCCAATCTTTGAGGAACATCAAGGAGATAAATGATCATCAAATGCACACAACTTCCAACTACTTTCTCTTCATTAGAACTTCTAGACCTGTTTGCAGATTTCTTCTGTGTCAAGGTACAAACCATTGGAGATAAGCTTGACAACACAATTTCAATTGACTCGTCATAACAATCCAGTTATGATACAGAATTTCAATGACAGCTGTTAGCAGCATTTTAACCTGTTTCTATGGATTTAGTACGGATAATCATGATGAAGAGTATACCAAAGTCATGTGAACTTGATCTAATTCCAACATCACCTCTGCTTGAATGCTTAGATCCAATATCTCCTTGACTAACTGATGTTATTATACATCTCTTTCATCCAGGGAATTCCCATAATTTGTTTTCTCAAAGCTGCCATTGGGAAAGCCTCTGCTGAAGAAACCAACACTCAGCCATAATGATTTAAAGAACTACCACCCAGTTTCTAATCTCCCGTTCATATAAAAATCTTAGGAAAAGTTTTTCTAACCCATCTAGTATATATGAATTCAAACAGTCTTCTTAGCAATGTACAATCAGCATATCGCCCTTGACACAGTACTGAAAATACTCTTCTGAAAGTAGTTAATGATATCCTCTCTGCTTTTGATAGCTGAAAGATTACAGTCCTCACCCTCCTTGATTTGTCTGCAGCATATGACATAATAGACCATAATATATTACTTCACTGTCTCCAGCATGTATTTGGCTTTCACATTACAGCCTTACAGTGGTTCAAGTCCTACTTAGTCAACCGGACACAAATTGTATCTTCAAATGGAATACAATCCAACCCAGTTGACGTCTGTTGTGGTGTTCCACAGAGTCTGCTCTTGGACTGGTTCTATTCATTATATGCACTAGCCGCTCTTCTCAAGTGTCATAAATCATCATCTAGTGTCTCACCAATTATACGCTGATGACATTCAAATATGCAAATCCAGTGACCCAACTGAAGTTGATGCTACCATCCAAGGAATAGAGAGGTGCATTACTGATGTGAAATCATGTATGACATAACACACTGCAGATGAATGATGATAAAACAGATCATTCTGATCACAATACAAATACTTTCTCATTCACATCCGTTACCTCAAAAAATAAATATCAACAACAACAGCATTAAATTCGGTACGAAACCTAGGTGTAACCTTAGAGAGTAATCTCACATTGCACCAACATGTCATTAACATATGCAAGGCATATCTTGAGCTGAGACACATCAGCTCCATTCACAAAATTGGCAGATTCCACTAACGGAAAGAGCAAAGGAAATCTCTGCATTTGTAACTTCAGATGAACTCTACCAATATAAAGAAAGTATATTTTCAACTTCTCATAAAAATGATCATCTCTGCTCTAGAAATGTGTGACATCATGATCTACAACGACACCTGGATAGAACATCTAGCAACAATTCAAAAATTATTTGACAGACTCACTGATGCATGTTTGACAGTTAATTTATCTAAAAGTGAGTTCTGTCGTGCTAGTGTGACTTATTTAGGACATATTGTGGGACATGGACAAGTAAGATAATTTAATAGCAGATGCTCTTTCCAGTGTATAATAATATCTTATATCATATACACTGTAATTTATACGAGATTTTTTCATCCTTAGGTGTAAATTGGTTTGTGATAAAAAGAAAGCTTTATCATATAAACCTTTCTTTTTATTTTATGGGGGTAGGTGTTACGTATATTTGATAAAATTCATTTATATTTATTTTTATTTTTGTTTGTTAGATTTAAATTTGGCATTTTAAGTATTAAGATTCGTTCATTGAATGGGGGGGGGGTGACCTTTACTTTACAAGTAAACAACAGATATTAAACTCATTTTCTGACCTTGCTTCAGAATGTAAACAAGCTTCTAAAATTAGAGCTTTATTTTAAAAATGATTGGTTGCTTCCAAGGACAAAATGGAGTAAAGTATAAACATCTTTCTAATTTTAGTTGGGTCATAAGGTATTTACGTGACTTCTTGAATGTTGGTTTCTTCTGATGGTTTCTAGAATATCACATGACCCCTTGTTTACGTAAAAAACGGAGATATAAACCATGTTTTAGGAGAGAGCTATTCAGTAGAAGTTGGGCTTTTATAATATTAAGTTGTGTCTTCTTTTTGAGTTATTT
This sequence comes from Unio delphinus, assembly GCA_029339505.1. NCBI lineage: Eukaryota > Metazoa > Mollusca > Bivalvia > Unionida > Unionidae > Unio > Unio delphinus. The sequence continues at coordinate 1,498,851 of JAQISU010000119.1, forward strand.
TTAATTACCGTGTACTGTAAATTGTGTCATTTTGTTTGGAGCAAGAGGAATTATTTTATATATCTGGAAAAGAATATGTGCTCATAGATTTTCATTAACTTGAACTGAATAAATCAAGTGACATCATCGTCGATATTGGATTACATCATCAAGATTCGAACCGGGAACTATTAGGACATTTATTTATCAGGACTCTTGCAATTCCACTAGTGAATTATATTGTGAATATTCTTTTTGGATTAATTTTTGGACTTGATTCTCTAAAACCATAAATTTATTTACTTTCTTTTATGAAAATATTTGTACTCAATAAATTGTTCATTAAATTTTACAAACTTGTTATTTTCACTTCTTTCTGTGTTGCTGCTTATTCAAGCCTAAGCACATAACAGTAGACAGTCATTTAGTACTGGGACTGCACAGAGCAGATAGTCAATTTAGTGCTGGGACAGCACTGAGCAGATAGACAGTCATTTAATACTTGGACTGCACAGAGCAGATAGACAGTCATTTAGTACTGGGACTGCATAGAGCAGATAGACAGTCTTTTATTACTGGGACTGCACAGAACAGATAGTCATTTAGTACTGGAACTGCACAGAGCAAGCATATAGTCATTTAGTACTGGGAATGCAAAGAGCAGATAGACAGCAAATTAGTACTTGGACTGCACAGAGCAGATAGTCATTTAGTACTGGCACTGCACAGAGCAGATATTCATTTAGTATTGGGACTGCACAGAGAAGATAGTCATTTAGTACTGGAACTACACAGAGCAGATATACAGTCTTTTAGAACTGGGATTGCACAGAGCAGATAGACAGTCATTTAGTGCTGGGACTGCACTAAGCAGATAGACAGTCATTTAATACTGGGACTGCACAGAGCAGATAGACAGTCATTTAGTACTGGGACTTCACAGAGCAGATAGACAGTCTTTTAGTTCTGGGATTGCACAGAGCAAGCAGATAGTAATTTAGTACTGGGACTGCAAAGAGCAGATAGACAGTCATTTAGCTCTGGGACTGCACAGATCAGATAGCCATTTAGTACTGGGGCTGCACAGAGCAGATAGTCATTTAGTACTGGGACTGCACAGAGCAGATATTCATTTAGTACTGGGACTGCACAGAGAAGATAGTCATTTAGTGCTGGGAATGCACAGAGCAGATAGACAGTCATTTAGTACTGGGATTGCACAGAGCAGATAGACATTCATTTAGTACTGGGACTGCACTGAGCAGATAGACAGTCATTTAATAATGGGACTGCACAGAGCAGATAGACAGTCTTTTACTACTAGGACTGCACAGAGCCGATAGTCATTTAGTACTGGGACTGCACAGAGCAGATAGTCATTTATTACTGGGACTGCAAAGGGCACGAATAAAGTCATTTAGTACTGGGACTGCAAAGAGCAGATAGACAGTCATTTAGCTCTGGGACTGCACAGAGCAGATAGTCATTTAGTGCTGGGACTGTGCAGAGCAGATAGACAGCCATTTAGTACTTGGACTGCACAGAGCAGATAGTCATTTAGTACTGGGACTGCAAAGAGCAGATATACAGCCATTTAGTACTGGAACTGCAAAGAGCAGATAGACAGTCTTTTACTACTGGGACTGCACAGAGCCGATAGTCATTTAGTACTGGGACTGCATAGAGCCCCATATGCCAGCCCTTTTTTCAGCCTGGGTTAATTGTGTTTTTTTTAACATCAGAATCATAACCCCTAAATATTGCTGAGTATCTCAACCATTGCTATGTTACAGCAGTATCAATGTTGTATCTGTCAAACTGTATTGTGCTGAAATTGAAGGACTGAGGTATATACCGGCAAACATGACAAATGAACAGTACATATTTATGAATTCATAGAAGTGACAAAACCCTGGCAGCTTCATCAATGGGTCTCATAGTAAGTATGCTTACTACTTGTCTGACTGGACAGTGCAAATTTAACCACTGAACCAATTTAGCACATTAATGCTCTGTGACTTTCAGCATATTCATATGAATATATCAATCAGGAGTTAACTATCACTCTATGGCAGTGTTCAGAAATTTTGAATGTGTGTACCCATTTTAGGACATTGTTTTTATTGGTGTACCCCTTCTCCCAGTACCTTTGTGTTTTTCTGTGTGAATTCTAGTGATTTACTTTCTGCCCCTGAAACTCTTTCATGTATTGCCAGTGGTACACATACCATACTTTGTGCAACACTGCTGTAGGGTAAATGTATAGCTTCCTTGAAATGTTTTTCTTCTTCAGTGACTCATTAAACACAATGGCAGTCTCATGTGCCATCACCTTCTTTCTGTCAAGTTGTATCTGCTCTGAGCATGAATAACAGTGTAGTTGAGAAAGAATAATAGTAAAGTCAAGAAGCAAGAATAAAGGTCCCGTCAGTAAAGAAAAAATACTAGTACAGAGGAGAATAAATGGAAAGAGGCCATCCATTTAGTACATATGCATGGTGGCAGGGAGGAGAATAAATGGAAAGAGGTCATCCATTTAGTACATATGCAAGGCGGCAGGGAGGAGAATAAATGGAAAGAGGCCATCCATTTAGTACATATGCATGGCAGCAGGGAGGAGAATAAATGGAAAGAGGCCATCCATTTAGTACATATGCATGGTGGCAGGGAGGAGAATAATTGGAAAGAGGCCATCCATTTAGTACATATGCATGGTGGCAGGGAGGAGAATAAATGGAAAGAGGCCATCCATTTAGTACATATGCATGGTGGCAGGGAGGAGAATAAATGGAAAGAGGCCATCCATTTAGTACATATGCATGGTGGCAGGTTTAACTTAAATGCACATAGGAAATGGCATGGGGGTGGGTTGATGTGAAACCATGTCAATAATTTGTCTAATACATAACCTGTTTGACTGGGTTCAGTTGGACTGTTTATTAAATAGCTAAATATATTTAATCCTTGATTGTTTCTGTATGGATTAAATATATGCCATTCTATAGAATTTGGGTGTGTGTGCATGTGTGCATCAAGCATACACAGATGGGTGGGGTGTGTAAAAAAAGTATCCTTGTGCACAGGTAAGGGTCAAGCTTTGCCATAGTTTTGCATACATACAAATAGATGGACCAAACGAAAGAACAGTACAGAGAAGAAATCAAGAATAACAGTTAATTTGAAAAAGTAAGAATTGTACAGTTGACAAAGCAAGAATAAATGTCAAGAAAGTAAAAATTACAGTACAGTTGAGAAGCAATAATTAAATACCAGTTGATTAAGTGTTAATAATGGGTACAGCAGACAAAGAACAACAGAGATTAAAGCAGGAATAACAGGATAGACAAGAACGAATTATATTACAGTTGAGTAAGATTAGCAGTACAGTCAAGAAAGAATTATTGTACAGTTGAGAATGATTAGCAGTACAGCCAAAAAATAAATATAGTACAGCTTATAAGGATTAGCAGTACAGTCAAGAAAGAGTTAATGCACAGTTGAGAAAGATTAGCAGTAGTCAAAAAAGAAATATAGTACAGCTGAGAATGATTATCAATACAATCAAGAAAGAATTGTAGTACAGCTAAGAATAATTAGCAGTACAGTCAAGAAAGAGTTAAAGTACAGTTGAGAAAGATCAGCAGTACAGCCAAGAAATAATTATAGTAGAGTTGAGAATGATTATCAGTACATTCAAGAAAGAAGTCTAGAACAGGTGAGAATGATTAGCAGTTCAGTCAAGAAATAATTCTAGTACAGTTGAGAAGATTAGCAGTACAGTCAAGAAAACATAGTACAGTTGAGAAAGATTAACAATACAGTCAAGAAATAATTATAGTAGAGTTGAGAATGATTATCAGTACATTCAAGAAAGAATTATAGTACAGTTGAGAAAGATTAGTAGTACAGTCAAGAAAGAATTTTAGTAGTCAATAAAGATATATAGTACAGTTGAGAAAGACTGGCAGTACAGTCAAGAAAGAAGTATAGAACAGTTGAGAAAGATTAGCAGTGCAGTCAAGAAAGAATTCTAGTACAGTTGAGAAAGATTAGCAGTACTGAGTCAAGAATATAAGAATAATGAGACAAATGAGAGTTCAGGAATAAACTTGATAAAGACTTCAAAGAATGTCAATGTGTGGTAGTATAATCTGTACAAGAAAACAGGTATCACACATGAAATATTGAGACTGTACAAGAAAACAGGTATCACACATGAAATATTGAGACTGTACAAGAAAACAGGTATCACACATGAAATATTGAGACTGTACAAGAAAACAGGTATCACACATGAAATATTGAGACTGTACAAGAAAACAGGTATCACACATGAAATATTGAGACTGTACAAGAAAACAGGTATCACACATGAAATATTGAGACTGTACAAGAAAACAGGTATCACACATGAAATATTGAGACTGTACAAGAAAACAGGTATCACACATGAAATATTGAGACTGTACAAGAAAACAGGTATCACACATGAAATATTGAGACTGTACAAGAAAACAGGTATCACACATGAAATATTGAGACTGAAGGTTTTACAAATTGGCCCCAAAAATGTACACTCTCAAAACTTGTCATCACTCATAGTATACACAAAAGCCAAGAAAGGGTCACTGAGTAGATTGGTATCAAGTTACAGAACAAATTTCCAGTACTTTTTTAAACTTGTTTATTCATAACTGATTTGGATGGCAGACAAAAAAAACCTGTTTCTTCATTGAATATTTTCTTTTAATATTGGAATGTAACATGAAAGATAAACACAGGTTTGTGATATTTCATTATCTGTAAATAAAACATATTTCCAAAGAAAAAGTTTTGTTTATAAAAAGGCAAGTCTGCAACATTATAAAAGCAACAAAAAATGCACAGTTACAATTTCGGTCCATTAGGATCAAATCAATGTTGATAAAATAAACCATTTTAACATGAATATTCTTTAAAAGTTCATTCTAATTTTTCTTTTCTTTAATTTTCAATACCATAAATCTAAATTAAATTATCTTTAGATTTGTATAAATGTGAAGAAAAAAAAAAAAAATATATATATATATATATATATATATATATATATATATATATACACACACACACACACACACACACACCTCATAACATGGAAAACAAGTTTACACTGTATAAAAATATAAAGTTTACTGAAGAACTAAATATTATAGCTGGAAACAAAAGTATATAGTGATATGCAAGTCATATATAAAAATGAGGTTAAGAAAGTAAATGTAATCAAATTAAATAAATGCAAACAATGCAAAATGAAGTATAATCTTTTAAATTTCAAACTGCAAAAAGAATTTGCTATATCTAAGTGTTGTAAGAAATTATTCTATTTTTTTAAAATATCTTTAATTTCTTTGATGAAATCCTCAGAACTCCAGAATATTAGTGTTTTAGAGTGAGATGCTATCTCCCCAGAACTTGTAAACACTTAATAACCTTGAAATGTTTTATCCACATTTTCTGGCAAGATGTCAATTTTATTTATGTAGGTTCCTTACAGACTTACTAACTAAATCTGAAATCTGCAAAATGATGTGCGAATAAATATGGAAAATACTGATAGGTCAATAGTTCAGATTTCATCCTATGTCATAAAACTTAGTTGATTGGGCAATAGTTAAGAATCCATCCTATGTCATAAAACTTAGTTGATTGGGCAATAGTTAAGAATCCATCCATACGATCTTCGTTGTGTTTACTTCAGATGTGCACATACAATTAATACTGAAAGTTATGCTTGGTCATTTTCACTTCGTGGGCTTTTAAAAGCGCATTGTGAAATAAAAAGACAAACACGTTTTAACAGTTTGTAATTTATTCACTGTACTTTTAGAAGCGGACTCTGGCAAAATTTGTTTTTCCTATTTAATAACTGCTCATTTTAAGGTTAGTGTATTTCTGTGCTAGTACAGGTGATTTCTTAACACATGGGAGCAGCCGTTTCTTTGCTAAGCCATGTGTTTAGATTATGCATGATTTCTACAACTACAACATGTACAAAGAATTAGTCACATACAGTAGCATGGAGGTATGTCAACAATCCCTCCATGCCAACACTCCCTCTATGCCAATACTCCCTCTATGTCAACAATCCCTCTATGCCAACAATCCTTCCATGCCAACACTCCCTCTATGCCAACAATCCCTCCATGGTGCATTTACAAATGCAAAAACAACTTCACCTTACTGACAGTCTTCTCTTATCAGTCTAAAATAGGAATCACAAGTCTGTTTAAATAATGATGAACAACTACATTAGTATCAACCACTGGTTATATGCAAATACTGTACAGCAAATATAATCAACTCTGAATATGAAATAACTGACATAAGCAGTGTGCCACAACATTAACAGCTAAATAACTCATTGCTACAGATTTACAAATTGTACAGTCTGACTGAAAATGTAATGATAACTAACTCCTAATCTGTCACAGACGTTCTGAAAATGTAATAACTCTTGATTTGTCAAAGACTTTCTGAAAATGTGATGATAACTCTTAATCTGTCACAGACTGTTTGAAAATATGATGAATTATTGATCTATCACAGACTTCTGAAAATGTAATAACACTTGATCTGTCACAGACTTTTTGAAAATGTAATGATAACTCTTGATCTGTCACAGACTGTCGGAAAATGTGAAGATATATTTTGATCTGTCACAGACTGTTGAAAATATGATGAATTATTGATCTATCACAGACTTCTGAAAATGTAATGATAACTCTTGATCCATCAGAGACTTTTTGAAAATGTAATGATAACTCTTGATCTGTCACAGACTTTCTGAAAATGTGATAACTCTTGATCTGTCACAGACTGTCTGAAAATGTGATGATAACTCTTGATCTGTCACAGACTGTATGAAAATCTAATGGTAACTGATGTGTTACAGTCTGTCTGCAAATGTTATGGTAGCTAAGTCCTGATGTGTTACAGTCTGTCTGCAAATGTTATGGTAGCTAAGTCCTGATGTGTTACAGTCTGTCTGCAAATGTTATGGTAACTAGCTCCTGATGTCTGAAAATGTGAGGATGACTGTCTCCTGATGTCTGAAAATGTAAGGATGACTGTCTCCTGATGTCTGAAAATGTAAGGATGACTAGCTCCTGATGTGTTACAGTCTGTACAAAAATATAAAGATGACTAGCTCCTTATGTTTAACAGTCTGTACACAAATGTAAAGATGACTAGCTCCTTATGTTTTACAGTCTGTACAAAAATGTAAAGATGACTAGCTCCTTATGTTTTACAGTCTGTACAAAAATGTAAAGATGACTAGCTCCTTATGTTTTACAGTCTGTACACAAATGTAAAGATGACTAGCTCCTTATGTTTCAGTCTGTACACAAATGTAAAGATGACTAGCTCCTGATGTGTTACAGACTGTTTGAAAATGCGAGGATGACTAGTGTTACATGCTTAGGCTCGAATAAACAGTAACATACAAAGAGTGAAAATAAAAAGCTTGTAAAAACTTAATTAAACAGTTTATTGAGCACAACTATTTTCCAGAAAAGAATAAAATAAAATTACGGTTTTATAAATCAATTTCAAAATTAATCCAAAAAGAATTCAAAATATTATCCACTAGAGAATCCCAGCAAAGTATCCAAGATGGAAGATGATGTCACTTGATGAAGTCAGTTCTTGGTAGTAAAATTCTATGAGCACAATTCTTTTCCAGATAAATAACATAATAAATCCTCTTGAATCCAAACGAATTGAAATAATTTCCAATACAAGGTAACTCAAAATGACACAACTTAATATTCTAACAGCCCAAGTTCTATTAAATAGTTCACTCCCAAAACATAATTTATATACCTGTTTTTACGTAAACAAGAAAGAGGTCACATGATCTTCTAGAATCTTTTAGAACAAATTTACGTTAAAAAAAACACGTACACACCGTATGACCCAACTAAAAATAGAAAGATGTTTATACAAAACTCCATAATGTCCTTAGAACCAACCAATCATTTTAAAAGCTTGTTTACAACTCTGAAGCCAGGTCAGAAATGAGGTCAACATCTGGTGTGTACAAGTCACCCCCCCCCCATGAACGAATCTTAAACTTAAAAATGCCAAATTTGAATCTGAACAAGAAACAAATTTAAAAATAAATGACTTAAATCAATTATTCGTAACACTAGCTCCTGATGTATTATAGTCTGTCTGAAAATGTAATGCTGACCAGCTCCTGATGTGTTACAGTCTGTCTGAAAATGTAATGATCACTAACTCCTGATGTCTGAAAATGTGAAGATGACTAGCTTCTGATGTGTTACAGTCTGTCTGAAAATGTAATGATGACTAGCTCCTGATGTCTGAAAATGTGAAGATGACTAGCTTCTGATGTGTTACAGTCTGTCTGAAAACGTAATGATCACTAACTCCTAATGTCTGAAAGTGTGAAGATGACTAGCTTCTGATGTGTTACAGTTTGTCTGAAAATGTAATGATCACTAACTCCTGATGTCTGAAAGTGTGAAGATGATTAGCACCTGATGTGTTACAGTCTTTCTGAAAATGTAATGATTACTAACTCCTGATGTTTGAAAGTGTGAAGATGACTAGCTCCTGATTTGTTACAGTCTGTCTGAAAATGTAATGATCACTAACTCCTGATGTCTGAAAATGAGAAGATGATTAGCACCTGATGTGTTACAGTCTTTCTGAAAATGTAATGATGACTAACTCCTGATGTCTGAAAGTGAGAAGATGACTAGCTCCTGATGTGTTACAGTCTGTCTGAAAATGTAATAATCACTAACTCCTGATGTCTGAAAATGTAATGATCACTAACTCTTGATGCCTGAAAGTGTGAAGATAATTAGCATCTGATGTGTTGCAGTCTGTATGTGCTTTTAAAAACAGTCATTCTGTTGCAGTTATCCATTAAAACTAAGTGAATCCGGCTTGAACTACACAATCTTCATTGTCAGCCAAAATGTCAATACTGAAAGCATTATCACAGCATGTTTACAGCAAAATGCCATTCATTTACACTTGTCACTTTGATTAATCTTGCTACATTATTTGGTACAAACATGGTCATGAGATGATTAAATAGCAAAATATATACCAGATACATTAATCTATAATGCAACAGAATCATTAAAAGAAAGAATATAAATTACCTTAAATAAAAAAAAAATTTGACATGTATTTCAACAAAACTATAGATAAAATAATTCAAAGTCAGGACCATCATGAAAATCAGAAGAAATGGAAGACAGTGTGATGATTTAGAATGACACTATAATAATGAAGAAATGGAAGACGGTGTGATGATTTAGAATGACACCATAATAATGAAGAAATGGAAGACAGTGTGATGATTTAGAATGACACCATAATAATGAAGAAATGGAAGACAGTGTGATGATTTAGAATGACACTATAATAATGAAGAAATGGAAGACAGTGTGATGATTTAGAATGACACCATAATAATGAAGAAATGGAAGACAGTGTGATGATTTAGAATGACACCATAATAATGAAGAAATGGAAGACAGTGTGATGATTTAGAATGACACCATAAAAATGAAGAAATGGAAGACAGTGTGATGATTTAGAATGACACCATAGTAATGAAGAAATGGAAGACAGTGTGATGATCTAGAATGACACCATAAAAATGAAGAAATGGAAGACAGTGTGATGATTTAGAATGATACCATAATAATGAAGAAATGGAAGACAGTGTGATGATTTAGAATGACACTATAATAATGAAGAAATGGAAGACAGTGTAATGATTTAGAATGACACCATAATAATGAAGAAATGGAAGACGGTGTGATGATTTAGAATGACACTATAATAATGAAGAAATGGAAGACAGTGTAATAATTTAGAATGACACCATAATAATGAAGAAATGGAAGACAGTGTGATGATTTAGAATGACACTATAAAAATGAAGAAATGGAAGACAGTGTGATGATTTAGAATGACACCATAATAATGAAGAAATGGAAGACAGTGTAATGATTTAGAATGACACCATACTAATGAAGAAATGGAAGACAGTGTGATGATTTAGAATGACACCATAATAATGAAGAAATGGAAGACAGTGTGATGATTTAGAATGACACTATAATAATGAAGACTTCTGTTTATAAATGTCAGACAGTAATATTTAGTTGACATTAATAAAGTGATCAAAACATTTTACATTAAAACAACAGCTGATATAAAAGTCATATTCATAAACCATGCTACAAGCTTTCTGTTTATTTAGGCAAGACAGTAACTGTACTAGAAAACATTATTATCTACTGTTCTATAAAGCTTTCTTTTTTTTAGGCAAGAAAATAACTGTACTAGAAAACATTATTATCTACTGTTCTGTAAAGCTTTCTGTTTATTTAGGCAAGATGGTGACTGTACTAGAAAACATTATTATCTTCTGTTCTATAAAGTTTTCTGTTTATTTAGGCAAGACAGTAACTGTACTAGAAAACATTATTATCTACTGTTCTATAAAGCTTTCTGTTTATTTCTGCAAGACAGTAACTGTACTACAAAACATTATTATCTACTGTTCTATAAAGCTTTCTGTTTATTTAGGCAAGACAGTAATTAATATAATAGAATACATTATTCACTATTGTGCTATAAAGCTTTCTGCTTATTCAGGCAAGACAGTAACTGTACTAGAATACATTATTCACTACTGTGCTATAAAGCTTTCTGCTTATTCAGGCAAGACAGTAACTGTACTTGAAGACATTATTCACTACTGTGCTAATAAGCTATCATTTATTCAAGCAAGTCTGTAACTGTAGTAAAAGCTTTCTGTTTATTTAGGTTAGAATAACTGATCTAGAAGTCATTATTCACTACTGTGCTAAAAAGATTTGATTTATTCAGGCAAGAGAGTAACTGTACTAGAAGACACAATTAACTACTGTGCTAAAAAGATTTGATTTATTCAGGCAAGAGAGTAACTGTACTGGAAGACAATATTAACTACTGTGCTAAATAGCTTTGATTTATTCAGGCAAGAGAGTAACTGTACTAGAAGTCATTATTAACTACTGTGCTAAAACGCTTTGATTTATTCAGGCAAGACAGTAACTGTACTAGAAGACAATATTAACTACTGTGCTAAATAGCTTTGATTTATTCAGGCAAGAGAGTGACTGTACTAGAAGTCATTATTAACTACTGTGCTAAAAACTTTGATTTATTCAGGCAAGACAGTAACTGTACTAGAAGACATTATTAACTACTGTGCTAAAAAGCTTTGATTTATTCAGGCAAGACAGTAACTGTACTAGAAGACATTATTAACTACTGTGCTAAATAGCTTTGATTTATTCAGGCAAGAGAGTAACTGTACTAGAAGACATTATTAACTACTGTGCTGTGCTAAATAGATTTGATTTATTCAGGCAAGAGAGTGACTGTACTAGAAGCCATTATTCACTACTGTGCTAAATAGATTTGATTTATTCAGGCAAGAGAGTAACTGTACTAGAAGACATTATTACCTACTGTGCTAAATAGCTTTGATTTATTCAGGCAAGAGAGTCAACTGTACTAGAAGACATTATTCACTACAGTGCTAAATAACTTTCTGCTTATTCAGGCAAGACATAAACACCCTGCAAGTCAAATATAAAACTCTTCATAACACTAATATAATCCCAAAGTTGAATTTGAATATTGCAATAAAGGCATTAGATATATGACTTGAAAAACATAGCACAGCATTTGTATAATGACACTGATACAATAACCATTGGAAGTATTAGATAATGACTATAAAAACATAGCACACTATTTGTATGATGACACTGATGCAGTAACCATTGGAAGTATTAGATAATGACTTGAAAAACATAGCACAACATTTGTATAATGATGCAGTAACCATTGGAAGTATTAGATATATGACTTGAAAAACATAGCACAACATTTGTATAATGACACTGATACAGTAACCATTGGAAGTATTAGATAATGACTTGAAAAACATAGCACAACATTTGTATAATGACAATGATACAGTAACCATTGGAAGTATTAGATATATGACTTGAGAAACATAGCACAACATTTGTATAATGACACTGATACAGGAATCATTGGAAGTATTAGATAATGACTTGAAAAACATAGCACAACATTTGTATAATGACACTGATACAGTAACCATTGGAAGTATTAGATATATGACTTGAGAAACATAGCACAACATTTGTATAATGATGCAGTAACCATTGGAAGTATTAGATGACTTGAAAAACATAGCACAACATTTGTATAATGACACTGATACAGTAACCATTGGAAGTCAATCACTACAGCACCTTAATATTTTTAATGATGACACTAGAAAACTTGGACATATATTATGATAAGGCTGATGCCAAAGGAAAAGTGATAACGTATCTTTACATTTTAATGGATAGACTAAAATGAACAGCATGTGCTTTGAAAAAAAAATGTTATTATTAAAAAAGATTACACAACTTAAGGGAAATATGTTTCTGTATCAGTCTTATCAAAACATTCCAATAGGAAAGATAACTGAATAAATAAATAGTGAGATTATTGAAAATTATATCAACTCCATATTCAATATATTAAATGTGTTCCTGGTTTACATAATTAAGTCTACAACAGTGAGTGGAATCTGTTATTTCAACAATAGTGTCACACAAATACCATTAAACGAAGACTAATTCAATACCCTTTTACTTATTACATAGTTACACCAGATCTGGTGTGTTTGGGATGACTGGAGAGGAACCCATGAGTAATCCAATTCCCAGTAAGACATGATTCATTACATAATTACATCAGAGCTGGCAGGGTTTGGATGACTGGACAAAAGTCAGTGATTATTCCACGTACATGTAGTATGTAACTCAAGCTAAATCCTTAATAATTTTAACATTCTTGAAAATGTTCATCCTACACTTAAAAAGTCATGTCAATAGCAAGGGAGTTTTTAATACAAAACATAAATCTAATTTATTATCAAAGTTAATTAGCGCCTTAATAAGTCATTAGGAAAGAAAATTTTGATTGGATAGTTAAAATATATTGTGTACATTAACAATCTTATTGTATATATTTCCAATATATTTGTATACATTAGCAATTTAATTCCAAAGGTTCCCAATATATTTACTAATATTAAATTACCTTCAAGAAAATTATCCAAGCAACTCAAAAATCAAAGTGAAATTCGGAAATATTGGTATATCTTGGAAGAGAGAATAGTAGTTTGCAAGTGCTTGTTTGTTAAGTATTCAGCCTGGAAACTACAAATAATGTATTCAGCATGGAAACTACACATAATGTAATGTGTGGACACTACAAATAATGTAATCAGCATGGAAACTACACATAATGTAGTCAGTGTGGAAACTACACATAATGTAATCAGTGTGGAAACTACATATAATATATTCAGCATGGAAACTGCACATAATGTATTCAGCATGGAAACTACACATAATGTAATCAGTGTGGAAACTACACATAATGTAATCAGTATGGAAACTACACATAATATATTCAGCATGGAAACTACACATAATGTATTCAGCATGGAAACTACACATAATGTATTCAGCATGGAAACTACACATAATATAATCAGCCTGGAAACTACACATAATATATTCAGCCTGGAAACTACACATAATATATTCAGTATGGAAACTACACATAATATATTCAGCATGGAAACTACACATAATAAATTCAGCTTGGAAACATCACATAATGTAATCAGCATGGAAACTACACATGATGTATTCAGCATGGAAAGCAAAAGAAAATAATTTAATCTAAAAAAAAGAGAGGATAATAAATACAGTAGAAAATAATAACAATCAGTGTAACAACATGTTTTTAAGAATTCTCAACCAACACAAGCGTAATTACAGCCCTTAACAAACACTTTTTAACACACTCATTTGATAACAATATCACAGTCAATAAGTTGGCATCTGGTTAGATAACTTAAATTTTATTGTAAAGTGTTGTCCCAATAAATTATATCATACATTTATAGCATATGCTAAAAAAATATTAAAAATATGGCTCCCATTCAATCAGACAACAAATTTGACCTATAAAGGTTCATGTTTTACTGACTTTTGGAATTCTTGATCAACTTATTTTTAGTAACTATCAAATAAAGAATGGCTTGGATTTAATTGTTATGAAAAATTATCATTAAAAATGACACAATCCAAATGTGAAAGTTTTTCATGTATTTTGATTAGTGTACTGAAAGAACATGAACTTATATGGTACAGGTTAAATCAACGTTATCTTGTACAGCTCTATTTTAATCAGAATGGGGACTAATACTGCTACAATTTTAATCAGAATGGGGTCTAATACTGCTACAATTTTAATCAGAATGGGGTCTAATACTGCTACAATTTTAATCAGAATGGGGTCTAATACTGCTAGAATTTTAATCAGAATGGGGTCTAATACTGCTACAATTTTAATCAGAATGGGGACTAATACTGCTAGAATTTTAATCAGAATGGGGTCTAATACTGCTACAATTTTAATCAGAATGGGGTCTAATACTGCTACAATTTTAATCAGAATGGGGTCTAATACTGCTAATAATTTTAACCAGAATTGGGTCTAATACTGCTACAATTTTAATCAGAATGGGGTCTAATACTGCTACAATTTTAATCAGAATGGGGTCTAATACTGCTACAATTTTAATCAGAATGGGGTCTAATACTGCTACAATTTTAATCAGAATGGGGTCTAATACTGCTACAATTTTAATTAGAATGGAGTCTAATACTGCTAGAATTTTAATCAGACTAGGGTCTAATACTGCTACAATTCTAATCAGAATGGGTCTAATACTGCTACAGTTTTAATCAGAATGGGGTCTAATACTGCTACAATTTTAATCAGAATAGGGTCTAATACTGCTACAATTTTAATAAGAATGGGGTCTAATACTGCTGCAATTTTAATCAGAATGGGGTCTAATACTGCTACAATTTTAATTAGAATGGGGTCTAATACTGCTAGATTTTTAATCAGACTAGGGTCTAATACTGCTACAATTTTAATCAGAATGGGGTCTAATACTGCTACAATATTAATCAGAATGGGGTCTAATACTGCTACAATTTTAATCAGACAAGGGTCTATTACTGTTTTTATTTTTGTCAGACTCCGGGGCTCTAATACTTGTTTGATTTTAATCAGACTGAGGTATAATATTGCTTTTATTTTAATCAGACTGGGATCTTATACTGCTTTAATTTTGTCAGACTGGGGTCTAATACTTTTTTGATTTTAATCAGACTGAGGTATAATACTGCTTTTATGTTAATCAGACTGGGGTCTAATAATGCTTTTATTTTTGTCAGATTAGGGTCTAATACTTGTTTGATTTTAATTAGATTTTAGTATAATATTGCTTATATTTATTTAATCAGACTGAGGTCTAATACTGCTTTTATTTTTGTCAGACTGATGTCTAATACTTGTTTGATTTTAATCAGAGGGTCTAATATTGCTATGATTTAAAAATAACACATCTCACTGTTCTGTGTGTAAACAGTATCACCAATAACAAATCTCATTGTTATGTATGTACACAGTAATACCAATGACACATCTCATTGATATGCATGTACACAGTAATACCAATGATACATCTCATTGTTCTTTGTGTACACAGTAATACCAATGACATATCTCATTGTTCTTTGTGTACACAGTATTGCCAATGACATATCTCATTGTTATGCATGTACAGAATATTATCAATGACACATTTCATTGTTCTGTGTGTACACAATATTACTAAAGACACATCACATTGTTCTGTATGTACACAATATTACCAATGATACATCACATTGTTCTGTATGTACACAATAATACCAATGATACATCTCAGTGTTCTGTATGTGCACAGTAATACCAATGATACATCTCATTGTTCTTTGTTTACACAGTATTGCCAATGACATATCTCACTGTTATGTGTGTACACAATATTACTAAAGTCACATCTCAGCGTTCTGTATGTACACATTGGAATGTATGTACAAAGTATACCAATGATACATCTCAGTGTTCTATATGTACACAATATTACCAACGATACATCTCATTGTTCTGGTTGCACATATTATTACCAATGCCACGTCTCATTGTTCTGTGTGTACACAGTATTATCAATGATACATCTCAGTGTTCTGTATGAACATAGTAATACCAATGATACATCTCAGTGTTCTGTATGTACACATTATTGCCAATGATACATCTCAGTGTTCTGTATGTACACAGCCAACAAATGATACATTTCAGTGTTCTGTATGTACACAGTAATACCAATGATACATCTCAGTGTTCTGTATGTATACACAGTATTACCAATGACATTTCTTATTGTTCTTTGTGTACACAATATTACCAATGATACGTCTTAGTGTTCTGTATGTACAGAATATTACCAATGATACATCTCAGAGTTCTGTATGTACACAGTATTACCAATGATACATCTCAGTGTTCTGTATGTACACAGTATTACCAATGATACATCTCAGAGTTCTGTATGTACACAGTATTACCAATGATACATCTCAGTGTTCTGTATGTACACAGTAATACCAATGATACATCTCAGTGTTCTGTATGTACACAGTATTACCAATGATCTCAGTGTTCTGTATGTACACAGTAATACCAATGATACATCTCAGTGTTCTGTATGTATACACAGTATTACCAATGACATTTCCCATTGTTCTTTGTGTACACAATATTACCAATGATACGTCTCAGTGTTCTGTATGTACAGAATATTACCAATGATACATCTCAGAGTTCTGTATGTACACAGTATTACCAATGATACATCTCAGTGTTCTGTATGTACACAGTATTACCAATGATACATCTCAGAGTTCTGTATGTACACAGTATTACCAATGATACATCTCAGTGTTCTGTATGTACAGAGTATTACCAATGATACATCTCAGAGTTCTGTATGTACACAGTATTACCAATGATACATCTCAGTGTTCTGTATGTACACAGTAATACCAATGATACATCTCTGTGTTCTGTATTTACACAGTATTACCAGTGAAAAATCATGATTATTGTCATTAGATTATTTACAGCATATCATACATTAAAAAAATACATTGAAATAGAAAGCTAGCTAAAATACAACCCTGAGTCAATCACCAAGTAGAATTAGACAGCAGTTGTCTTGGATAATGTTATAGTAAAATTATGGCTATAAATATATTGCATACAGGTGGGGGATAATAAAGGGAATTTACATATTCTCATGTACCTGATAAAGACTGCTGCCATTAACTTTATTTCTTAACAAGGCTTTTTGGATAAACAAATATTGCAATTGACCAAATGGACCTACATTGACCATTCTGTACGATGACATTCACAAACTCACAAGTCAATTAGAAAGGCTGTGCTAATTTAATTTCATTCTTAATAGGATAGTCATGACAACAATTTGACCATAGCGTTGGATGAAATCTAATTCTCTTTTTGTGATTACTATGCATAGCAAAAACAAAAAACATAATTGACCTCACATTATTAGAGGCAGTAATTATGACTTGGATTAATGAAAATGTAACACAAATATCTAAGACACTTAATAGTCAAACAAAGATGCCATAGTTGAAATACATGATTTATGGTTTCAACTGGTAGTTATAAGAAAGGAATAGATGTTTAATATTATTTTATCATATATGTGTAACAGACAATTAAAATGGAATTTTTGTAGTCAGTAAAAAAAGTCTGTGTTAAAACTCATGACTGTTGGTTAAAATAGTAGTTGTCAAGACAACCATTTAATAATATTATACCAATCAATGTTATAGTCCATTAAATGGAGGTTAAATGAAGTCAAGCTCACTGCACACAATAGATGCCCATTCTGAATTCAAATGCATGTATCAATTACCATGAGGAGAAAAATCAACAGTACACAATGGTTTGAAAATAAATTGATATTCTTTGATAAAGTACAGCTTCATTAAATAGTAATTTGTAAAAACAATGATTCGTTTGGAACAAGTAAACTTTTACAAGGACAAAATATAGATTGAACATTTTGACTATATCAAAAGAGCATACATTTTGGTTTACAGTAAATATTTCACATTTTAAACTGTAAAATGAGATTAAAATGCAGTAATATTCACTACATATTTAAAAGAATCTATTTGAAAAACTGAAAAAAACTGAAATTATAGACAGGAAAAGTGATATGCCGATAAAAATGCTGCAGCTTTCTCTCATTATAAAACACTCCCAGAAATATAACTCTCACTCATTATAAAACACTCCCAGAAATATATCTCTCACTCATTATAAAACACTCCCAGAAATATATCTCTCACTCATTTAACACACTCCCAGAAATATATCTCTCACTCATTATAACACACTCCCAGAAATATATCTCTCACTCATTATAACACACTCCCAAAAATATATCTCTCACTCATTATAACACACTCCCAGAAATATATCTCTCACTCATTATAAAACACTCCCAGAAATATATCTCTCACTCATTATAACACACTCCCAGAAATATATCTCTCACTCATTATAACACATCTGAATACATATTTCCCTCATAATAATTATATACAGTTCTGCTTATAATAACATGTCTATGTAAAAGCTCTCCCTCATTATAACATATTCATCTATAACATATAACATTTCAACAATTCCAGATATACATATATCACTCATTATAACATACATCCATCTATACAGTTATCAGTTCAACAAGTCCAGATATACATATATCAATCATTATAACACATCGATATATATAGATATCCCTCATTATAATGCACATATATATAGGCATACCTTATTAAAACACTTCAGTTATACAGTGATCCCTCATTATAACACACCTCCAGATATAATAAGTTACCACTGTGTACCCAAATGACTAAAATTGTAATGTTAAAGATTTTAGGTTGAAATAAGATCCTCCTGCTTGTAAATATTTAATATGATTCTTTGATTTCTTTCAATGGTCATAGATATATGTGTTTACATAAACAAATTATATATTATTGTATGATATGTAATGTCTTCATTGAAGATGGTATGACAAAGTCATGGAATATTCTCTTTGTGAAAAAACAATGTACTAAAAATATAGTAATCCTGAGGTATTTCTATGCTTTGGCATTCCATTTCAATTTCAAACATTAGTTATTCATTCACAACAAAACTTGCCTGGAGTAACAACTGCTATGAGAGATCATTTATTTATGTAGACCAGATCCTTCATGCACATTCATTCGTTATACAGTACCTGTCATAAGAAATCACCTGTCTTAAGAGAACATTATTTTTAGCTGAAGTGGTGTTCTTTTAAGACAGGTTTTGGTATATGATGATAGGGCCATCTGTAGTGCATCATGGGTATTTGGACAATATATGTGTATATCATCATCCACAGCCCATGTTTCTGTGTTGTGGAGATTGTATTGTATAATATGTATAATACACAATATATGTGTATATCATCATCATTCTGTGTTGTGGAGATTGTATTGTATAATATGTATAATAAACATCTGATATTGAACAATGATTGTCATGTATAAAAACAACCTGACTGTATTGAGCATTCAATAAATAAATTTCTGATGGAATACACATATTACTAAAGTAACAAAAGCAACCTGACTAGTGAGCATTCAATAAATAAAATTCTTATAGAGTGCATCTATTGTTGCAGTAACAAAAACAACCTGACTAGTGAGCATTCAAAAAATAAAATTCTTATGGAATGCATCTATTGCTGAAGTAATAATTATACAACTTTCATGATATAAACACTGATAGCTTACTTTTGTGTTGGTACAAACTGATGGGATGTAATGTTACAACTTCCAAGACTGTTACCCAGAGATATAATGTTACAACTTCCAAGTCTGTTACCCAGAGATATAATATTACAACTTCCAAGACTGTTACCCAGAGATAAAATGTTACAACTTCCAAGTCTGTTACCCAGAGATATCATATTACAACTTCCAAGACTGTTACCCAGAGATATAATGTTACAACTTCCAAGACTGTTACCCAGAGATATAATATTACAATGTCCAAGTCTGTTACCCAGAGATATAATATTACAACTTCCAAGACTGTTACCCAGACTGATGTTACAACTTCCAAGACTGTTACCCAGAGATATAATGTTACAACTTCCAAGACTGTTACCCAGAGATATAATGTTACAACTTCCATGACTGTTACCCAGAGATATAATGTTACAACTTCCAAGACTGTTACCCAGAGATATAATGTTACAACTTCCATGACTGTTACCCAGAGATATAATGTTACAACTTCCAAGACTGTTACCCAGAGATATAATGTTACAACTTCCAAGACTGTTACCCAGAGATATCATATTACATTTTCCAAGACTGTTACCCAGAGATATAATGTTATAACTTCCAAGACTGTTACCCAGAGATATAATGTTACAACTTCCAAGATTGTTACCCAGAGATATAATGTTACAACTTCCAAGACTGTTACCCAGAGATATAATGTTACAACTTCCAAGACTGTTAACCAGATATATAATGTTACAACTTCCAAGACTGTTACCCAGAGATATAATGTTACAACTTCCAAGACTGTTACCCAGAGAAAGTACTGATACTGTTGGAACTTTCAAGACTGTTACCCCCAATATTACATTAAATACCTCTGCACAAATTTAAACTTTCAGTGCTTATTAAATGAAAAATCTATAATTGTCTTACATGGTCAATAAATAAATTGAACATGAAATAATTAATTTTGTTTGCAACACATTTGGACATTTTTCCTTGAATTGAGCATGAAACAAAATGTAATTGATATCAGTGAAGCACATAATAAGGTCAACAGTGACTAGTCCAGAAGTTGATGCACATTATCATCCTCTTCATCTAGCTCTCTCTGTGATACAGATTCAGCCTGTGGTATATCAGACCCTGCCTGTTGTATATCAGACCCTGACTGTGCTATATCAGACTGTGCCTGTGGTATATCAGACCCTTCCTGTGGTATATCAGATGCAGCCTGTGGTATATTAGACACTGCCTGTGGTATATTACAATCAGTTCCAAGTAAACTAAAGTCAGACCACAAGCCATTTGAGGGCAGTCCAAACTCTGAAAGAGCTGTAGAAAAAGATTACAAATTAATCATGTTATTGACAAAAGTGAGAACAGTCACACAACAGATGTAAGAACAAGTACAAAATCAGTGAGAAGAAACAACAGCAGTAAGAATAGATAGAACAGCTATGATAAAAACAGAACAGTTTTCATAAAATTAATAAGGGTTCCATGGAATGAGATCCAAGCAAGCTGTTAGCATGATTTCTTAAGGTTTAAACCAACACAGATGAGACAAAAAGTCTTAGTGTATCAGAATTTGAGTGTCATCTACAAATAAAACAATAACCATGACATCAAATAATGACATTTCTATATCTATAGTAGAAAACTGATTAACCTCAGATAATGCATAAGACATAATGCACATTTGAATCATTACACATTTGTATCATTACACATTTGTATCATTACACATTTGAATCATTACACATTTGTATCATTTTACATTTGTATCATATACCCATGTACTGTACTAATGTACCAGTGGCCATAAGTGTGATGATGTGCTAACAGTCATCCAGTTAATTCTGTAATCCAAGATGTTCTTGTCTGAAAGCATTATAATTCAGAAAGCAACATTTCAGTTTACTGTTTTTGATTTGGGTGGAATAATTTATTCAAATTATTATTGTCTGGAATTACAAAGTGCTTAAAATATTTGTGGATAAAAAAATTGACTTGAAATTACAGTGAATACAAACAAGGACATCTTTGATTATTTTGCTGGGATTCATCAAAATACTGTTAGTACATCATTACACTTCAGGCCACTTGTAAAATTAAAAGACTGTCAGTACATCATCACACTTCAGGCCACTTGTACATCAAAATACTGTTAGCACATCATCACATTTCAGGCCACTTGTACATCAAAATACTGTCAGTACATCATCACAATTCAGGTCACTGGTATATAAAAATACTGTTAGCACATCATCACACTTCAGGCCACTTGTACATCAGTACATTTAAGACTTTAGGCACATCATTACACTTCAGCACACTTGTACACCAATGCATTTAAGACTTTAGGCACATCATCACACTTCAGACCACTTGTACATCGGTGCATTTAAGACTTTAGGCACATCAACACCTTCTGAGTTGGATCTTAATTCAAACACCACTGGAATTTAATTTGAACTTTTAATCATCAGAATTGGTAATAAAAATGTTTGGATAATGTGAAATTTAATTCAGAACACTGTTAGTTCTTTTAAAATCTTTCCTTTGAATTTTATGAAAATAAATTATTTGCTGATTTTTACAAAACTTTATCTGTTTATTGAATTTTACAAATCAGTTTGGGAATTAGTAGTCTCATTTTCCTGAGTTTCAAACTCTTGGAGTTGTTTCAATTTCAAGCAAATATTCTTAATTCATTCATATTGTCAATATTTCATTGTTTTTTCTTTTCATTCTTGCCATGACATCAGAGTACTTTCACTCACTGACATAACCACATATATCATAGCTCTGTAATGTTCCTAGTGATGTACACAGCTAAGGTAAAATGCATTGACAGCAGATTTGTCAGATCTTGTTCATCTAGTTTGTGCTGTTTCTCTATTTCTTCATTAATTGAAATAAAAAGTGGTACCAAACACAGTTACCTACTCCTCTCAGGTCACAAATGGACCATTTTGCGACTTTTATTATTGGTAGGTAACTTGATGGTATAGTCCCCACATTAGTAGAACATGGGGACTTGAAGGGCTAAAGTAACCTACATCAGCGTTGATCCAATGTTTTCCAACAAACACAAGAATCAATAATTAGTTTATCACTCGGCCATACCAATAATATATACAAGTTTAGTGCTTTTGGTATTTAGTTATCAATAGGCCATACCAATAATAAATACAAGTTTAGTGCTTATGGTATTTAGTTTATCAATAGGCCATACCAATAATAAATACAAGTTTAGTGCTTATGGTATTTAGTTTATCAATAGGCCATACCAATCATATATACAAGTTTAGTACTTTTGGTATTTAGTTATCAATAGGCCATACCAATAATAAATACAAGTTTAGTGCTTTTGGTATTTAGTTTATCAATAGGCCATACCAATAATATATACAAAATATATACAAGTTTAGTGCTTTTGGTATTTAATTTTAAATGTGCCTTGCATCACTATAAACAATATTTTGTTCATCTAGGGCCATTCTGAGACTTTTTAATTATAGGGAAATTTATTTTGGTGAATTTGGGGCTAAAGTAACCAAAGCCTCTATTGGTCTAGCATTCTCTGACAAAAAGACAAATAAAAGACACAGCATTTAATTTACCATTTGGGTTTACCATAATATATACATGTTTGGTGTTCATGGTACTCGTGTTGGAAATACACTTCCCATCATCAAATACTTGACTGAGTTTGATCCTTAGCACTAATGAACTGAACAAATAGGATCCGTTTTAAATGTACAGTATCAAACTTGTATGTGCAATTTATCATCTTTATCATTGAAAGCCCCACCGCGACTACAACGCATACTCTTGCAACTGCAGCGTTATGACCTAGAGGTAAAACATCACCAAGGTAAGAACATACCCATAGCAGACACACTCTCTCGTAAGTTCTTATCTGATACACACCCCACCTTATCTGAAGGTATAGATATGCATGTGCATATGGTGTTATCAGCATTACCTGTATCGGATCGTAAGAAAGAAGAAATTAAATCTCTCACTGAACAAGACCCCCAGCTGGTCATACTGAAACAGGTCATAATTGAAGGCTGGCCTGAAAAGAGGTCAAGCTGTCAATCAGAGATAATTGACTATTGGAATTATAGAGATACGTTTTCAGTTGTTGATGGGTTAATCTTGAAAGGTCAAAAAATAGTCATACCACAAGCCCTCAGGCAGAAAATGCTAGAAACTGTACATTCGGGACATTTAGGTATTGAGAAGTGTCTGAAAAGAGCTAGAGATGTTTTGTTTTGGCCAAGAATCTCAGTTGACATTTCTGATTTAGTGTCAAAATGCTCTATCTGCTTGGAGCACAGAAGTTCTAACCAAAAGGAACCTCTCATTCCCCATGACGTCCCTGAATATCCATGGCAAAAAGTCGCCACAGACCTATTTACATGGGATAATAAAGAGTACATTGTTGTAGTAGATTATTTCAGTCGCTACTTTGAAGTTAAGACACTCGCAAGCTCAAAAAGTTGCACTGTTATCAATCACATGAAAAGTATATTCGCGCGCTTCGGAATACCAGAAGTCGTTGTCAGCGACAATCAAACATGCTATTCTTCCCAAGAGCTCGCAAGCTTCGCGAAAGAATGGGACTTTCAACATGTTACATCGAGTCCCACATACCCTCAGTCGAACGACCTAGCGAGAAAACAGTTCAAACTGTAAAGAAAATTCTCTCAAAAGCAAAAGCCGATGGCAGAGAACTGCTTATAGGCATATTAGAGTATTGAGCCACTGTGCTTGATATCGGGTTCTCACCAGCACAATTGTTGATGGGCAGACAACTTAGATCTATTCTCCCAACAACGCAAGAGAAATTAATGCCCAAAATACCCAACACCGCTGAGGTCAAAAAGAAAATTACGCTTCGCAAGAATAAAACAAAGAATTATTATGATAAAAGTGCAAAACGACTAAAAACACTAAAGGAAGGGGAATCAGTTAGAGTTCAATTCAAAGGTCAAAACTGGGAACCTGCCATTATAATAAGAAGACACAACGAAAGGTCATACTCAGTTTGCACCAAAGATGGTACCATTTATCATCGAAATAGACGTCAGCTCATGAAAACTAATGAATTACACCCCCTGCAATGCAGTATAAATGCCCCCTTCTCTCAGAATCAAAACACACTGTGTACAGCTGTAACATTTCCCGCAAATGCCAGTATGCCAATTTCACAGTCAATGGATTTTCAATGTCTCAGTCAAAATACACCTGAGCCTGACGCAACATTCCCACAAGATTATCAGCAAAGTGGATATTACACACGTTCTGGAAGGTTAGTAAAACCAAAGATAATCGAGTCAGTGTAATCAGATACTCTCACAGAGAGAGACTGAGCCGAGAGAACCGTCATTAGTGTGTCACAGTGTATCGTTTTGTTGATAAACACAGACGGTGATTCAAGATAAGGACTAATATCTAGACTATGTCTGGTGTTTTGTAATATATTGTCCAAGTTGTCTAATATCTAGACCATGTCTGGTGTTTTGTAATATATTGTCCAAGTTGTCTAATATCTAGACCATGTCTGGTGTTTTATAATATACTGTCCAAGTTGTCTAATATCTAGACTATGTCTGGTGTTTTGTAATATATTGTCCAAGTTGTTTAATATCTAGACCATGTCTGGTGTTTTATAATATACTGTCCAAGTTGTCTAATATCTCAGGTATGTCTGGTGTTTTGTAATAAATTGTCCAAGTTGTCTAATATCTAGACCATGTCTGGTGTTTTATAATATATTGTCTAAGTTGTCTAATATCTAGACTATGTCTGGTGTTTTGTAATAGAGTGTTTATGTAGTCTGATATCTAGACCATGTCGATGATACTTATGGATACCTTGAGACTTTGCTTTAAAGGGTGTACCCTTACCTATTACAATGGGGGTCTGTATGCATCTCATGAATTTCTAGGGAGACCTATGAATGTCAAATATGATGATATGCATCATGGACATCCTTGGCAATTTCTATTGTTTTCAGTAACTTCCATTGCTCTTGCAGAAGGACAGTGCATATTTCTTGCTGCAGAAAGCTGGCTTTGATTGGATCTCTTTGGAACCTTAATAATGGCAGGGGCACAATGAACATGATCTGGATGACAATGGAAATTACATACTGAAACCAAAGATTTTTTTTTTGGAGCATCTCTCAATCTCTTGTAAGGTGTTTAAATCTGCCCCTACTTACAGGATGTATTTATAAATGGGCTATACACATGAACAGGGGCTGGGTAGAAGCATTGCAGTGTATTGTTAATCAAGTTTATCATAGTGGGAACTCCAGTGCACTTTGTATCATTTTCATCATAGTGAGAACTCCAGTGTATTAATTAATTACTGATCATAGTGAGGACTCAAATGTGTTAATTATTTACTGACCACAGTGAGGATGCTCAGTTTATCTATTTTCCTCATCTTTATTGTTGTGAGGACTCCAGTGTGTTTTTATCAAGTTCATTACCAATATACATCAATTATCTAACTCAAAATCATTCTCAGCTGTCCAGAATTTTTATTGGCACATTTAGAAAAGGATCATTGAAATTTTTCATCAAAGCTAAGAAAATATTCAGAACATTGAGCTTGATAAGACATTTGAAAAACAGAACTTGGCAAATCATTTAAAATAGTAAGATTATTTTAGGTCTCAAGTCTTTAAATAATACACCACAGAACAGTTCAGTTCACTTACTGTGCAGGACAAATGGCTACCTGAAACATTTCAAGCCCCTAGGGCATATAAAATATAAGAAATTATCCCCATCCATTCCATCATGTTAAGACATTTAAATTAGAAGTCCTTTATCTTAGATATCCCTTCCCACCCATGACAGATGTACATGTGTCACCTACCACAAGCGTACCACACCTTTGCATGACATATTATTACAGATGAGCAATCTAAAAATCACTCCCAATCATTATCCCAAAGTCTAAAATATATATCCATACACTCCCAATCATTATCCCAAAGTCTAAAATATATATCCATACACTCCCAATCATTATCCCAAAGTCTAAAATATATATCCATACACTTCCAATCATTATCCCAAAGTCTAAAATATATATCCATACACTCCTAATCATTATCCCAAAGTCTAAAATATATATCCATACACTTCCAATCATTATCCCAAAGTCTAAAATATATATCCATACACTCCCAATCATTATCCCAAAGCCTAAAATATATATCCATACACTCCCAATCATTATCTCAAAGCCTAAAATATATATCCATACACTTCCAATCATTATCCCAAAGTCTAAAATATATATCCATACACTTCCAATCATTATCCCAAAGCCTAAAATATATATCCATACACTTCCAATCATTATCCCAAAGTCTAAAATATACATCCATACACTTCCAATCATTATCCCAAAGTCTAAAATATATATCCATACACTTCCAATCATTATCCCAAAGTCTAAAATATATATCCATACACTTCCAATCATTATCCCAAAGTCTAAAATATATATCCATACACTTCCAATCATTATCCCAAAGTCTAAAATATATATCCATAATGATGCAAGAAGATTTGTGTGACACTACAAACTTACATTCTGGCAGGCAAAATCACTTAATCCTTTTAAAATATGGGTTTAATTAGATAGATTGACCATACACCTGTAACAGGTAATTATTTACTTACTTGCCACTCTACCACTGTGATGTCTCTCCTCTTGATTGAGGTTTGCACTACTGACTACACTTTTAACATGGGTCTCATCTCTTTCTGATTCATAGGACACTTCCTGTTTGTCAGTAGTGATGGCATGGCTGTACAACAAGCTACTCGAAAATGGGGACCTAATGTCAGGCAAATTACTCATGCTGGGTACTGAAGAAAAAGATATATAAATATTTACATGATGTGTAAAATCATTCTTAATAAACCCTAATTGTGTGATAATACAGTAACTTCAAGCTGTTTTGAGTGAATACCATCCATTCTGTTAACACATAGTGATCTCAGGTGGACTTTGATTTTCTAAAATCTAGACAATGTCTGTTTGTTTTTGTAATATGTTGTCCAAGTAGTCTAATATCTACACTATGTCAGGTGTTTTGTAATATATTGTCCAAGGAGTCTAATATCTAGACAATGTATGGTGTTTTGTAATATATTGTCCAAGGTGTCTAATATCTAGACCATGTCTGGTGTTTTGTAATATATTGTCCAAGTATTCTAATATCTAGACAATGTCTGGTGTTTTGTAATATATTGTCCAAGTAGTTAATATATAGACTCTGTCTGATGTTTTGAAATAATTGTCCAAGTAGTCTAATATCTAGACCATGTCTGGTGTTTTGTAATATATTGTCCAAGTTGTCTAATATCTAGACCATGTATGGTGTTTTGTAATATATTGTCCAAGTTGTCTAATATCTAGACAATGTCTGGTGTTTTGTAATATATTGTCCAAGTTGTCTAATATCTAGACTATGTCTGGTGTTTTGTAATATATTGTCCAAGTTGTCTAATATCTAGACTGTGTCTGGTGTTTTGTAATATACTGTCCAAGTTGTCTAATATCTAGACCATGTCTGGTGTTTTGTAATATATTGTCCAAATTACCTCCCTTTGACGATGAAAAAGATAACATAGATAGTTATCTTCATCGGTTTGAGCGGTATGCCGAAAACCAGAAGTGGAGTCAAAATGACTGGGCGCTGCATCTGAGTGCTTTATTAAAAGGTAAAGCACTGGATGTATACTCGCGACTTCCTAGGGACGATGTGTTTAAGTACGACGTCCTAAAGGAAGCACTTCTCAAAAGGTACGAGCTCACTGAACAAGGTTTTTTGCCGAAGCTCATGGGGGAACCCAGAACGTGGTTTTAAAAGATTTTAAGTCTGGAAACCAGTCTGTAAGACCTATGCCTAGGGAGCCTGTAAAATCAGCTGAGGTAAAAAGGTCAGTTGGGAATCCAGTTTTTCAGCGTGTGCGGTGTTTCTTGTGTAATGCATTGGGTCATGTTCAAAAAGACTGTCCTAAAAGAAAGGCACTTATACATAAGGTAGCAGTGGCTATACAAAGTAAAGGTATATCCGATAACAACGTACATGTAGAACCTTGTATTCATTCACTTGGCACGTGTTTATTTCCTGAAGCGCGTGTACCAACCGCGAGAGGGTTTGTCAACGGTCGAGAAGTCGTGGTATTGCGTGACACTGGTTGTACGGGCGTAGTGATCAAACGTAGTCTCGTGCAGGATAACCAGATGCTCGGGTGGGAATCCCCATGTATGTTACTTGATCAGACGATGGGTCGCATTCCCGTAGCAAGGATCACAGTAAAAACACCTTTCTTAACGGGAACTGTTGATGCCCTTTGTATGGACAATCCTATTTACGATCTGACGATCGGTAATGTTGAAGGTTCCCGTCTTCCAACCATGGCCGATTTTAAAATACCTTTGGCCCAGGCAGTCGAAACGCGAGCGCAAACACGGCGAGAGAAATCCGCGTTTCATAAATTAATAGTCCCTGAATCGATCTCAGGAATTTCCCGTGATGATTTCAAACAAGAGCAAGAACGTGATGAATCCATCAGAACAATTGTTGAGAAAATCACGTCCGGCGCGATTAAACATTGCAAGCGTGGGGGTAGCTCTAGATTCGTACGCAAGAACGGATTAATTCATAGGGAGTTTAGCGCTCGGGAGGGTAAGAAGTATTGGCAAGTGGTCGTACCCCAGAGATATAGATCTCAAGTACTTAGGGTGGCGCATGAGTCAAGCATGGCAGGACACCTAGGTAAGGCTAAGACCACTAGCAGGGTAGTCGCTGAATTCTACTGGCCCGGTGTTAATGGCGATGTCACACGGTTCTGTAGGTCGTGCGACGTATGTCAGAAAACCGTTTGTAAGGGAAGGGTCACAAGGGTGCCCTTAGGACAAATGCCATTAATAGATACACCGTTTAAAAGAGTGGCAGTAGATATTGTAGGACCAATACACCCGGTTACCGAAAGAAAGAATCGGTACATACTTACTCTGGTTGATTACGCAACCAGATACCCCGAAGCCGTAGCGTTACCAACTATTGAAACGGAAAGGGTAGCTGAAGCATTAGTTGATATCTTCAGTAGGGTAGGGGTGCCAGAGGAAATCCTCACTGATTGTGGTGCCCAATTCACCTCTGACCTCATGGGTGAAATAAGTAGGCTGTTATCCATCAAACAGCTAAACACTACCCCATACCATCCGATGTGCAATGGACTGGTAGAGAAGTTTAATGGTACCCTGAAAAGCATGCTACGAAAGATGTGCGCGGAACGTCCGCAAGACTGGGACCGTTATTTAAACGCTGTTCTGTTCGCGTACCGTGAAGTACCGCAGGAAAGTTTAGGGTTCTCGCCCTTTGAACTGTTGTATGGTAGAACAGTTCGAGGCCCGATGCGGATACTACGCGAACTATGGACTGGTGATGTCGCGAACGAGGAAATGAAAACGACTTACCAGTACGTGTTAGATCTAAGAAACAAACTTGAGAGTACATGCCAGATGGCACGTGACGAATTGATTAAATCGGGGCGCAGATATGCCAAGTATTACAACCGCAGAGCGCGTAATAGGAAATTTCTTGTGGGAGATCAGGTGCTATTGCTTCTTCCAACGAGTTCGAATAAGTTATTAGTCCAGGGGAAAGGTCCATATGAAGTTAAAGAAGTAAAAGGTGACATGGACTATAAAAATTGACATGGACGGTAATGTAAAGACATTCCATGCTAACATGCTCAAGCTGTATATTAAGAGACAGAGCGACAATGTTGGAAAGGGGGTCTTAAATGTCGTTTGTACGGCAGTCGTAGACGATGATGAAGCTGATTCGAATATAGAGAGTTCCCTTGAATGTCCCTTGGGAGTTGCGGGGGAGGGGATAGATAAAGTCGATGTGAGTGCGGAGTTGACGAAAGACCAGCGTCAACAGATTAATGCGCTCTTGGCTAAACATTCTTATGTATTCACTGACAGACCAGGTTGTACAACTTTGTTGGACCTCAAAATTAAGCTGAATACGTCTGACCCTATTCGAATCAAGGGCTATCCGGTGCCATACAACGCACGTGAAGCTGTGGACGAAGAGGTGAGTAAAATGTTGGATCTGGGGGTGATTGAACCCTCCAACTCACCATATTCGTCTCCAGTAGTGTTAGTAAGGAAAAAAGACGGGACGAACCGATTCTGTATCGATTTTCGGCAGTTGAATAAAATCACTGTGTTCGATGCAGAACCAATGCCAGATATGGAGGGTCTATTTGCAAAGTTGTCGGGAAACCGATGGATTTCCAAATTGGATCTGTCCAAGGGATATTGGCAGGTTCCCATTGTCCCAGAGTCCCGAACTTTGACGGCATTTGCGACCCAGAAAGGATTGTATCAATTCAAAGTGATGCCTTTCGGGTTAGTTGGAGCCAGCGCCACTTGTTGTCGTTTGATGCGAAAGTTGCTGAAAGGTTTAACAAACGTTGATAGCTTCGTAGACGACATATTCGTGTACACGAATACTTGGAGTGAGCACGTGTCCGTACTGAGCGAGCTCTTCAATAGACTCCGCAGAGCGAACCTCACAGTGAGACCCACTAAATGCAGTATTGGTTATACAGATTTAGATTGTTTGGGTCATAGGGTCAGCGGTATGGGTCAGTTAAAACCTCATCCCAAGCAAATTGAAGCAATTAGAGACGCACCGAAGCCAACCAACAAAACGCAGGTAAGATCATTTCTAGGTCTAGTAGGTTTTTACAGAAAGTTTATACCGAACTTTGCAGCCATTGCTAGCCCGCTGTCTGATTTGACCAAAAAGGGGCAACCAAACAAAGTGGAATGGGGACCGCCACAAGATAAAGCATTTTGTACTCTGAAAGAGAAACTGGTTAGTGCACCTATATTGAAATTGCCAGATGTCAGCAAACCTTTTATTCTAAGAACAGACGCTTCTGAAACTGGGTTGGGGGCAGTTTTACTGCAAGAGCAGGACGACAGTAAGTTACCCGTAGCTTACTCGAGTAGAAAATTGCTACCCAGGGAGAAAAATTATTCCGTTATAGAAAAGGAATGTTTGGCCGTAGTATGGGGAATTGGGAAGTATCACGCATATCTATTTGGGAGAGATTTCGTTCTTGAGACTGATCACCAACCCCTACTGTATTTAAACAAGGCCAAGGTCGCTAACGCTCGGTTGATGCGTTGGGCGCTAACACTACAACCTTATCGTTTCCGTGTAGAAGCAATAAGGGGAGTTGAAAATATAGGCGCAGACTACTTGAGTAGGGCATGATGGGAAATTTGTATGAATTTGCCCAGTAATAAAATCCAGTTTGTAGTATAACCAGTGTAAATGTTGTAAGATATCATCAGTAGTTATTTTTCTTCTATTCTGTGTTAATTTTAAAAATGTGTACATTTTTATTCTTAGGGGGGAGGTATTGTCACAGAATTAGGCGAAAATTTGAACTGATTTTTGTTGTACTTGAATTGCAAACGAAACTCACCATTTTCTTGATTTCGTCGTACACGCATTACCTGGGGTGATTAAGTGGCGTGTAACGATTTGCATGTGCCAATTTGTAATTTACATGAAATCCGAAATACTCGTTTTACGTGGTGCACGGCAAGCTCGATGTGATTTATGTTCACCTATTGAGAGTATATAAGGCGAAGTATTTATCATAATTATGGACGGGAACCCAAATATCTAATCAAAGGATAGATAACCTCGTCTTGCAAATCTCCAGCCAAAGGGTTGATTCCGTCGTTGATTCCGTCGTTGATTCCATCGTTGATACCGTAGAAGTACATCACTGATAGCGCATCTAATAACATCGTTGATACCGTCTCTGATACCGTAGCTGCTAACGTAGTTGTTACAATGTATCTGATACCATAGCTGCTAATAACATCGTTGATACCGTAGCTGCTAATAACATCGTTGATACCGTAGCTGTTAACACATCTGATACCATCTTTTGATAAACGTCTTTGATATCGTCTGATTTGTTGTGGGACATCTATTGTTTGTTCTGGAACATCTCTGTATAAATATCTGAATGTGCTTGTGCCGTTAATTTGTGCAAACGGAATTGAAGTATCTGTCTGTGTGTCGAACTGTCTGTTCGTCAACATCTGTGTAACATGTAAATATCCGGAAAGCTAGAAGTCCGAGTGTCGGAGCTGTCTTAGAGTTGTAAAACGTCCGGGTCGACATCTAGGGTAGTGAGGAACCGTTGGTTCTGGTAGATGTTGTATGCTGTCTGAACGTATAACTGTGGTGGATCCGTGTAGGGAAACGTCCGATAATAGTATTGGTCAACCCTCGGTTCTCGGGGAAACTGGGAGACGATTCAACTGTTGCTGAATCGTGCGGTTATACAGGGGAGACACATAGGTGTATTGAAATTGTAATATAATTTAATACATTGTTGTATTTGGATGCTTATGTCAGATCGCAATAATATTTCAAGTGATCACATAGATATCAATAAAAGCTAGCAACTTGATTGAATACAAGTATATGATCGGGCTAGTTATCGCAATCCATCGTGCGATAGATAGTTTGTCGTTTGTGTTTATTTTTTTCGTAAATCATACTTGCATTTATTTAACTTTCGTAAAGGATTCTTGGATCTGTGTATAATCCAAGAGATCCCTTTACATTTGTGATTCCTTTTGTATTGTTATTTAATTTGTTCATGTATTGTGAATGGTTGTGAGTTTAATTGTGGGTTGAGTGCATGAATTATTGTGTTGTTACATCCGTATTTTTTTCATTTATAATTTATTACATAAATTTATATTTTATTTCACAAATTGTGTTTGTATTGTTCATTTAATCCACCCTCCTCTCGGTAACAATTCTGTTACAATCTAGACTATGTCTGGTGTTTTGTAATATATTGTCCATTTAGTCTGATATCTCAGCCATGCCTTGTGTTTTGTAATATATTGTCCAAGAAGTTAATATACAGACTATGTCTGGTGTTTTGTAATATATTGTCCAAGTAGTCTAATATCTAGACTATGTCAGGTGTTTTGTAATATATTGTACAAGTTGTCTAATATCTAGACCATGTATGGTGTTTTGTAATATATTGTCCATGTAGTCTGATATCTCAGCCATGTCAGGTGTTTTGTAATATGTTGTCCAAGAAGTTAATATATAGACTATGTCTGGTGTTTTGTAATATAGTGCCCAAGAAGCCCCAAGGGCATATAAAATATAAGAAATTATCCCCATCCATTTCATCATGTTAACACATGTAAATTAGAAGTATTGTATCTTAGATATCCATACCCACTAGACCAGAAACTTTCACATTTGCAAGTGCAAGAAAGAAATGAACTGAAAGTTATTATTATTATATGAGCACTTATGTCCAGATATTCGTACAAGGACAAACAAAATTTTTCATGACGTTGAAGTTGGAGATTCCAAACCTGTTAAACAGCATCCATGCAGGATGAGTCCACTCAAACAGGAATACTTAAAAAAGGAAATTCAATATTTGCTGGAGAATGATTTTATCAAGCCCAGTAAAAGTGACTGGAGTTCACCATGTATACTTGTTCCAAAACCAGAGAAAACTTTCCGTATGTGCACTGATTATAGGAAGGTGAACAGAGTGACAAAAAAACAGATTCATTCCCATTACCAAGAATTGACGATTGTATTGATAAATTGGGAATGCCAAGTATGTCACCAAATTTGACCTTGTGAAAGGATTTTGGCAGATTCCACTAACGGAAAGAGCAAAGGAAATCTTGTCATTTTTGACTCCAGATGGACTCTACCAATATAAATAAAGTCCATTTCAACGTCTCATAAAAATGATCATCTCTGGTCTAGAAAATTTTGAATTCATCATCTACAACAACACCTGGATAGAACTTCTAGCAACAATTCGAAAAATTCTTTGACAGACTCACTGATGCATGTTTGACAATTATTTTATCTAAAAGTGAGTTCTGCCATGCTAATGTGTCTTTCTTAGGAGATTTTGTGGGACATGGACAAATTAAAAGGTTGAGGCTATTTCTAGATAATATAATTACAGACGCTTTCTCCTATGTGTAATAATTTATTATACTGTGTGATTTATATTAGTTCTTTTAACCTCAGATGTAAATTGGTTTGTGATAAAAAGAAAGTTTTATCATATAAACCTTTCTTTTTATTTTATGGGGGAAGGTGTTACGTCTATTTGATTAAAATTATTTATTTATAATCGTCCAATTCAAATTTGTCATTTTGGATTTAAAATTCATTAATTTGGAGATTATTCTAGAAAAATCTCTATGACCATACTTTATCTGTAAACATGTTTTGACCTTGGCTTGTTAACCTAATTTCTGACCCTGCTTCAGACAGTGTCAACAAGCTTCTAAAACGATTGGCTAAAATCCAAAGACATCTTTCTGGATCATTCTATTAGTATGTGACTTAGTGAAGGTAGCCTCTTTCTTTGACCTTCTATGAACTTCCATAAAATCACGTGATCACTTGTTTACGTAAAAAACAGGTATATAAATTATTGTTTGGAAGAAAACAATTTAGTAGAATCTGGGCTTTTAAGTTAATAGTTGTGTTTTGAGTTATATTGGAATTTGTGTCAATTCGTTGAAGCAAGAGGAATTATATTATTTATATGGAAAAGAACATGTTCTCATGATTTTCATTTGGATGATTATAAAACAAAAACTGCATCATGTGACATCGTCAGCCATTTTGGATTAAATCGTCAAGATTCGAACCTGGAATTATTAGAACATTTATTTATCAGGACTCTTGCAATTCCATTAGTGGATTATTTTTGTGAATTCTATATTGGATTAATGTTGGATTTGTTCTCTAAAACCGTAAGTTTATTTATTTTATGAAAATAATTTTACTTAATAAATTTATTGTTAAAATTTTACAAGCTTGTTAGTTTTCACTCTTTCTGTGTTGCTGCTTATTCGAGCCTAAGCACGTAATACCTATAACAGGTAATTATTTACTTACTAGCCACTCCACCACTGTAATGTCCCTCCTCTTGATTGGGGTTTGCACTACTGACTACACTTTTAACATGGGTCTCATCTCTTTCTGATTCATAGGACACTTCCTGTTGGTCAGTAGTGTTGGCATCGCTGTAAAACAAGCTACTCGAAAATGGGGACCCAACGTCAGGCAAATTTCTCATGTTGGGCACTGAAGAAAAAGATATGTAATTATTTACATGATGTGTAAAATCATTCTTAATAAACCCTAATTGTGTGATAATACAGTAACTTCAAGCTGTTTTGAGTGAATACCATCCATTCTGTTAACACATAGTGATCTCAGGTGGACTTTCCTAAACGTTTTGAACATCAAATATCAATCTGATTATTACAAGTTGTATTTTATTTATGCATAATTGCTATTAAAATATTGCATGCACAGAACACAAATTTTTACATTTTATTCCAAGTAAACACTGGTTTATCGATATAAAGAACTAAAACAACACTTACCTGTGCTATCCATAACCTTTACCTGTCCTATCCATAACACTTACCTGTCCTATCCATAACACTTATCTGTCTTATCCATAACACTTATCTGTCCTATACATAACACTTACCTGTCCTATACATCAATTGACTTTTGTACAGATTAAATAATAATTCTGATCAATTTGTCTCAACCAAGCTGTAGTGGTCAATACAATTGGTTCCTAATACTTCATACACACCACAACATTTAATCTGCTTCCTTTTATCATAAATACATTTAATACATTCAATAAACATCATACTTCTTGCTACAGCTAAATAAAAATGGCTCAATAAGCTTCAAACACTGACCAAGTCAGAAATCTGATACTGACACCAGTAGCTAAAAATTAAAGTAATCCATTCTACTTGACACCAGAGCTGGAGAATCACTAGATCTTGTTGTTACTATTGTTTTGGAGAAAACCCTGGCAAAGAACCACTGACCCACAGGAAGCAACTGGCAGATTTATCACATAACCACAATGGCTGTGACATCAACCCATGCTGACAGAGATGAAATGGCTATGATCAATAAAGGTGAGTGCTTTAAACCACTTAGCCACCATGGGCCCAATAAAGTCATCATCCAAAGAAAAAGAGATAAAATCATTCATATTAAATAAATAAATAAAATGTCAATACATCGAGAGACTTAAATTGAAAAGAGAAGTAAATAAATAAACATGATTTATAAAAAAATGGATCCATAGTTTATTTGGGAAGTATGAATGAGAACAACAGAATAGAGAAGATAGGACATGAGAGAGAGTCAAACTGATCTTTGATACAATTTATAAGTCTGCAACTTCTCTATCATCCAAGCAGTGACCTTTTATCCATTCTGAATAATTGTATGCTGTATTATAAATTTTATGAAATACATGCAACTCAAAATGATTATATTTCCTTTTATGAGGAATTATCCAAAACCTAAGTTCACAGTACCCTGGCTACAGTCATGATGCACTTTTAAATTTATGGACCACCACTTAGAGTAACATAAAACGATAACGTTGTGCGGAACTTTTCAGGCTAATCTTTCCATAATAGTATCTTCACTTTTCATTTGTTTCATCATTTCTTCCTAATGTAAATATTTTGCTGAGTTTCTTTTGCTACATGGTATGCCATCCTCTGTAATTGGCACTCAATGGATATTATATATTTCTAATAAAGTGACAGCTGTAGTATTGAGTCGCTTGCATTTGCAAATGGAGAAAATGTTGGAACTCCTCTACGATACTTTCATGTAGTGTGGTTGATTTTTTAACAGATATTACGCTTATGGAAACTGTAAATGATATAAGCACATGACTGACCAAAATGGCTGCTTCCTTGAGCTAAAATAACATCAGCCTGAACTAGGTCAAAGGACACTAACTTATTAATTTGCTAGTGTAGGTAAAAGTAGACTCTCAAAGTTCAATGAATTAATTACAAACCATATAGAAAAAAAATGTTAAAAGTTACTATATTGCCTACTTAACAATATTAGTTTTATTGACTGCGGAATGAGAATTGCACTATGTATACAAGTGTATCCCATGTAGCATGTAGCATAAATCTCTGTGCAGTGTTTTGGTCTGACAAACAATGTGTAAAATATTTAACAAAACATTGAAATAACATTTTGTTTGATTTATGTTATTTCTATAATATAGCATAATGAATAGTATGCTAGTGTGTAAGTGCATAATACAAAGAATTTTGACTGAGAATTGAAAAATAGTTGTCCCTTATCCTTGTAGTGTAGAATGCCCTTGAAATCTCCTTTGCCATATGCCCTGATTCATGTGGTTTAGAATGCCTTTGCAAACTCCTTTGTCATATGCCCTCATTCATGTGGTTTAGAATGCCTTTGCAAACTCCTTTCTCATATGCCCTCATTCATGTGGTTTAGAATGCCTTTGCAAACTCCTTTCTCATATGCCCTCATTCATGTGGTTTAGAATGCCTTTGCAAACTCCTTTGTCATATGCCCTCATTCATGTGGTTTAGAATGCCTTTGCAAACTCCTTTGTCATATGCCCTCATTCATGTGGTTTAGAATGCCTTTGAAAACTTCTTTGTCATATGCCCTCATTCATGTGGTTTAGAATGCCTTTGAAAACTTCTTTGTCATATGCCCTCATTCATGTGGTTTAGAATGCCTTTGAAAACTTCTTTGTCATAAGCCCTCATTCATGTGGTTTAGAATGCAGTTGCAAACTTCTTTGCCATACGCCCTAATTACCATAGCTGTACATGGTCACATTGAAAGCCAAGTAACAATTACCATAGAATCTGTACATAGATTTGCAATTAATCCAACAGCAGGATCTGAATCCTTGACCATCTGATCATGTTTCTGGCACTGAGACCCAAAATTTCAGTTTCTACCTAAATTTAGGAACTATATAATAGAAATGGATTTTCTTCCATGAGTACTAATAAGAGATTTTCTGGAAGCAGATTATTAAATAACATTGTGACACTTATATCTGTACACTACATACACACCATGTGATTCTGTATTTCTAACTATTATTTCTGTGATCTTTATACGTAACTAGGGAGTCAATTATTTTTCATTGTTAATTTCTTGCTTTCTATATTTCATCTTAAATTTTATTTGACATGGTTCTGTTTAAATTTCTTTAAACAGAAAATGGTTAAGGAGAAACCATTAAAAATGTTTTCAAGTTTTATTAAGAAAAGCCATATTTGATGGAAGAACAGAATTTTAATTATAAACTTGAAAGTTTTCCTGCCAAAACAATCTATGCAAAAATTTGGTTGTAATTGGTTCAGGGGATTTTGAGAAGTTAAAAATAACAAATTTTGACAAGCAATAAAATAGGGATATCAGACTGTGCCATAATTTCATAATTACTGCCCAGAAACATAATACAATCTCAGCACAAAATAATGATAAAGTCTAAAAAAACTAATAAAATTACAATCAAACTAGTAAAATTAATATCAATGATGTCACTTTATGGATGGCAAAGTGAAGTCCATCTCATACCTGTAATCTCCTCATATTTAGTTAGGATCATGATCCTCAATGAAAAGACAGAGACATGCTAAATTTTCAAGAATATAGAATATACTTAAAACAAAACAAACACCAACAAAAAGTAAATCTATGAACAAAATGCAGCCATTAATCCAAGAAATTGTAATGCAATTTTGACCAAACACTGTACTTGGAGATAACTGTGAGCAACAAACTGCAACTTTGATGTTGATAAAAGCCTTACCTTCAAATGAATTAAGTTGTGCACCATGTGGCAGACCTGTAAAATTGAGGACAAATAAGATCACACTTCAAGATAAAAACATTTGTCCTGGATAAATCAAAACTGAGGAGAAATCAGGTAACACTTCAAGAAAAAACAATTTGTCCTGGATAAATCGAAATTGAGAAATAAAGTCACACTTCAAGAAAAGATCATTTTCTCCTGGATGCATCAAGGATATTCTGATCTCCTGTATTCTACTCTTGAGAAATTACATTCGCTAAAAAAATTATTTCTCTGAGAAAACTTACCCAGCCACAATAATGCAGAGAAATAGGCTTCAATATCTTAAATATCCAGCCTTCTTAGAATAAAACCTAAGATGTAAAAGTTTCATTTCTCTATGCAATATAGACAATGGGAATGAACTCTTATACCTTACCTCCCTTAGTATCAACCCAGATGTTGTTGTTTGGGGTTAAATACCATTTCTAAGGACAAGACAGGCTACCCATGATGGCCAGTATACCTGGTGGAGAAAGAACCCAGTAAAAACCTTGGAAAGAACCACTGACCCACAGGAAAGCACTGACAAATTTTCTCACATACTGACATTGTTTGTAGCCAGAGATTCAATCCTACATGGACAGAGGTGCAATGGCAGAAATCAGTAACGTCAAGTGTTTAAGACCACTTGACCACCCATGCCACACATGAACCAGATGTTTAACAGTTTAACGGCATGGTATAAAAAGGAAATATGGCTGGAGTTCCTTTATTAAAGAAACCGCTCTCTGCACATGAAGGTTATGCACAACTGACATTCACGTAACATACAATATTAATACATGCAAAATTTGAAAAATGAATTTACAGATTCTTACAGAATAATAATCCAGGTGAATCCAACAAAAGCTCAAGATCTATGCCAATGAGGAGAATGTACTAACATTCTCAATGTTCAGTGGCTGTCTGGATCTACCAGACTGAATTCTTTTTTATAATGCTCGCAGCGAAGATTTATACCACACGATCATCATCATCAGTCTCTTCACCTAGTATGGTCACTGAGGCACTGTACTGCTGAACATCTGACCAGTTCCCTCCACTTATCTCGATCATGTGCAAATGCCTTTGCCTCCATAAGACTTTTCCTGGTCCATTCTGTAATGTTGTCAGTCCACTTTTTTCTGTCTACCTCTCCTTCTGCCACCTTGGACACTTCCCTGCAGTACTGTTATGGATAGACTGTTGGTGTCACAGAATTAGGCGAAAATTTGAACTGATTTTTGTTGTACTTGAATTGCAAACGAAACTCACCATTTTCTTGATTACGTCGTACACGCATTACCTGGGGTGATTAAGTGGCGTGTAACGATTTGCATGTGCCAATTTGTAATTTACATGAAATCCGAAATACTTGTTTTACGTGGTGCATGGCAAGCTCGATGTGATTTATGTTCACCTATTGAGAGTATATAAGGCGAAGGATTTCTCATTATTATTTACGGGAACTAAAATATCTAATCGAAGGATAGATAACCTCGTCTTGCAAATCTCCAGCCAAAGGGGTGAGTGTTAAATTTACATTTCGTTTTATTGTGAATTTTATTCAGATTATCATTTCGTATAATGATGCTTTTATTGCAATTAAACGTGGAATATTTGGAATTACTAGTCACTTTTAGACTTTAAATACAATATCGTAATCTACGGCTTAGATTATTTTTGAGACAACTATTATTAGTCTGGTTTTGTTTATTATAGCTGATTCCGTCGTTGATTCCGTCGTTGATTCCGTCGTTGATACCGTAGAAGTACATCACTGATAGCGCATCTAATAACATCGTTGATACCGTCTCTGATACCGTAGCTGCTAACGTAGTTGTTGCAATGTATCTGATACCGTAGCTGCTAATAACATCGTTGATACCGTAGCTGTTAACACATCTGATACCATCTTTTGATAAACGTCTTTGATATCGTCTGATTTGTTGTGGGACATCTATTGTTTGTT
Source organism: Unio delphinus (assembly GCA_029339505.1). NCBI lineage: Eukaryota > Metazoa > Mollusca > Bivalvia > Unionida > Unionidae > Unio > Unio delphinus. Next base: position 1,540,610 of record JAQISU010000119.1, read on the forward strand.
CTGGAACATCTCTGTATAAATATCTGAATGTGCTTGTGCCGTTAATTTGTGCAAACGGAATTGAAGTATCTGTCTGTGTGTCGAACTGTCTGTTCGTCAACATCTGTATAACGTGTAAATATCCGGAAAGCTAGAAGTCCGAGTGTCGGAGCTGTCTTAGAGTTGTAAAACGTCCGGGTCGACATCTAGGGTAGTGAGGAACCGTTGGTTCTGGTAGATGTTGTATGCTGTCTGAACGTATAACTGTGGTGGATCCGTGTAGGGAAACGTCCGATAATAGTATTGGTCAACCCTCGGTTCTCGGGGAAACTGGGAGACGATTCAACTGTTGCTGAATCGTGCGGTTATACAGGGGAGACACATAGGTGTATTGAAATTGTAATATAATTTAATACATTGTTGTATTTGCATGCTTATGTCAGATCGCAATAATATTTCAAGTGATCACATAGATATCAATAAAAGCTAGCAACTTGATTGAATACAAGTATATGATCGGGCTAGTTATCGCAATCCATCGTGCGATAGATAGTTTGTCGTTTGTGTTTATTTTTTTCGTAAATCATACTTGCATTTATTTAACTTTCGTAAAGGATTCTTGGATCTGTGTATAATCCAAGAGATCCCTTTACATTTGTGATTCCTTTTGTATTGTTATTTAATTTGTTCATGTATTGTGAATGGTTGTGAGTTTAATTGTGGGTTGAGTGCATGAATTATTGTGTTGTTACATCTGTATTTTTTTCATTTATAATTTATTACATAAATTTATATTTTCTTTCACAAATTGTGTTTGTATTGTTCATTTAATCCACCCTCCTCTCGGTAACAATTCTGTTACAGTTGGCTCTAGTGACATGGCCATACCATTTTAGCTTTCTCTTTTTGACAGTGGTGAGGAGGTCTTCATAATGGCCTTTTTTGTGACTTAGGTGTTACGCATTTCTTCATTTTTTATGTGGTCCATGTAAGAGATGCCATAGATGGTTCTGTAACATCTCATTTCAAGTGCCTGGATTCTTCGTTGCAATTCTGCTGTCATGGTCCAGGCATAACATGAATACAGCAAGATTGAGATGATTAGTGCTCTCAAGAGTCGGGTTTTAGTTTTCAGACAGATATGTTTGTCTCTCCAGATGGGTCTTAGCTTTGACATAGCTGCCATTGTTTGTGCTGTTCGTGACAAAATTTCTGCTTTTGATCCCTCTTCGGTGATCATGGAACAAAGATATTTGAATTGGCCACATTTTCCAGTTCCTGTCCTCTGACTTTAACCTTGGATGAGATTTGTTTGCCACTATTTGTTGTTAGCATTGTCTTCTCAGCACTTATCTCCATGACAAATCTGGAAGATGTTTCATCCAGGTTCTTCACTTAAGGTGGCAAGCTCATCTTCACTGCCTGCCAGCCCATCAATGTTATCTGCAAAGTGTAGATTGGTGTGTTATACCCTCCAATGCTGACTGTCCCACAATGGTTTTAATGGGCTTCTCTCATGATGTGCTCTATGTAGATGTTGAAAAGTGTTGGTGACAGGAGACAGCTTTTTATTGTACTACAACTGTTGTCTTGAACCAGTCCATATAATCATGAGCAATTACTGAACTGGAAGCCTTGGCGTATAGCTGCTTGATGGTATTGGTCATCTTTTGATCCATGTTGTACTTCTTCATTGTAGCTCACAATGCCTCATATCACACTTTGTTAAAAGCCTTTTTGAAATCTATGAACACATGATAGATGTCTTGTTGATGTTGTGAGTACTTTTCACACAGAACCTTAAGATTGAATATTTGTTATGTTGTGCTTCTTCCACTCTGGAACCCTGCCTGTTCTTCAGCAATTATTTCTTCTGCTTGTGGGTTCATTCTGTTCAATATGATCTTCAGCATCACCTTACTAGCATGACTGATCAAACTGATAGTTCTGTAATTTTGGCACAGCTGGAGATTGCCTTTTTTGGGAGTGTTATAATCAGTGGCTGTGTCCATTGTGTTGGTCATTTGCCTGTCTGCCAGATCTTGTTGCAGATTTTTGTTAGTAGCTCTATCACTGATTCTCCACCATTCTTGATAAGTTCAGCTGGATTGTTGTCTACTCCAGCTGTCTTCCCATTCTTCAGTGCTCTTATTGCTGTCTCCACCTCTTCTTTGAGAATGTGGAAATCATTATCATTTGAGGAGTTTGGAACTTCAAGTACCTATTGGTCTCCTGTAGACAGATGGTTGTAGAGTTCTTTACAATACTCAGTCCATCGTTCTGCAATGTCAATTACTTCTGTAAGGCATTTTCCATTTTCGTCTTGAATGGTACTGATTCTTGGTTGCTTCCGTCTGGTGAGGTCTTTCACAACTTGGAATGCTGTTGTGCTGTTATTCTTTATCAGACTGCTCTCTATTTCTGTGCATTTTTGTCCAATCCAATCTTCTTTTGCTTTATTCAAGTTTTTTTTTCTGATATTCTTCTTTATTTTGTGGTACTCCACTGCCCCTGTTGTGTGTCTGGTGTATTTGAGAATGATACCTACCATTGAATAACTCAAGATGGTTGCTCAGTCAAAAGCTTTAATAATATCTTGTATCTTGGATTTAACAATTGATTTTCTGACCTATCTGATCATGTTTTCTGACCTTATGACAATTACCATTCTGCAAAGTTGATCTTTCTATAAAATATATGCAGTACCATTGACTTCATGTACAGAAAAATGACATGAAATAATATCTCCTCCTCCAGGTGCCAACCAGCTTGCAATTAAATAAAGGCAAAAGGTGGGCTTGAATTAGCATCAATATAGATTGCATGTTTTGCCCTACCACTGATGTAGGAAGTGCTTTATTTCCTTGGAGATCCTAATTTAATGATCAAATAAGCCAGAATTGAGGTGGTAATGGATCTGTTGGGTCATCTGCAACAGCTAATCGACATTTAGGATCATCTGCAACAGCTAATGGACACGACAGGTCATCTGCAACAGCTACTGGACCTGTCGGGTCATCTGCAACAGGCACATGAAAAGGCTGGCCAATAAGAATCAATTCTGCATGTGCACTGAGCAAGCTGAGGAATTGCAGGCTCTAGTAGAAAGTCACACTTGTTGGAAATCAAACATGGCAATCAATGGTAGAGAGTAATAAGGAACATATTAGTGAAGAATATTAAACTGAGTTGTACATAATGCAGGGAGGGATTGAGCTCTAAAATCCCCAATTCACTGTAGTAGACATAACATGAAAGTAAATGGGGTAAAACAGTTGATCCAGCCCTTCACCAAAGATGAACTTACTGTCCTTATGAAGGATATGGACTAAATATTTTGGAGTTGCTACTGGCAAGGCTGCTACTGACAAAGATGCTACTGACAAAGATACTACTGACAGGTTGCTACTGACAAGGATGCTACTGACAAAGATACTACTGACAGGTTGCTACTGACAAGGATGCTACTGACAAAGATACTACTGACAAAGTTGCTACTGACAAGGATGCTACTGACAAGGATGCTACTGACAAAGATGCTACTGACAAGGTTGCTACTGACAAGGATGCTACTGACAAAGATACTACTGACAGGTTGCTACTGACAAGGATGCTACTGACAAAGATACTACTGACAAAGTTGCTACTGACAAAGATGCTACTGACAAGGTTGCTACTGACAAGGATGCTACTGACAAGGTTGCTACTGACAAGGGTGCTACTAACAAGGTTGTTACTGATAAAGATGCTACTGACAAGGATGCTACTAACAAATATGCTACTGACAAGGTTGCTACTGACAAGGATTCTACTGACAATGTTGCTACTGGCAAAGATTCTACTGATAAGGTTGCTACTGGCAAAGATGCTACTGACAAGGTTGCTACTGACAAAGATGCTACTGACAAGAATGCTACTGACAAGGCTGCTACTGACAAGGTCACTACTGATAAGATTGACCTGAATAGATTGAAAGAACAGTTGATAGTCATCACAAATGATAACTGAGCTACGGTATGTGAATACTTCAACTTATAGTACATTCTATATTACATACCTTTCTTCCTTCAGATCCAGGACATACACAACAAAGACAAAATACATTTTAGTAGAAAATGAACCTCTCAACCTCTGAGGAATACATGTATGCATGCACCCATTTTCAGGCACTACAATGAAGAATATTGTCAACGCCTAGGTGAGACTTGCCATGTAACACCTGGATGCCATCATGGAACTAAAACCAAGTGCTTCAGATGCCATAAATTTGAGCACAAACAAAGCCTCTGTCAATCAAAGTATTATACATACTGTGCAAATGCTTCATTTATAACAAATTACTCCAACTCTACTGATTCAAAGAACACTATGGTAACAACAAAAGTTAAAACATCTTCAGGGTAAAGGACTCTTCAGATGCTAATATACATGGACATTTAAATATGGAAACATGATGTAAAGATGACGCAAGTAGTATGGAGACAATCTCACTGAGTACCCCTGTAACATGATGTAAAGATGACGCAAGTAGTATGGAGACAATCTCACTGAGTACCCCTGTAACATGATGTAAAGATGACGCAAGTAGTATGGAGACAATCTCACTGAGTACCCCTGTAACATGATGTAAAGATGACACAAGTAGTATGGAGACAATCTCACTGAGTACCCCTGTAACATGATGTAAAGATGATGCAAGTAGTATGGAGACAATCTCACTGAGTACCCCTGTAACATGATGTAAAGATGACGCAAGTAGTATGGAGACAATCTCACTGAGTACCCCTGTAACATGATGTAAAGATGACACAAGTAGTATGGAGACAATCTCACTGAGTACCCCTGTAACATGATGTAAAGATGACACAAGTAGTATGGAGACAATCTCACTGAGTACCCCTGTAACATGATGTAAAGATGACACAAGAAGTATGGAGACAATCTCACTGAGTACCCCTGTAACATGATGTAAAGATGACACAAGTAGTATGGAGACAATCTCACTGAGTACCCCTGTAACATGATGTAAAGATGACACAAGTAGTGTGGAGACAATCTCACTGAGTACCCCTGTAACATGATGTAAAGATGACACAAGTAGTATGGAGACAATCTCACTGAGTACCCCTGTAACATGATGTAAAGATGACACAAGTAGTATGGAGACAATCTCACTGAGTACCCCTGTAACATGATGTAAAGATGACACAAGTAGTATGGAGACAATCTCACTGAGTACCCCTGTAACATGATGTAAAGATGACACAAGTAGTATGGAGACAATCTCACTGAGTACCCCTGTAACATGATGTAAAGATGACACAAGTAGTATGGAGACAATCTCACTGAGTACCCCTGTAACATGATGTAAAGATGACACAAGTAGTATGGAGACAATCTCACTGAGTACCCCTGTAACATGATGTAAAGATGACACAAGTAGTATGGAGACAATCTCACTGAGTACCCCTGTAACATGATGTAAAGATGACACAAGTAGTATGGAGACAATCTCACTGAGTACCCCTGTAACATGATGTAAAGATGACACAAGTAGTGTGGAGACAATCTCACTGAGTACCTATGAAGCATGATGTAAAGATGACGCAAGTAGTATGGAGACAATCTCACTGAGTACCCCTGTAACATGATGTAAAGATGACACAAGTAGTATGGAGACAATCTCACTGAGTACCCCTGTAACATGATGTAAAGATGACACAAGTAGTGTGGAGACAATCTCACTGAGTACCTATGAAGCATGATGTAAAGATGACGCAAGTAGTATGGAGACAATCTCACTGAGTACCCCTGAAACATGATGTAAAGATGACGCAAGTAGTATGGAGACAATCTCACTGAGTACCCCTGTAACATGATGTAAAGATGACACAAGTAGTATGGAGACAATCTCACTGAGTACCCCTGTAACATGATGTAAAGATGACACAAGTAGTATGGAGACAATCTCACTGAGTACCCCTGAAACATGATGTAAAGATGACACAAGTAGTATGGAGACAATCTCACTGAGTACCCCTGTAACATGATGTAAAGATGACGCAAGTAGTATGGAGACAATCTCACTGAGTACCCCTGAAACATGATGTAAAGATGACGCAAGTAGTATGGAGACAATCTCACTGAGTACCCCTGTAACATGATGTAAAGATGACACAAGTAGTATGGAGACAATCTCACTGAGTACCTATGAAGCATGATGACTTTCATATAATTGTCAAGGCTACAATAAATCATTAGACAGAGAAACTGTCAGTGGATGTCTAGTTGAATACATTAGGGAAGATGCAAATACATAAATTTTATGGCAACATGACATGGTGAATGAGAGTATCTGGGTTGAAATTTCTCTATATAATATAAAATCGTTCCTAGATGGTTTGATTTACAGGCCACATTCATTCAAAGCAGTTTGGAATGATTACATTTTTAAATAAATGGACAGTTTGGAATGATAAGATTTTTAAATAAATGGACAGTTTGGAATGATAACGTTTTTAAATAAATGGACAGTTTGGAATGATAACATTTTTAAATCAATGGACAGTTTGGAATGATAACGTTTTTAAATAAATGGACAGTTTGGAATGATAACATTTTTAAATAAATGGACAGTTTGGAATGATAACGTTTTTAAATAAATGGACAGTTTGGAATGATAACATTTTTAAATCAATGGACAGTTTGGAATGATAACGTTTTTAAATAAATGGACAGTTTGGAATGATAACATTTTTAAATAAATGGACAGTTTGGAATGATAACGTTTTTAAATAAATGGACAGTTTGGAATGATAACATTTTTAAATAAATGGACAGTTTGGAATGATCACGTTTTTAAATAAATGGACAATTTGGAATGATCACGTTTTTTAATAAATGGACAATTTTCTTGCACAGGAGAAAGGAACATACATACTAGACTACATAAATAAGGACTTACTCAATATTCAAAAAAGGGGCAACTGGACGGAATTAACTGAATCATTAGGCCTATTCCAGCTGGTAAATGAGCCAACAATGGTAACATAAAAATCAAGCACTCTTATTGATCACATTATACCAAACAATGTAGCTGATGTTAATGTACCAAATGTTGGTCTTAGTGACCAATATCCTACTTTTTGACAAGAAAGGTTAAATGCAAGAAACAAAAGAAAAAATACACAATAAAACGATCACTAACAGATCATTCAATTTTTTAAAATGAAGAATAATTTCTCAATGACCTATTTAAAGTTCCATGGAATATAATCCAATATACTGATGGCATAGATGAAGTTCTGAGGACTGACTTGTTTATGGCTGTAGTCTCTAAACATGCACAACTTCAAGTATATCTGGTAAAGTTAGAAATCCAAACTAATCCAACTACAGAACTCTCTGACACCATGAAAACATGAGAATAATACAAGGCTATAGAAAACCATGAACAATATAAAGTATGGTGAAATAAAATAACAAGTATTATTAAAAATGCTTCAAAAATGTATTATCGATCAATTAAAGGAACCACTGATAACAAACAAACAACTTTGATGATCTGAAAAAAGGTTCTGCATGATGGAAAATCTCAAAGGAAGTCTGTTTCTCTATCCCACAATTATCAAAACTTTGTTAAAAAATGTCTCAGTAAACTTGATACCAAGAAAGCTACATGATCTGTCAGATTGGCCCAAGACTCATACAAATGTTTGCCTCAGCTATTTCATGATACATTTAAGCATTGCAACCTCATCAATTACCAAAATATGGAAAGCTTAAAAATTACCTCCCTATTCACATATCTTGTTCTAAGTATGATGCTGATAACTACCAGCCAATCTTAGACCATCAAACTTGTCAAACTTGATGAAAAACTATATCCATGACTTGTTCACGTCAAAATTTAACTAAATACTTGCTGTTACACCCTAATAATCAGGCTTGAGACAAACATTCATGTGAGACTGCCTTGATCTCCCTAACTGATAAATGTCTTCAAGCACTTGACCAAAGTAGAATAATAGGATCTATATTTTGTAGATTTCAGGAATGTTTTTGACATGGTGGATCATGAAATCCTTTTGAAGAAACTGAAAATCCACCAATGTGATGAAAAAACATTTAGATGGATTACTTTGTACTTAAGTGAGATAACATAACATGTTTATACAAATAATGTTCTGTCTGAACTTGGAACAATTAGATATGGAGTACTACAAGGTTCAATTCTAAATCCATTATTATTTGCATTTTTTATAAATGACCAACCTCTTTTACTGGGTGACACAATTTTATCTACAGATCTCTATGCAGATGACAGAACATTATCAGAAAGCCAAAACAAAAACCATTAACTAGAAATTTCTTTGCAGGATGCCCTAATCAAATTGGATAACTGGTGCACATATAAGAAAGGAACTATTCAAAAATAGTTTGTAATGCTCTGTAACGTAGGCCTTTAACAGTATTCCAGTTGAAATTAGAAATGGCCACTAAATTTTCTTCTTCCAAATCCAGTGGCTTCAGAGATGCATTGCTAATGAACAGATCTGTCACTAAAATCCATGTAAATCCTGGTAACTTTGATGTGACTTTTTATTAAAAAAATGTCCACATGCTGGCATGGCTGGATGGTGGGTAATGGCAAGTTTGTATTATACAAAGGATCCAATGGATGCAGTACAAATCCTATGCACCCTAACAAACAGACCAGAAGGCCATCCTCAGACATGTAGTGGGCCTTACATTATGTGGGCAGCCTAAAATTCAGGGTGCACTCCAACAATGAGTCACACAAAAGTGCAGAAGTGAGTGAGGAAATAAAATATATCTGGTCTTATGTTAATAATTGTGTCTTCATTTTCTAGAGAAGATGACATATCTTTTAGAATTTAGGCAGTTTCACCATAACAACATTAATTTCCTGAATGCTGCTGATGTTACTGTGGCTGACAGTTGCAAGCAACACACTTTAGAGGTTTAATGTTTTTTGTTGTTGGGGGCAGGGAATCATGGTTGTCTAATGTTAACACCAAGATGGGTTGTATTGTGTTAAGTATAATGTATAATTATGTTATCAATACAGCAGCAAAGCTTAAAAGCTAGTGATGCCATTTTGGTGGCAAGGGGAGGTAATGGGCAAGACTTATTGCCCTTTGTCTATATGAGATAGAAAGATAAAGAGTCTTTGTCCCTTAGCAGCTGTCAGGGTTATATCCATAGTATTAAGATAATTGAGGAACATATTAAAGGAGGAAAAACTAAATATTAAGTTTTCTGAGATGACTGGATTTTAGAGCTTATTTCCTAACATTAATGTAATTGGGGAATATAAATGACAGAGAAATATCTCTCTACATGAAACACCAAATGACAGTGGTGTTTTAACTTATATTATTGACAGTTAGTGTTATGTCAAGAGGTGGTGTATTTGTTTATGTCGTGCTCACACCCATATGCATATGAATACAGTGTAAATTGAAATCTGCATTTTGAATACTGGGTTTATATGTCTATGTCTACCCTGTTCACACTAACACACACCCATGTGTAAACAAAGTACACTCAAATCTGCCTTTTGAATACTGGGTTTATAGATCTTTGTCTACCCTATTCACACTAACCCACACCCATGTGTAAACATTGTACATTTAAATCTGCCTTTTGAATACTTACTTAATGTACTGTTAGTTTTTAAAGTATAAATTCTCACAAAGTATATAATACAGACTCAGTATCTAGGATCTTCAAACAACTTGGTGAATTAGTTTGAAATTAATTGGTTTCATTAAATTTAATTCTTATATGATTGAGACATTTCTGATTCTTTTCTATGATGGTCGCACAAAATTCTTTACAAATGTCCACACCTTCAGATTTACATTGACAGATGAATATAAAATGTGTTTTAAAATGAATGCAGACCTCTAATGATCATCACATGGAAGTTATTAAAAAAAACACCTGGATTTTATCATTTTTCCAACACAATATTTAGGGATACAAATTTAAAAGGTTCAAATACACATGGAAACTCCAGTATACATTTCCCTTGACTAAATATAGCAAAGGCATAAGAATGGAGTAAAAATGTACCATTATCATTCAGGTTAATTAAATTCTTACCTCCTGATAAAGTTGCTTCACCTTCAGCACTCTCTTCAGAGTCTAAAAATGTAAATATTGTTTAAAACAATTGTTTGAAATTCACTACAGTAAAACCTGTCTTGACTACTTCTATCAGAGATCACCTGTTTTGGGAGACCAGAATCTCAATGCACATATTTATTGATTACCAGTATACAGTGTTATGACCTGTTATGACAGACCACCTGTCTTGAGAGATCGTTATTGTTTGGCAGAAGGGTTAGCCTTTCTACTGTACTATGAAACGATGTTACTTTTAAAGCATGTGTATAAATTATGGTATCAATTTCTTAATTGAAATATGGTCTTAAAAGCTGGAAAGTCAATGATACCCATTAAATGGGTTCTACCGATTGACTGAGTAACTGATTTAATTGAATTGACGGAATAACTGATTTAATTGAATTGACTGAATAACTAATTTAATTGAATTGACTGAGTAACTGATTTAATTGAATTGACTGAGTAACTGATTTAATTGAATTGACTGAGTAACTGATTTAATTGAATTATTTATTACATGAAGTAAAAGAATCATTTTCTTCACCATATCATAATCTTTGCTATCAGAATGTCTATTCATCACCATATAAGGGCATATTTTACAGAACTGATCAGAGTAATATTAAATAATATCAAAGTTAAAAGATTAATTTTTCTGTGGTACCTGATGAATGATCCCCATTACTGGACTGCTTTTGCAAGCAACATAAATTGTCCTTCACAAACATGCATTATCATATATTGGAAATTAGTTCAATTTAGTGACCAAGATGTCACTTATTTATGTAATGGTATTCAAGGATTGGAAAAAGAATCACATTGTTTCTGCACCGGTATTATTTATTTATTTCATATTTAAAGTCATAGATTGGGGAAGGAAAACACGTTATTTCTGCAATTGTTAAATTCAAGGACAAAAAAAGAATTCCATTGTTTCAACAAATGTATTACATAATTGGCAATACAAATCATAGATCAGGAAAGAAAACACATTGTTTCCATGAGTGTATATTTTGTATTTAAATTCATGGATTCTGAAAGGAATCTCAATGTTCCCAAAGAGTTACTATTTAATTATTATTTAAATTCAAGGATTGGGAAAGGAAATTCCATTGTTTCCTCATAAATATTAGTTTTATTTGGTATAAAAATTGATGGATTGGGAAAGGAAATTCCATTGTTTCCACATACATATTAATTTTATTTGGTATCTAAGTTCTAGGATTGGGAAAGGAAATTCCATTGTTTCCACATACATATTTTTTTATTTGGTATCTAACTTCATGGATTATACCAGTCATGAAATCTACGAAAATTATACCAGTGATAAATATTTTATATGGAAGAAGATTCTGAAGATATATTATTCATAAAAATGAATTCTTATTCTTTATTTTAAAAAAAATGGCTGTAACTCAACAATCCATAGAGTTGATTCAACCCAATAACTCACATTAGAATTTACACACTGAAAATGTGTTAAACAATTGTTGGAATTCATTTCCTAAATACAATAGTTACTTATGCAAAGTCTGTACATAAAATATGTTATCAAATGTATGTGCAGTATGTAGTACAGCCACAGTTCTTGTACAGTATACTGTGCAGACTCAGTTCTTGTACAGTATATAGCATAACCTCAGTTCTTGTAAAATATATAGTACATCCTCAATTCTTGGATAGTACATAGTACAACCTCAATTTTTGTGCATAAAAATAGTACAGCCTAAGTTATTGTACAGTATATAGTACAGCCTCAGTTCTTGTACATTATATAGTACAGCCTCAGTTCTTGGACATTATATAGTACAGCCTCAATTATTCTAAAGTATATAGTACAGCTGCAGTTCTTGTAAAGTATATAGTACAGCTTCAGTTCTTGTACAGTATATAGTACATATTTAGTTCTTGTACAGTATATAGTACAGATTCAGTTCTTGTCAAGTATATATAGTACAGCCCCATTTATTGTACAGTATATAGTAGAGCCTAAAATTGTTGTACAGCATATAGGAAAACCTCATTAGTTGGAACCTCTAATGACATAGCGAATAATTGCCAGAGATTTATTGATCCAGTCAAATAAAACAATTATTTGACAGAATAATTTTTTTTTTCCTTCTCCTATTGAAAAGACAGTCACACTGTGCTCGAAGCAAGTCAACTCAGTGATACAAATTTTGAACCTAAAATATAACATGTTTGAATTGAATGCAGGCCTATAATTATCCTTCGCATGATGTTATAAACAAAAAGGGGATTTATTATTTTCTCCAAGTAATTCCTAATGCCATAAGTTTTTAAATGTTTCAATATGTATAATAGTTTTATTGAATATATCCCTTAATAAAATATAGGAAAGACTGAGTAAACAATAATTAATCAGGTCAATAAGATACTTACCCTCTGGAGAAAATGGCTGTGCATCTACCTCATGTCCAACTGATTCATCCTGGCCAATCACTACAGATTAAGAAATGATTTTAAATGGTATGGAATTCACTACTAAGGTACTATTCCTTTTTGAAGGGTCTATAAACTTTGTGTTAAAAGTTACTTGGATAAAGAAGACCGTCAAAAGCTGGAACTTCAAAGGTCTACTCACTGACAGCAAAGTCACCAAGTTTCAATCTATTTAGTATGACATTTGGTGAGTTGTTTCCCTTTTCCTGGTTCAGACTGTCAAAAGTGTTATTTTCTCTACGTGTTCATTTACACCAACAAATTACAAACTTAATTGGATCCTTGCAGTCATTACCTGATATTACCTGATATTATCAACCCCACATGTGTATATTAAAATGATTGTACTGGTTTGAAAGTATTCTATTCAGATTAATACAACTGCAATAAAATATGGATCATTATCAAATGATAGCAATGAGATGTCTTTTTATTTCTGTCTACCTGTCTGTCATACCTTTCAGCTGCTCCCATTTTCTTGAATTTTCATACAAGTTACTGTTAGAGATAAATTGTTTTTTAACATTAGATGTTTAATTTTTTTTTTTTTTTTTTACATGTTTCCAATCATTAAATTCACACAGGCATCTTTATGACTTGCATGGTTTCAATCATTCAATTCACACAGGTATCTTTTAGACTTAATTGGTTTCAATCATTAAATTCACACAGGTATCATTTTAACGTACATAGTTCCAATCACACAAGCATCTTTTTGACATGGTTTGATTCACTAAATTCACACAAGCATCTTATTGACTTAGTTCCAATCATTAAATTCACACAAGCATCTTTTTGACTTAGTTTCAATCATTAAATTCACAAAAGCATCTTATTGACTTAGTTTCAATCATTAAATTCACCCAAGCATCCTTCACACATAACTTACTATGCCAGCTTCTTTTTAACAACTGCTTACTTAATTACAATTAAAACTTCTAGTTCATCTTAATAATTGGAAAAATTAAATTAAAAAATGTAATTAAAAGCTATATGGTAAAAAAAGGAGTCCATCAATTGGACTTATCAAAAAGCAGCAGAGAGGGTGAACAGACCAACTAACTTTTAAGCAAAATATTTTAAGCTTCCTTTTACCAAATAGAGCCTTGGATCAGATGGTTATATTTTAAGCAAAATATTCTAAGTCTCCATTTGCCAAACTGAGACTTAACAATTTTAGAGCTCTGTTTGTCAAACGGAGCCTTCCTCAAGGGTAAAAAAAAAAGACGCCATTTAGTTGACGTTCACCTCCTCGGCTGCTATGAAAATCTTCGATTGGAAATCCGAAGGATTTCACTAACTAAATATTTGATCAAGTCCTTAAGATTTCACAAACAAACTAATTTGTAAAACCTCACCTCGTAAATCAATCAGATTATTAGATTGGTCAGTGAGTTTGAAATTAATTCTCGTTAACAAATTATTATGACATCGCATATAGACTAGATTAGTTGGGTCTTCAATAATTAGAAATCCTGGAGGAGCCGTTGGTGCAAATGAATATAAAATATATCCTTGCTGAGCTTGATTTGATTGTTCGAGATTTATTTGATAATTTCCTTCGATAACATCACATACTAAATTGAGCGCAATCACCGTTGAAATATTCACATTGTTCGGAGCAATATGTCTACCGCCGCCTTCTGGATCATTATTATATTTCAGAATATTTGCTGTAGGATTCTTCGATTTTTTCCAATTATCGTGGATTCTTTTGAACCCAATATTAATAGCATCGTCAAGTTGTTTCTTTAGTTTATCCGGATTATATCCAGGGATTTTAGATGTTTGAATATCCTCTTTTGGGATATTGAATTCTACCGCAAACACTTCTTTATAAATTTCACTCATTAATACTTCTTGAATAATTTTCGAGTGAAATATTTTCATATCGTTGATGATTTTGTTACCTGTTTGTACTACACTAATAAACTCGTTTTTGGTGAGAGAGCCGGATTTGATGGATATTAACAATAATGAAAAATCATTATTCATCGCTGTTAAGTTTTCTTTGATTAGGTGGGTGTAAAATATCATATTATTTTTATTGTCGTATCCTATAAATTTGGGAGAAAAATCTTGATAACTCTTGACTTCATTGATGGGTTTTATTTTGTCGGTGATATAATCGGATTTTTTAGGTTCAGGTGGTATAATAATATTTTCTGAGTCATCCGGTGGTGGTAGTTCAGGCCATCCTAACACTGATCTTATAGAACTCTGATAAATATCTACAACGTATCCTTCTGTATTTATCTCGATAGCGGATGATAATGTTGGTTCGTGAACCGTTATAGCGATTTTTGATTCTTTTCCAGTGAGAGATTTTATTCTTCGTTGAAATTCAGCGTTGATCTGTTCGATTTGATATGATCCTGTTGGTATAGAAACAACCTGCCAATCTGGTGTTCCGTCTTCACGATTCTTGTTTGCAAATACCAAGGAATTATTCGGTTGTTGACCACCAAATGCTTTCGATCTAATATTAGGCCAGCTATGATACACTCGTAGTTTTGCTAGTGCGATCTCGCTCACGGGAACAGGAATTGGAAAATTAACACTAAATTCGGGATGTGTTGAGGTTATTGATATCGTGCTTGTTTTCACTGGTGTTGTATTTGTTACTATTTGTTGAAGTAGTTCTTGCGACGACATTATTATTATTATTCTGCTCTAATTTCAGCATTATTGATTTATATAATTGAACCATAGTTGAAAATTCGCTATCTGATATTGTTGTGTCATCCAACGACGATGATATCAACGAGGATAATTGCGAGTAACCGGCAGATGCAATATGATATTTAATTAAATAATCATGTAGTTTACTCTGGCTACACGATGATAGTTTTTTTGTGATCCCAGTTAATATACCAGCAATTGTAGCCACTGCGGAAATAGCGATTGGAACTACGACCGGAGCAATCATTGTAACCGAAGATAGTATTATTCCAGCAGCAGTGATTACTCCTGACACCGAGTACACTGTGATATCAACTGTGGTTATTCTTCGTTTGTATTTTTTGATTTTTATTTGATATTCTTCACAGAGAGAACTGAGTTTAGTTTGAAATTTTCTGACTTGATCATAGCGATACTGATTCGATGATGGAGTCATTTTATTTTAAAAGCGTTAGCATTTTCAATTACAAATTACTTTGTAATTTTGAATCGTGAAAGAATTTTTAAATCAATTTAATTGTTTACTTAAATCCACTACGAATTCTACGTACCACGTTACTGAAACCCTGGCTAGATTTCTATCTGTAGTCGTTATCGTGAATAGTTCAGTTGTTCCTTTGTCGATGATCGTTGATATCGTATTATTGACTCCAGATGAACTACTTGATGATATATCAAACTGAGTCGGTGATATTATTGTTAATCGATAAATACCCTTTACGGTTGCGGTGATATCTAGTTTGTTGTTTGTGGGAGTCCACGTATATGATCCGTGTTGAATCGTGTGTACTACGTTGTTGACGATAGATTTATCATGAGGAATTTTTACTTTTTCAACAATGCTTATCATTCTCATTGCATCATCCCTTATTCCATTGTTGAATGTTTTAAGTTCATCGATGGATTTTTTAATATCAGGAAGTGTTATTTCAATTTTATCAAATGGGCTCCCAATAAACTTGTCTATGAGGTTTTTACGAAACGTCATAAATAATTTCGTGTGTTTTTCATATTCAGATTGAAGAGTTGCTAGTTCCAATATAGAATCTTTTATTAAGGTGAGTTTTGGTGTGGTTACTGGTGGATTTCCAAAAAATTCTAGTATGGATTTGTCAATTTTGTTAATTGTATTTCTTTGTGTTTCACTAAACTGGTCAAATACAATTATATGATCATCATACTTATCATTAAGCGATTTTAATGAATTCACTGTGTTATCATATGTTGCTAATTTATCCGTAATCGTTGAAACAAGTACACCTGGTTTGAGTTTACCCCCATCAGAAAATAACGCGATAGTATCCTCTGCTGCGTCTCGTTGTTTAACCAAAATATCATTAAGAGAGATATTACTACTTTTCAACTTACCCTGACGATCTTGAAATACAACTATTTCACCGGGATCAATATTTGTTAGATTTAATATTTCGGATATTTCATCTTCGATTAGTTTTTTAATATCCTTGTTATCAACGGTTTCAACTCCACTATCAGGTTTCTTCAGCGATGATAAAGGTCGTCCCCAAATATCAATCATTATTATAGAAATCTTTTTATTATTCAAATCCTATGGATTTCTAATCCGAGAAACGCTAGCGTTTCTACCGCTAGTATACTCATTTACCACTACATGAGGTGGTTTTAAAGATTCTTTCGAAATAGCATTAAGGACATTTAATACTTCTCGACCGCATATTGGTGGGTCATTCAACGTTTGTGTTGGTAGTGTAGAATAAAAAATTGGAAATCTTTTAAATTTCTTAATATAACGCATAAATTCTTTCGGAGGCGCTAGTCCATATGAGTCAAAATAAATAATCCCACGTGGATCAATCGCGTATGCAACCCAGTGAGTTCCAGGTCCATCGCTGTTATCTAAATTAATAATACCGGTTTCAACATCATTTGGTTGTGCCGGTAACTGATCTCTCATAAAAACACCTCTGAAATTTTTTATCGCTAGTTTTTTTAGCGGCATCAATTAAATCAAAATTGGACATAGGAATCGCAGATTCCCGAACTATATCGTTCCTGGAATTCGAAGACCCTTTCCGCTGTACCATGAACTCGGGGTTCCTGGTAGTCTTAGACCCTTTCCTTTTTTTTTATACCCCTTTCCAGTTGCCTTTTTCAATGCCATTCCTGCCGCGGTACCAATAGCTCCTAATGCTGCTGCCTTCGCTACCGCTGGGGCTGCTGCGGCAATCAACCCTGGAATCAACCCTAACAACGGGAATATACCACCAGTCTTTTCCATATTTTTAATCGCGCTCGTAGAAAGAGTAACCTGAACTCCCTTTTTTTCTTTCAGCGCTTTATTGAAGTGATTAACCTGAGTTTTCGTCAGCGATAGTTTATTCCCTCCGCCATTCATTTGATTAAATTTCAGCGTTATTGTGGTTCCACATTGCTTAGCTGATTTGGATTGTAATTTTTTTATTTGACCAGGTGTCAACGTAACATTGATATTACTATACGACATTATACAAAACAGGTTGATTCTAAATTCAATTACAGATTTTCCACTGGTGCATCTACCAGTCTCATTCGTCCACCAACACCTTCGAGTATCATTGATTTATCACTAAGAATAACAGCAACCGCTCTATAATTAGCAATACCACCAGGATGTACACGAGCTCGGAAGTGTATATCAACTACGGACTGTTTCATCAAGTCAAGATGTTCTAGGGAAAAGTAATAAATCGGATACAGACCTTTAAAATCCAATTGTGATATTTGTAGACCAGTATCTACATTTTGATCACGTCCCATAAATGATAGCAATCGATGATAAACTCGTGCAATGTGGTTATTTTCATAGTTAAGTTGTATATCCTCTGCTGGTTCTTGTTGTCCGTTTATTTTCAGCGAGACTTCACTACACCCAAGTTGATCAAATATCATATGACTTCTTTCTTGATTGTTTAATCTCGTAATATCCTGTAGAGCAACAAATATATGCCGTGGAGCTGAAACACCCTGTCGTGCTGCCAAATGCCATGTAAATGTACCATCAATATTAGAATCCATGGTATCTGTGGACGTTGTCAACCAGCTTAATAATCTCTTTCCCCCTTGATCCATAAATGATAGCAACCGCGGTTCTACTGACAATGATGGAGTCAACACTGGCATCCACAGTGATAGTTTTGATAAAATTACTTTACCATCAGCACCGCCAATACGCCAGATTGCATTATTATCATCACCCTTTCTCACTAGTGCTACAGTATGCTTTACTCCATAAATAACTTTTCTGACGTTTCTACAAAATCCAAATATATGATGGAGCGGAATCGCACATGAAAATCGTCGACGATCTCCTTGTAATGTTGCTATTCTTGTTGCAGCTCCTAGATTGAAATTCTCATCATTATTTATAATCATATCCTCGATACCACCAGCAGCACCAGCACCAGGACCAGCAAAAGCAGCAGCAGCAGCACCAACACCACGATCATTTGGTCTTCTTATAACAAATGGATTTTTACCCGCTGTATTTTTAACATCCTTTGCAAACATCATAGATGGACCGGCCGATCTTGTATAATCGTCAGAGTATCTTGCTAGCCCTAGTATTGTTGTTGCTACATCAACTTCACGTTCAATAGATTCGATTTCTTTTCCATCAATGAGATATCTAGCACTTTCAAATAATGCCATGATACCATTATTGACAAAACCAACTTGGATATCAGCTGCATATGGTGTATTAGCTACAACATCTGTTACAATTTCACCTTCGACTTCAATAAAGGCTTCAGCGGGTAAAAAGTATTTACTAGTATCATGAACTTGAAGTTCAATTCTTCCTCGAAGATTAGGTTGTACTGCGTGATAAGCAAAAAATTGATAATCGCGTACAGAAGTATCTTTAAGCACTGGGGCTTCCATGTCAAATGCAACATCAGGGTTTTGTTTGAACATTTTTATTATATATCCGATGGTCTAAATCAAAAATTCTGAAAGAATTTTGAAATTATTTTAAAATAGTTTCATATGAAAACCCCAGGAATTCATTTAGAGAAAATCGATTTTCATGAAATTATGTCGACGGATTAGCCAAAAAACAATACAAAATCAATAAAAAAAACATCGAAAATTCGATGAAACAACATAATTTTAGCCTCACAGGATAAAAAATCTGATCAAAATCGATTTTCTCTAAATGAATTCCTTGGGTTTTCATCCTCGATTTTCATGAAATTTTGTCGATGAATTGCATAAAAACACTAGAAAAATGAGTAAAAACACTAGAAAAATGAGTAAAAAAAGTAAAAAATCTAACAAAATTAGCAAATTATAAATAATTTTCAAAATTCTAAAGAATTTTTAAAATAAATATTTAGTTGGGTGTATTTTAATAATGATGATGAAAATATCTGATAATGAAGATAGCGTTAGTAGAATCACTTGTGATTCTGACATTAATGTTTCTGATACAAGTGATTCTGACACAAATATTTCTAATGCTAGTGTTTCTACAATAACCATAACAACTGAGCATCCTATTCAAATAAATAGAATCACAAGTGATTCTGACACAAATATTAGAAACACTAGCATTTCTACAATAACTATCATAATTGGAAATCCTGTTCAAATAAATATTTCTAACGTTTCCGGCGAATCTTCTTAAAACCACTTCCCGGAAGCCCACTTCCGGCTATCATATTTGCTGTTATGTTATCCTGGGCGTTAGTCATTAACGACTGTAGTTTTTTATCCACGGCGTTATTTATTATTTTACTAACCTGTGTAGGCATTACTGCAGTAGATGGTAGTGAAGTCATTCCAGAAACACTAGTGTTTCTAATGCTAGCATTTCTGGGGTTTGTTGAAAATCTTCGTGATTTCACTAACGCTGTTAGTTTATCCCGAGCGGCTGAAAATGCCTTACTAGCAAGATCACCAACAGTGTTAATACCCTTATCTCGGATAACATCAATTGCTTTCATTGCTGCCTGTTTTGCAAACGGAGCCACTTTTGGAGCCATTCTTGAAAATAATCCCATTATAGTATTACCGAGACCATCTCCATAGTATACTCGGTATTTTGGTAATCGTGAGTTTACCACGTAGACACTAGTTGGTTTATCATGGTTGTAGTGTATGATCATTCTTTATATAGAAGTATTATACTTCTAACACTAATGTTTCCAAATGCTTTAGCATTTCCAGTGACATTAGTCACTATGATAACCGTAGAAATTCGAAGAATTTTCGGCTAACTCTTCAATGAAATCTCTATATGTTGCAATATCCATGATACCACCTTGAAATAACCGCCTACAGATATCAGCAGCTTCATTGATTATTTCTGGTGAGTTATTTCCGGCTCGTTTTCCTCCTACAAGTACTTCTAATCGTGCTATATCACCGAGAATATTGCCGGGACATGTTACACTAGCGTGAAAATCTATAGGATTTTTACCAACTAAACCACTACCCTTTTTTTTAGTTGTACCAGTTGCACCCTTCTTAGAATCAGCCTCTGCCATTATTTGTATTTCATCAGGGATTGGGTCTGCTGTGTATACTGGTGGTGGTACTGTGATCCCCTTTACCATAGCTAGAAATTGGTCATAATCAGATTTTATTTCTTTTGTGATTTTGTTTTTCCTCTTGTTTGCTAAAAACACCTTATTTGCCCAAACTTCTGAACCCTTTACAAAATCCTTAGCTGTGTCGTCTCTTAAATACTTAACTCTCTTCGCTTTTTTAACGTTGTCTTTGGTAAATGTAGCTAATCCAGCAAGTGTTGGGATATTTCTGATTGTATTTAACGCATCAACTGTAAATATATTTTCAGGAGGATAACCCTCTTTTGAAACAGTTCCCTCTTCTTCTTCTTCTTCAGGTGGAAATGCTTGCGTTTCTAGTGAGGAAATATCAACATCACCTAATAGTTCAATTTCTTCCTGAAGTTCTCGTTGTTGTTCTTCTTGTTGTTTTCGTTCTTGTTCTCGTTGTTCTATAGCATCTACAAAACCAGCAGGAAGTGTTTTTAATGATTTTTTCGTTTGTTTAGTTCGTTTTGATATTTTCTCTAACACAGGGAGAAAGGACTCTTTTTGCGTGCTTTCTTGTTTAGAGATTGCTGTTTTCACACCCTCAGTTGCACTAACAATAGGTTTGAAGAGTTGTTCTGTATCCTCTGTGAAGTCAGTCTGAAATAATTGCCGTTGTTGAAGTTTTTCGCGGATTCTATCCCGAAGGGGTAATATTTTTTTAAGAGCTTCAAGTCTTTCTTTAGTGTTCCGTGTAGTTAATGATTGTCCTATCATTATTAAAAGAGTATCACTAATTGTCAAATAAAAATCCTTTGGATTTTCAAATCCAAATCATTTCGAAAGAAATCACTAACTAAAAAATGTAAATCATTTTAATACTTCCTTGTTATTGTACTGAGTCACACACATAATTTTACTTCCTCGTTTGCACAGGTAACATGTTATACATGTTATGTACATGTTATATACCGCCGTACTGGTTATACAAACAAAGGAGGCTCTCTACGCGTGGGGCTCATCACCTTCAGAGTTTTCCATCAATATTTTTAATTGTCTCACTTTACAATTAATAAATTTCTTTTGTTCATATTCTAATCCTAATTGCTTTCGTACACGTTCAACGATGTTACATAATGGTACGAATACAGTAACATCTTCAGTATTTACTAAGCTCTCACGTATAAGCTTTTGTATATTTTTGATTAAAAAATATTTCTTAGATAGAACATATTTTCCTGTCTGTTCTGCAAATTGTATATCCTCGAAATTGGTCATAATTTGATCACAATCCAAACCTGAACATAATTTTATATTTTGATCCTTCAACTTGTTGATTTCAATAATAATCAATTTGAGATTTTCAAGATTCATATATATATAAAAATATATTTGTTTAAATACAAAGTATTTTTAATACAAAATATGAAAATTCTTTAAAAGTATTAAAAATACAAAGTATTAAAAATACAAAGTATTTTCAAAATGAATTCTGGATACACTAAGGTGTTGATCATCTTAGTATACCCAGAAGCTTAATGCGATTATAGGTGATTATGATTATATATAATGAATGACGACGGCACATTTACCGTTTTAAACCCCCTTGGTGTTTTATACATCAAGCAGCGCGCTCAACGGTTAACCGACAAACATATAACAATAGATTATAGGTGAACAATGAATGAATTGATTTCAATGACAATGACGACGGTACAACAATAGATTATAGGTGAACAATGAATGAATTGATTTCAATGACAATGACGACGGTACAACAATAGATTATAGGTGAACAATGAATGAATTGATTTCAATGACAATGACGACGGTACAACAATAGATTATAGGTGAACAATGAATGAATTGATTTCAATGACAATGACGACGGTACAACAATAGATTATAGGTGAACAATGAATGAATTGATTTCAATGACAATGGATGACGCGGGCTATTCTACATTCAAGTGTAAACAAAACCACAAAATCGAAACTTTGGTTTTGAATGTCAATAATAACGTTCATACCACGTGTGACGGTGTGGTTTTGTTTACACTTGAATTTCGGCTAAATGCCCAATTATAATAAGAACGAATTTGTATATATACACTCATTACGACGAGGTGATATAAAATAGGTGTAGTGATTGTAATTATTTGTTTGTTTATTAGCGATCACTGACAACGTTGAAAACACATATAATACTTGAAACAGACATTAAAAAAAATGTTTAAATACGACGTGTTTATAAAACAGTTTTGTTAATACTTGAAAAAAGACAAAAAATTGATTGTGTTTTGTTCGGATTTATTTAATTATAACAGCCAATCAAAAATCGAAGATTTTCCAACACTAGCGTTTCCGTGTTTAAGATCCGTAACTCTGTCATTGATGATTTGTCACACGAGTTATACCTAACGGAGTTATCTCCCTACGTAAGTAAATTGAATTTTATTATTAAAGCGTTTTGAAAAAGCGGTTTTAGTTTTATTCTCTGCCACTTTTTGTACCGAGGGTGGGCAAATATCGAAATACTTACCAGCTGAAGTAATAGACGGAAATATTTTTTCCTTGTTGTCAGTGATCGCTTTTACTGGTCTAGCATTTTTCGGGTATTTCCCAGTTCTTCCTCGTTTTGTGTTTTCACATTGAGAAATAGCTTGAAGGTTGTTCAATTTGTTATTCTTGGGATTAGAATCAATATGATCAATAACAAGGTCATCATTGATCAATCCGTTAAATACTTCATAGACGAAACGATGATTGAGATATTTCTTATTCCCCCCAAACCTCAAATATCCCATACCATTATCACACCCAACAGATTTCTTATTTTTACTGTGTCTAACAACACCATCACGAGAAGCTTCGTAA
Organism: Unio delphinus; assembly: GCA_029339505.1. Classification (NCBI taxonomy): domain Eukaryota; kingdom Metazoa; phylum Mollusca; class Bivalvia; order Unionida; family Unionidae; genus Unio; species Unio delphinus. The sequence continues at coordinate 1,564,278 of JAQISU010000119.1, forward strand.
TTTTTAATAACAGGATGTCTTTGAAATTCTTGGCTCATTTGTATATATAATATATCTATTTGTCTAATTCGTTAATTGGCTGAATTATAACATTAGAAAATCTGCCTAAGTAATCTTGAGCAGTTTTTATGATTTTGCTATTGACGTCGTCAGGATTTTTGATTCTTCGCTTGTCATAATAACGTTTTAACTCTCTATAACGCTTACCCCCGCAATTAATGCATAACTGCGACTTGCCTCTTACACCTACCCCACAATGCAAGCATGGTAGAGGTCCCTCCGAACCGTTTCTCACACTCTGCATATGATACCCACAGAATTCATTTCTACATGATTTGTTACACGGAGTCTTTGATCCAATCATAAGCCATTTGCAATGATTCATTATATAAAATTTTCTTATTTAAATACTTGTTTTAATTATAATATGAAGGAGTTCAAGAGATTATCGAAAATTAAGCCTTGGAAAAATGCTAGATTTAATCTCGATAGAATCTCTGATATACCTAAAAGTCTAGTAGATGATAAACCACTATTGAGTAAAATCAGCGACTGTTTTAATGAGTTTAAGCGTGATGGAGCATCTCATACGTGGTCGACATTTCGAATTATTGATGAAGATGTCAATGTACCTGTAATTGATGCTACTATGAATGATATAAGAGCAGCTGTGATACTTTCACACCTTGGCCAGAAATCCAAAGGATTTCTACGGAGGTATTTTTTTAGAATAAAATTCATTATCGAAGAGGAAGGTGAATGGATTATCAGAGATAAATTTGACCCAATCCTTAAGGATAAAAAAACTGTTATTGTGAGTAGAGATTCCAAACCAGGAATTCTAACTGGAATTGACAAACCATACTATGAGAAATCTTACCCTGTAACAGCAGTTGTGTATGGGTTATATCCAATAAATAATAATCCAAGTATTGCAAAACTAGCTCCAATGTTTTCATCATCAGTGGCTTTGCCACTTAATTGTGTAGCAACACGGTTAATAGAACACTTTACAAATGCATCCCGGGGAAACAAATTAACTGATCTACGAAGAAAAAAAATAACCGAATGGGAACAGTGAAACAACGCGGGGCAACGATTTCCGATATAGCTAAATTAGAAGCATTATTAAAATTTCCAATATCGGTAGCGACAATAACCGGAGAAGTATTATACGAACCGAAATATCAATCGCGAGGAGCTCCAATTGAAATTATTGATCATAACAAACACGCGTGGACACCCGCGGTAAATATATTTCCACGAGAAAGAACTGTTCGATATATCCCTAAAGAATTTTCTAGGGATGGTTTAAAAAATGAGTATCATTTTAATGAAGAGAAATTATTTGATGCTATTCACACATTAACCAAAGACGACCCTGTGTCAGTATGGTTACTCAGGAGTAATGAGGATCCGGAAATAGGATTTGATCAGTTTGTAAAACCAAATGGTGAATTATATCGAACTGAAGAATTAGATACTAGAATGAGAAAAATCGCTAATGAGTATTTAGAAGGAAACACTAGTGTTTCTACTGTAGAAAAACTATTTACGGATAGTTTTACTATTCCATCAGTGGTAGCTCACTTCGCAAGAGAAAAGAATTCATGGCGTCCAACACGAAGTGATTTTCTGGAGGACGTGAAGTTGAGTTGCGTCGAATTTGGTCATGGAGGATTGTGGAATACGAAATACTCACGTGATGGTATGATTTCAATTGATATATCCGCGTGTTATCCTGGAAGTTTTCTCGGATATGGAGAATGCTCTGAATATTTTAAACGATTTGGACATCCCACACATGAAATGACTCGTGTTGCGATTAATGGTCCATTGCCTGGAACTGCTAGTGGAAACGCTAGCGTTTCTAGTTCTAATTTTGATTTAACCGGGTTCGCTCGTGTGATATCATTTGAACTCGCTACAGGGTTACATCCGTGTAGTTATCTTTGGCTTGGTAGACATATGTATGAAAAAGCGTGGATGCCAATAGTGCTATTGCGATATATGATCGATTGTGGTATGTTAATATCATTAATTGTCAGTGAAGCGATTATTTGTTATAACGCTCAGAAAGATGTTTGGTTACCAAAACCTGATCTAGAAAAAATAATTAACGAACAACGAAAACAATTGGGAGATTGTGAAACACTTATAGATTGGTCTAAGAAATTATTCGAAGGTAGTAATAGAGAGGCTAAAGATCTCGGACGAAAAATAATCGGTAAATTCACTCAAGGTGGAAGATTTGATAATGCAAAATACTCTTCGAGATTAATCATAGACGATGAAGAATACAATTTCATAATATCTGATTTAATAAAAAAAGGGAAATTTGTAACCCGTAAGAACGCTTTTCTATCAGGGGAATTAGATGAGGAAGCTTACAAATCTGCGAGCGGAACTAATAATGTTTGGGTAGATGATGTCCTTCGAAATGGTAAGAAACTAGGTACGGTTGTTACCTACTGTGATGGAAAAAGTTGTCAATACACACATTTGAGAAGTTCTATGCTAGCCTATTCTTGTATTAATCTATTCTCGATGATAAATAGATTTCCTAATACCGCGGTTAGAGTAGCTACTGATTCGATGTATATCCATGAGAAATATAAATCAGATGTAGCTAAATTCACAGATCCTAAGGAAGCGTGGGGGAATTGGAGGTTTAAAAAAGAAACACTACATGAGTATTGTAAATCCGCAGACGTTGCTATGGATGATAAATACTTGAAAAGTAACCATAATATCTCAGAGATTCAATCAGAATTTTCTACTGCACCGCCTGTATCCGATCCGATTTGTAGATACAAGACAGTTTATTTAAACGGCTGTGGTGGATCAGGAAAGACAACTCGTGCAATTGAATTATTTCGTAATAGAAACACAAGTGTTTCTAACATGATTGTGTTAACACCAACTCACAGACTCGCCAGAGAGATGATAGCGCGGGGGGTAAAAGCCTGTACTTATCACAGCTTCTTTCGATGGAAAGGCGATACATGGACTCCTGATCGAATGGGCGATAAATTTATTCCTGAAATAATAATCTGGGATGAAATATGCACGGTATCATTGACAGTATTACAGATATTTCTTGAATGGTTGTTATTGAAAAATACAAAAGTCGTCATGTGCGGGGATCACGGCCAACCGCAGCCATTTGTTGGTGGATCTCCACATGAATGGTTAAAAGGATTTGTAGATTATTATGAAGAGATTAATACCGACCATAGATCACTTGATGAACAATTACGCGAGTTCAAAGCGCTAATTAGATTACAACCGGATAAAATCCAATGTGAAATAGCGCGTGAAATAATCTCTGAAACTCCCATGAATGATTTTTGGGAAATGTGGAAGCCAAATGATTTAATAATCGCGAGTAGAAAAATAGTCAGAGACGCACTTCAGATGAAGTTGTTTGCACTACATAAAGAAAAATTTGCAACGCTTCCAGTACCACTCTGTTATAGACCTAAGGATACACGAAAGCAGAATATCGACGTTGACATTCCTGGACAACAACAAAAGCAGAATTTAGTATTAAATGATATTGTGCTGGTTGATATCAGCGTCGTTAAAGATGCATTAGGTGCTGATAAATCCCCATGGACGTTAGGTTATGCAGCAACAATACACTCTTCACAGGGATTGACTATATCCGATACAACTCTTTGGATAGTAGATAATCATATTGAGTGGTCAAATTTAGTTTATCTCGCAGTATCCAGAGTACGGCGAATAAACCAACTTCGAAGAATTGTGGTTAATGATAATGACAATACAATAAGTAATATACACACCGATGATAATATAATCAGAAAAAAACTCTCTGGCTATAAACAACAGGATAAAAAAAATAAACGAGAATTTGACATTGATGCTGAATTAATTAAGACGCTGAAACAGCAACAAAATAATCACTGCGCAAGTTGTAATTGTATAATGAGTTGGAATTGGTCGGATAAAGATCCTCGCCAATTCACCGTAGATAGAAAAGATAACAATCTCGGTCATGTCAGAAATAATGTGATGTTGACTTGTCTTGAGTGCAACAGACGCAGAGGTGCCAGCACTTTAGGTGCTAATTAAGACCACGCGGTGGTAATTGAGTATCCTCGGGAATCACTTGTAATTGTTCGCGTGTAAATCCTCGCTGAGGAGCAGTTGAATCCAGTTTATAGACTGGAGGTCTACCAGTTGATCGTGTTATGCCGGATATTTTATGCGTAGTGACACTCCAAATAGGATCAGTAGCTCTTTTTTTACCACCCTCAAGCTCTCCTGGTTCGTATAAGTACCTTACAATGACATTACTACCAAGAATTGGTTCTTTTTGTGAAATTCCTTGGATTTCCATTTTGATAGACGCCTTCTTAATAGCGTTGACAGGTTTCATATTAATTGTTCTAGTAATCTCATTATTGATTGCGGTAATCACAGCTGGTAATCTCTTGACCCATTCACGGGATCGTTTATCCTGTATGAATTCTTTTGCGTATTGATATCCGAATAACCGCTCAGCAAGGGTTTTATTAAACCGTTCAACAATTGCCTGATCGCGATGTAGCGCAGTGTGTCCTCGTCTGATGGCGACATTATGATGTTTCATCGTAGATGTAACAACACCTTGAAATTCCTTGCCAGGATCAACTTGTAACAGATTTGGCCAGCGCAGAGGACCTCGTCGATAAATTTTTTCAAATGCAGAAGCTACTTCAGTAGATGATTTTGTCCTTAACGGTTCTGCTTCTTTGTATCGACTTGCAATATCAACTAACGTTAACGCGTATTTGTAACCGTTGTCATGCGGCAGAAATAGTATATCAGCTTGATGAACTTCATTAGGTGTTGTAACATCAAAATGCGAATAGTTAATTTGTTTAGGCGCTGGTAGATAAATTTGCCATATTGCTTGTTTAGATAACCAGTTTGCCGCTGTAGTTTTTTTCACCTTTGATGCACTAGCTAGTTTATTGATTGCTGCGTAACCTCTCCAGTATCCTCTCGGAGAATAATAAATAGATTCCATATTAAAATGCTAGCATTTTCAATTACCAGCACCTAACATCAATTTACCCTTCATAGCAGATTTTACCAACCACGAAGCCAATTTTTCTTTGAAGGATTTATCAGGAATAGCATTTAACGCATGAATTAATTTTACATCTGCGAGATGTCTGTGTTGAAGATTGCTGCTTTTATAAGCGACATCATGAGCATGACACGCCTTATCAATAGCGTTTATTGGATACTCGCCGGGTCGGGGCTGATTTTGATCATCAAGTCTGATATCTAATCGTGTTCCCGGTCCACAGTAGCTATATCCTGGAAGGTGCTTTTCTCCTGGATACTTTGCCCACGGTGTTCCTGGGAGTTTTGTCAATTTGGCTGCAATATCACCTCCTCGTTTTTTTTTAAAGGTTTCGTGGAAGTAAATCTAAATTTTTTCGTACTACATTGTACGCATTTACCAGAAAGCGCTGATCGATTATTTTTCGTTGTAATCGTCGTCAAGTCATTTGTGCCAGTACGCGTCCTACACTTCACACAATATAGATCCATAATTTATATATAACAGTTATGAATGTAATTGATTATTCAGCTACTCGACAACGAAAACCTATTAAACATCATGCAATGTTACCAGATTCTATTCGCGCGATTATCATCGGACCATCTGGAAGTGGCAAAACACAATTGCTACTTAATTTGATAACGAGATGGATGAAGTGGGATAAATTGTACATGATTGCTCCGAGTGTAGACGATCAACGATGTTATGAAGTGCTAAAGGATTTTAATGATGCCGCGCGAGAAATTAACGGTGATGATATCATTGAGTTTATAACCGATATCGAAGAGGCACCGAATATTGATGATATTGATGGAAGTATTAACAATTTAGTCGTATATGATGATGTTATGTTGGAAAGACAAACAAATCCTGCTATAATATTTTCCCGAGGCAGACATAAAAACATAGATGTGATATATGTTACTCAAAAATACGCACAGATTCCAAGTATAATAAGAGAAAATTGTAATTTAGTATGCGTATTTAACGGTACTGGAAAATACACATTACAAAATATTTTTAATTACTGGTGTGACGGTGATATGGATTTTAATAAATTTAAAAATTTCTTTAGTATGGCTAGAACCGCCCCATACGGATTTATAACGATAAATTTAGCAGACTCTCGGACAAGATATCGTATCGGACTTGATCAAATATTTAGTTAGTGAAATCCTTCGGATTTCCAATCGAAGATTTTCATAACAGCCGAGGAGGTGAACGTCAACTAAATGGCGTCTTTTTTTTTTACCCTTGAGGAAGGCTCCGTTTGACAAACAGAGCTCTAAAATTGTTAAGTCTCAGTTTGGCAAATGGAGACTTAGAATATTTTGCTTAAAATATAACCATCTGATCCAAGGCTCTATTTGGTAAAAGGAAGCTTAAAATATTTTGCTTAAAAGTTAGTTGGTCTGTTCACCCTCTCTGCTGCTCAAAATGAAATGATAGGAATCAAAGATAAGGCCATTTCATTTTTGTTTGTACTGGCAATTGATGTTCTTGGGTAATAATGAATATAATCAAGACATTTCCTATGGTTACTATATAGAATTTACGATCTGCACCAATTTCATTTTCAACTTACCTAAGATGTCATGAGTGGTCTTATGGTGAAACCCTATCTTAATACGTATTCCTGGAATTTTTTGATGAGTGGCTTATGGTGAAACCCCTATCTTAATACGGATTCCTGGAATTTCTTGATGAGTGGTATTATGGTGAAACCCCTATCTTAATATGGATTCCTGGAATTTCTTTATAGTTCTTTGGCAGGTACAAAAATAAAGTGACACAGTCTGGATTGAAAAATATGAATGTTAGGATGATTACTGGGAAGACCTTTCATGGCAATTCACCTGCTGTCTAATTGTGTATGAGTTAACTTTAGGTGGACATAATTGATCTGAAAGGAGTTCATACTAGGACTGTCACATCTGATCTGATACGTGTATATGGCAAGGAGTTCATACTAGGACTGTCACATCTGATCTGATACGTGTATATGGCAAGGAGTTCATACTAGGACTGTCACATCTGATCTGATACGTGTATATGGAAAGGAGTTCATACTAGGACTGTCACATCTGATCTGATACGTGTATATGGCAAGGAGTTCATACTAGGACTGTCACATCTGATCTGATACGTGTATATGGCAAGGAGTTCATACTAGGACTGTCACATCTGATCTGATACGTGTATATGGCAAGGAGTTCATACTAGGACTGTCACATCTGATCTGATACGTGTATATGGCAAGGAGTTCATACTAGGACTGTCACATCTGATCTGATACGTGTATATGGCAAGGAGTTCATACTAGGACTGTCACATCTGATCTGATACGTGTATATGGCAAGGCAGTTTAGGAAAGTCATCATATGATAGACTAGTATATTTCCTGAAATTTTAGTAACACCTAACCTAGTACATTTTTAATGCAATTACTATAGAGGCATCACCATGGGAACCAGATCTAATACATCATGCCCTAAGAAATAATAATAAGTTTTTAAAAAATTGGATAATGATTTCTAAAGATGATAAAAATATGTTTTCTATATGATTCCTATGAAAGTCAAACACGTGTTTCCTCTTAGTGCAAGCAATGGCAATGAAATGAGTCTTTATGATTAGACTGTATCAAACTGATGTGTTATAGACATCTTTGTGATTAGACTGTATCAACTATCAGATGTGTAGACCTCTTTGTGATTAGACTGTATCAACTGATGTGTAGACCTCTTTGTGATTAGACTGTATCAACTATCAGATGTGTAGACCTCTTTGTGATTAGACTGTATCAACTGATGTGTAGACCTCTTTGTGATTAGACTGTATCAACTATCAGATGTGTAGACCTCATTGTGATTAGACTGTATCAACTGATGTGTAGACATCTTTGTGATTAGACTGTATCAGCTATCAGATGTGTAGACCTCTTTGTGATTAGACTGTATCAACTGATGTGTAGACCTCTTTGTGATTAGACTGTATCAACTATCAGATGTGTAGACCTCTTTGGGATTAGACTGTATCAACTGATGTGTAAACCTCTTTGTGATTAGACTGTATCAACTATCAGATGTGTAGACCTCTTTGTGATTAGACTGTATCAACTATCAGATGTGTAGACCTCTTTGTGATTAGACTGTATCAACTATCAGATGTGTAGACCTCTTTGTGATTAGACTGTATCAACTGATGTGTAGACCTGCCTGAAAGTCTGAGACCAGTTGTTTCAGAACTCACAATAAAGGAAAGGTAAACACAGTATGCCACTGTAAGCCTGATAACCCATTGCATGGATCAATAATTGGTTAATTGGTTAACATTGGATTCATACACACATGTCCAGTTAATCTTCCAGATTTTTTTAATCAGTGAGATTTCCTTACCATCAAAAATCTATGGTGCATTTTGGAATGCTGAGCTGTCCAGTCACATAAAATATCCATGTCTTCACTTTGTTTGGAAAAATCACTTGAATCTAACCATTCTTTTTATCATTTCTAGCCACCATTCCATTAGTGTTTGGTAAAACACATGCATTCTGGATATACGATACCATACTCAGAACTTGCTTTACTAAAATCCCATTACTGCTATTATCTGAGAGTAGAATTGGGACAAATCCAATGCTGTTTTTGACCATAAAGCTTTATACATGCGCTTTCCTAGGTGCATCTTACAACTCAAAGACCTGATCTTGTGAAAGTCAATGCTTCTTATGCCTGTCATGCAGTTTCCAATCTTTAATATCCTAAGACTGCCTTGACTTTTAAATATCTTTTAGAGACATTATTTTGTAGGTGGGTGCAATCAGCCATGGTACAAACAGAAGACCAAGCAATCTAAACAACTTGAGACTGACTAGTTAGCATACAACCCAATGCTCAGTATACCATTGATTTACATAGACTGTAATGCTTTTGTTTGCTTCAATGGCTGGTTTGTTGAGCAGCACAGATACATCCATGCCTGACTTGTTTCAAGTTTGCTGTGGCATAAAAGTTTAAAAATGACGAGGTCATTTGGGACTCCATTAAAGTCTTCACATGACAAGGTCATTTGGGACTACATGTATATTAAAATCTTCACATGACAAGGTCATTGTGGACAACATGAAAAGTCTGGTTGATGAAAGCTGTAAGGCCAGCCTTGGTTGCATATTTTGGTGAGGTTATGAGATTCAGCCCAAATGGAAGATGTCCACACCTGAAATGCTAGAACATCTGATTATGACCACCACAATTATCATGGTTAAACTATACCAAACAAATGAGGGATCCCCAATCAATTAACAACTTTGAAGAGTGTTTAACTATACCAAACAAATGAGGGATCCCCAATCAATTAACATCTTTGAAGAGTGTTTAACTATACCAAACAAATGAGGGATCCCCAATCAATTAACATCTTTGAAGAGTGTTTAACTATACCAAACAAATGAGGGATCCCCAGTCAATTAACATCCTTGAAGAGTGTTATTTTGCATGGCTGTTCTCACAGCAGCTGTCAACTTGTACATCAGTCTTTTTCTTCAGATTTGGTGTATGGAATGGTCCAGCAGCAGTGTTATGTAGGTAGTGTCCTTCAATATTGTGAAGATAACAAAAATACCTCAGGAAGTAGTGTAATAGAAGAGAAAGTAGTGTAATAGAATAGGAAGTAGTGTAATAGAATAGGAAGTAGTGTAATAGAATAGGAAGTAGTGTAATAGAATAGGAAGGCAATATTCAATAGATATAAATCCCTAGATCAAGATCTTAAAATGTTACTGATCTCCTCAGTTTAAATACAAAAGGATGTCACTGTTTAAATAGACAGGATGTAACTGTTTAATTAGGAAATGATGTAACTGTTTACATAGACAGGATATAATGTTAAATATACAGGATGTAACTATTCAAATAGACAGGATGTAACTGTTCAAAATAGACAGGATGTAACTGTTCAAATAGACAGGATATAACTGTTCAAATAGACAAGATGTAACTGTTTAAATAGAGAGAATGTAACTGTTGAAATAGACAGAATGTAACTGTTCAAATAGACAGGATGTAACTGTTCAAATAGACAGGATGTAACTGTTCAAATATACAGGATGTAACTGTTTAAATAGACAGGATGTACCTGTCCAAATAAACAGGATGTAACTGTCAATGCATGCATAGTTTACCATGGAGGGGTGGGGACATTAAGGCATGCCTGACTATACTATCTTTTAATGATGGTCTTAGGGTCAAGAAACAAAATGTTTTTAGAAGACTTCAACTTCATCCATCCATCTTTAATCTCTTGTTCAGAACTGTGACCATATTCCATCTGACCACAATTATTAAAAGCAGATTTTCTTCCCTGTGAAGAGTGTTTCCTCTTTAAGTACAAGTGAGATATGTACATTATAGACTGTAAAAGTAACTAAGTAAAATGTACCATTCAGTATAAATAAATTCTTACCCCATGATAACTAAGTAAAATGTGCCATTCAGTATAAATCAATTCTTACTCCATGATAACTAAGTAAAATGTACCATTCAGTATAAATCAATTCTTATTCCATGATAACTAAGTAAAATGTGCCATTCAGTATAAATAAATTCTTACCCCATGATAACTAAGTAAAATGTGCCATTCAGTATAAATCAATTCTTACTCCATGATAACTAAGTAAAATGTGTCATTCAGTATAAATCAATTCTTACACCATGATAACTAAGTAAAATGTGCCATTCAGTATAAATCAATTCTTACCCCATGATAACTAAATAAAATGTGCCATTCAGTATAAATCAATTCTTACTCCATGATAACTAAGTAAAATGTGCCATTCAGTATAAATCAATTCTTACTCCATGATAACTAAGTAAAATGTGCCATTCAGTATAAATCAATTCTTACCCCATGATAACTAAGTAAAATGTGCCATTCAGTATAAATCAATTCTTACTCCATGATAACTAAGTAAAATGTGCCATTCAGTATAAATCAATTCTTACTCCATGATAACTAAGTAAAATGTGCCATTCAGTATAAATCAATTCTTACTCCATGATAACTAAATAAATGTGCCATTCAGTATAAATCAATTCTTACTCCATGATAACTAAGTAAAATGTGCCATTCAGTATAAATCAATTTTTACTCCATGATAACGAAGTAAAATGTGCCATTCAGTATATATCAATTCTTACTCCATGATAACTAAGTAAAATGTGCCATTCAGTATAAATCAATTCTTACTCCATGATAACTAAGTAAAATGTGCCATTCAGTAGAAATCAAATCTTACTCTGTGATAACTAAGTAAAATGTGCCATTCAGTATAAATAAATTCTTACTCCATGATAACTAAGTAAAATGTGCCATTCAGTATAAATAAATTCTTACCCCATGATAACTAAGTAAAATGTGCCATTCAGTATAAATAAATTCTTACTCCATGATAACTAAGTAAAATGTGCCATTCAGTATAAATCAATTCTTACTCCATGATAACTAAGTAAAATGTGCCATTCAGTATAAATCAATTATACTCCATTTTAACTAAGTAAAATGTGCCTTTCAGTATAAATCAATTTTTACCCCATGATAACTAAGTAAAATGTGCCATTCAGTATAAATCAATTCTTACACCATGATAACTAAGTAAAATGTGCCATTCAGTATAAATCAATTCCTACTCCATGATAACTAAGTTAAATGTGCCATTCAGTATAAATCAATTCTTACTCCATGATAACTAAGTAAAATGTGCCATTCAGTATAAATCAATTCTAACTCCATGATAACTAAGTAAAATGTGCCATTCAGTAGAAATCAATTCTTACTCCATGATAACTAAGTAAAATGTGCCATTAAGTATAAATCAATTCTTACTCCATGATAACTAAGTAAAATGTGCCATTCAATATAAATCAATTCTTACCCCATGATAACTAAGTAAAATGTGCCATTCAGTATAAATCAATTCATACTCCATGATAACTAAGTAAAATGTGCCATTCAGTATAAATCAATTCTTACTCCATGATAACTAAGTAAAATGTGTCATTCAGTAGAAATCAATTCTTACTCCATGATAACTAAGTAAAATGTGCCATTAAGTATAAATCAATTCTTACTCCATGATAACTAAGTAAAATGTGCCATGCAATATAAATCAATTCTTACCCCATGATAACTAAGTAAAATGTGCCATTCAGTATAAATCAATTCATACTCCATGATAACTAAGTAAAATGTGCCATTCAGTATAAATCAATTCTTACTCCATGATAACTAAGTAAAATGTTTCATTCAGTATAAATCAATTCTTACTCCATGATAACTAAGTAAAATGTGCCATTCAATACAAATCAATTCTTACTCCATGCTAACTAAGTAAAATGTGCCATTAAGTATAAATCAATTCTTACCCCATGATAACTAAGTAAAATGTGCCATTCAGTATAAATCACTTCTTACTCCATGATAACTAAGTAAAATGTGCCATTCAGTATAAATCAATTCTTACTCCATGATAACTAAGTAAAATGTGCCATTCAGTATAAATCAATTCTTACTCCATGATAACTAAGTGAAATGTGCCATTAAGTATAAATCAATTCTCACTCCATGATAACTAAGTCAAATGTGCCATTCAGTATAAATCAATTCTACTCCATGATAACTAAGTAAAATGTGCCATTCAGTAGAAATCAATTCTTACTCCATGACAACTAAGTAAAATGTGCCATTCAGTAGAAATCAATTCTACTCCATCATAACTAAGTAAAATGTGCCATTCAGTAGAAATCAATTCTTACTCCATGATATCTAAGTAAAATGTGCCATTAAGTATAAATCAATTCTTACTCCATGATAACTAAGTAAAATGTGCCATTCAGTGGAAATCAATTCTACTCCATGATAAATAAGTAAAATGTGCCATTCAGTAGAAATCAATTCTTACTCCATGATAACTAAGTAAAATGTGCCATTCAGTAGAAATCAATTCTTACTCCATGATAACTAAGTAAAATGTGCCATTCAGTATAAATCAATTATTACCCCATGATAACTAAGTAAAATGTGCCATTCAGTATAAATCAATTCATACTCCATGATAACTAAGTAAAATGTGCCATTCGGTATAAATCAATTCTTACTCCATGATAACTAAGTAAAATGTTTCATTCAGTATAAATCAATTCTTACTCCATGATAACTAAGTAAAATGTGCCATTCAATACAAATCAATTCTTACTCCATGATAACTAAGTAAAATGTGCCATTCAGTATAAATCAATTCTTACCCCATGATAACTAAGTAAAATGTGCCATTCAGTATAAATCAATTCTTACTCCATGATAACTAAGTAAAATGTGCCATTCATTATAAATCAATTCTTACTCCATGATAACTAAGTGAAATGTGCCATTAAGTATAAATCAATTCTCACTCCATGATAACCAAGTCAAATGTGCCATTCAGTATAAATCAATTCTACTCCATGATAACTAAGTAAAATGTGCCGTTCAGTATAAATCAATTATTACTCCATGATAACTAAGTAAAATGTGCGACTCAGTAGAAATCAATTCTACTCCATGATAACTAAGTAAAACGTGCCATTCAGTAGAAATCAATTCTTACTCCATGATAACTAAGTAAAATGTGCCATTCAGTATAAATCAATTCTTACTCCATGATAACTAAGTAAAATGTGCCATTCAGTGGAAATCAATTCTACTCCATGATAACTAAGTAAAATGTGCCATTCAGTATAAATCAATTCTTACTCCATGATAACTAAGTAAAATGTGCCATTCAGTATAAATCAATTCTTACTCCATGATAACTAAATAAATGTGCCATTCAGTATAAATCAATTCTTACTCCATGATAACTAAGTAAAATGTGCCATTCAGTATAAATCAATTCTTACTCCATGATAACTAAGTAAAATGTGCCATTCAGTATAAATCAATTCTTACCCCATGATAACTAAGTAAAATGTGCCATTCAGTATAAATCAATTCTTACTCCATGATAACTAAGTAAAATGTGCCATTCAGTATAAATCAATTCTTACTCCATGATAACTAAGTAAAATGTGCCATTCAGTATAAATCAATTCTTACTCCATGATAACTAAATAAATGTGCCATTCAGTATAAATGAATTCTTACTCCATGATAACTAAGTAAAATGTGCCATTCAGTATAAATCAATTTTTACTCCATGATAGCGAAGTAAAATGTGCCATTAAGTATAAATCATTTCTTACTCCATGATAACTAAGTAAAATGTGAAATTCAGTATAAATCAATTCTTCCTCCATGATAACTAAATAAAATGTGCCATTCAGTAGAAATCAATTTTTCCTCTGTGATAACTAAGTAAAATGTGCCATTCAGTATAAATAAATTCTTACTCCATGATAACTAAGTAAAATGTGCCATTCAGTATAAATAAATTCTTACCCCATGATAACTAAGTAAAATGTGCCATTCAGTATAAATAAATTCTTACTCCATGATAACTAAGTAAAATGTGCCAGTCAGTATAAATCAATTCTTACTCCATGATAACTAAGTAAAATGTGCCATTCAGTATAAATCAATTATACTCCATTTTAACTAAGTAAAATGTGCCATTCAGTATAAATCAATTCTTACCCCATGATAACTAAGTAAAATGTGCCATTCAGTATAAATCAATTCTTACTCCATGATAACTAAGTAAAATGTGCCATTCAGTATAAATCAATTCCTACTCCATGTCAACTAAGTTAAATGTGCCATTCAGTATAAATCAACTCTTACTCCATGATAACTAAGTAAAATGTGCCATTCAGTATAAATCAATTCTAACTCCATGATAACTAAGTAAAATGTGCCATTCAGTAGAAATCAATTCTTACTCCATGATAACTAAGTAAAATGTGCCATTAAGTATAAATCAATTCTTACTCCATGATAACTAAGTAAAATGTGCCATTCAATATAAATCAATTCTTACCCCATGATAACTAAGTAAAATGTGCCATTCAGTATAAATCAATTCATACTCCATGATAACTAAGTAAAATGTGCCATTCAGTATAAATCAATTCTTACTCCATGATAACTAAGTAAAATGTGTCATTCAGTAGAAATCAATTCTTACTCCATGATAACTAAGTAAAATGTGCCATTAAGTATAAATCAATTCTTACTCCATGATAACTAAGTAAAATGTGCCATTCAATATAAATCAATTCTTACCCCATGATAACTAAGTAAAATGTGCCATTCAGTATAAATCAATTCATACTCCATGATAACTAAGTAAAATGTTTCATTCAGTATAAATCAATTCTTACTCCATGATAACTAAGTAAAATGTGCCATTCAATACAAATCAATTCTTACTCCATGCTAACTAAGTAAAATGTGCCATTAAGTATAAATCAATTCTTAAACCATGATAACTAAGTAAAATGTGCCATTCAGTATAAATCACTTCTTACTCCATGATAACTAAGTAAAATGTGCCATTCAGTATAAATCAATTATTACTCCATGATAACTAAGTAAAATGTGCCATTCAGTATAAATCAATTCTTACTCCATGATAACTAAGTGAAATGTGCCATTAAGTATAAATCAATTCTCACTCCATGATAACTAAGTCAAATGTGCCATTCAGTATAAATCAATTCTACTCCATGATAACTAAGTAAAATGTGCCATTCAGTAGAAATCAATTCTTACTCCATGATAACTAAGTAAAATGTGCCATTCAGTAGAAATCAATTCTACTCCATGACAACTAAGTAAAATGTGCCATTAAGTATAAATCAATTCTTACTCCATGATAACTAAGTAAAATGTGCCATTCAGTGGAAATCAATTTTACTCCATGATAACTAAGTAAAATGTGCCATTCAGTAGAAATCAATTCTTACTCCATGATAACTAAGTAAAATGTGCCATTCAGTATAAATCAATTATTACCCCATGATAACTAAGTAAAATGTGCCATTCAGTATAAATCAATTCATACTCCATGATAACTAAGTAAAATGTGCCATTCAGTATAAATCAATTCATACTCCATGATAACTAAGTAAAATGTGCCATTCAGTATAAATCAATTCTTACTCCATGATAACTAAGTAAAATGTGCCATTCAGTATAAATCAATTCTTACTCCATGATAACTAAGTAAAATGTGCCATTCAGTGGAAATCAATTTTACTCCATGATAACTAAGTAAAATGTGCCATTCAGTAGAAATCAATTCTTACTCCATGATAACTAAGTAAAATGTGCCATTCAGTAGAAATCAATTCTTACTCCATGATAACTAAGTAAAATGTGCCATTCAGTATAAATCAATTATTACCACATGATAACTAAGTAAAATGTGCCATTCAGTATAAATCAATTCATACTCCATGATAACTAAGTAAAATGTGCCATTCAGTATAAATCAATTCATACTCCATGATAACTAAGTGAAATGTGCCATTCAGTATAAATCAATTCTTACTCCATGATAACTAAGTAAAATGTGTCATTCAGTAGAAATCAATTCTTACTCCATGATAACTAAGTAAAATGTGCCATTAAGTATAAATCAATTCTTACTCCATGATAACTAAGTAAAATGTGCCATTCAATATAAATCAATTCTTACCCCATGATAACTAAGTAAAATGTGCCATTGAGTAGAAATCAATTCATACTCCATGATAACTAAGTAAAATGTGCCATTCAGTACAAATCAATTCTTACTCCATGATAACTAAGTAAAATGTTTCATTGAGTATAAATCAATTCTTACTCCATGATAACTAAGTAAAATGTGCCATTCAATGCAAATCAATTCTTACTCCATGCTAACTAAGTAAAATGTGCCATTAAGTATAAATCAATTCTTACCCCATGATAACTAAGTAAAATGTGCCATTCAGTATAAATCACTTCTTACTCCATGATAACTAAGTAAAATGTGCCATTCAGTATAAATCAATTCTTACTCCATGATAACTAAGTAAAATGTGCCATTCAGTATAAATCAATTCTTACTCCATGATAACTAAGTGAAATGTGCCATTAAGAATAAATCAATTCTCACTCCATGATAACTAAGTCAAATGTGCCATTCAGTATAAATCAATTCTACTCCATGATAACTAAGTAAAATGTGCCATTCAGTATAAATCAATTCTTACTCCATGATAACTAAGTAAAATGTGCCATTCAGTAGAAATCAATTCTACTCCATGATAACTAAGTAAAATGTGCCATTCAGTAGAAATCAATTCTTACTCCATGATATCTAAGTAAAATGTGCCATTAAGTATCAATCAATTCTTGCTCCATGGTAACTAAGTAAAATGTGCCATTCAGTGGAAATCAATTCTACTCCATGATAACTAAGTAAAATGTGCCATTCAGTAGAAATCAATTCTTACTCCATGGTAACTAAGTAAAATGTGCCATTCAGTAGAAATCAATTCTTACTCCATGATAACTAAGTAAAATGTGCCGTTCAGTATAAATCAATTATTACCCCATGATAACTAAGTAAAATGTGCCATTCAGTATAAATCAATTCATACTCCATGATAACTAAGTAAAATGTGCCATTCGGTATAAATCAATTCTTACTCCATGATAACTAAGTAAAAGGTTTCATTCAGTATAAATCAATTCTTACTCCATGATAACTAAGTAAAATGTGCCATTCAATACAAATCAATTCTTACTCCATGATAACTAAGTAAAATGTGCCATTAAGTATAAATCAATTCTTACCCCATGATAACTAAGTAAAATGTGCCATTCAGTATAAATCAATTCTTACTCCATGATAACTAAGTAAAATGTGCCATTCAGTATAAATCAATTCTTACTCCATGATAACTAAGTGAAATGTGCCATTAAGTATAAATCAATTCTCACTCCATGATAACTAAGTCAAATGTGCCATTCAGTATAAATCAATTCTACTCCATGATAACTAAGTAAAATGTGCCGTTCAGTATAAATCAATTATTACTCCATGATAACTAAGTAAAATGTGCGACTCAGTAGAAATCAATTCTACTCCATGATAACTAAGTAAAACGTGCCATTCAGTAGAAATCATTTCTTACTCCATGATAACTAAGTAAAATGTGCCATTCAGTATAAATCAATTCTTACTCCATGATAACTAAGTAAAATGTGCCATTCAATGGAAATCAATTCTACTCCATGATAACTAAGTAAAATGTGCCATTCAGTATAAATCAATTCTTACTCCATGATAACTAAGTAAAATGTGCCATTCAGTATAAATCAATTCTTACTCCATGATAACTAAATAAATGTGCCATTCAGTATAAATCAATTCTCACTCCATGATAACTAAGTAAAATGTGCCATTCAGTATAAATCAATTCTTACTCCATGATAACTAAGTAAAATGTGCCATTCAAGATAAATCAATTCTTACCCCATGATAACTAAGTAAAATGTGCCATTCAGTATAAATCAATTCTTATTCCATGATAACTAAGTAAAATGTGCCATTCAGTATAAATCAATTCTTACTCCATGATAACTAAGTAAAATGTGCCATTCAGTATAAATCAATTCTTACTCCATGATAACTAAATAAATGTGCCATTCAGTATAAATCAATTCTTACTCCATGATAACTAAGTAAAATGTGCCATTCAGTATAAATCAATTCTTCCTCCATGATAACTAAGTAAAATGTGCCATTCAGTAGAAATCAGATTTTACTCTGTGATAACTAAGTAAAATGTGCCATTCAGTATAAATAAATTCTTACTCCATGATAACTAAGTAAAATGTGCCATTCAGTATAAATAACTTCTTACCCCATGATAACTAAGTAAAATGTGCCATTCAGTATAAATAAATTCTTACTCCATGATAACTAAGTAAAATGTGCCATTCAGTATAAATCAATTCTTACTCCATGATAACTAAGTAAAATGTGCCATTCAGTATAAATCAATTATACTCCATTTTAACTAAGTAAAATGTGCCATTCAGTATAAATTAATTCTTACCCCATGATAACTAAGTAAAATGTGCCATTCAGTATAAATCAATTCTTACTCCATGATAACTAAGTAAAATGTGCCATTCAGTATAAATCAATTCCTACTCCATGATAACTAAGTTAAATGTGCCATTCAGTATAAATCAATTCTTACTCCATGATAACTAAGTAAAATGTGCCATTCAGTATAAATCAATTCTAACTCAATGATAACTAAGTAAAATGTGCCATTCAGTAGAAATCAATTCTTACTCCATGATAACTAAGTAAAATGTGCCATTAAGTATAAATCAATTCTTACTCCATGATACCTAAGTAAAATGTGCCATTCAATATAAATCAATTCTTACCCCATGATAACTAAGTAAAATGTGCCAATCAGTATAAATCAATTCATACTCCATGATAACTAAGTAAAATGTGCCATTCAGTATAAATCAATTCTTACTCCATGACAACTAAGTAAAATGTGTCATTAAGTAGAAATCAATTCTTACTCCATGATAACTAAGTAAAATGTGCCATTAAGTATAAATCAATTCTTACTCCATGATAACTAAGTAAAATGTGCCATTCAATATAAATCAATTCTTACCCCATGATAACTAAGTAAAATCTGCCATTCAGTATAAATCAATTCATACTCCATGATGACTAAGTAAAATGTTTCATTCAGTATAAATCAATTCTTACTCCATGATAACTAAATAAAATGTGCCATTCAATACAAATCAATTCTTACTCCATGCTAACTAAGTAAAATGTGCCATTAAGTATAAATCAATTCTTACCCCATGATAACTAAGTAAAATGTGCCATTAAGTATAAATCAATTCTCACTCCATGATAACTAAGTCAAATGTGCCATTCAGTATAAAGCAATTCTACTCCATGATAACTAAGTAAAATGTGCCATTAAGTATAAATCAATTCTCACTCCATGATAACTAAGTCAAATGTGCCATTCAGTATAAATCAATTCTACTCCATGATAACTAAGTAAAATGTGCCTTTCAGTAGAAATCAATTCTTACTCCATGATAACTAAGTAAAATGTGCCATTCAGTAGAAATCAATTCTACTCCATGATAACTAAGTAAAATGTGCCATTCAGTAGAAATCAATTCTTACTCCATGACAACTAAGTAAAATGTGCCATTAAGTATAAATCAATTCTTACTCCATGATAACTAAGTAAAATGTGCCATTCAGTGGAAATCAATTCTACTCCATGATAACTAAGTAAAATGTGCCATTCAGTAGAAATCAATTCTTACTCCATGATAACTAAGTAAAATGTGCCATTCAGTAGAAATCAATTCTTACTCCATGATAACTAAGTAAAATGTGCCATTCAGTATAAATCAATTATTACCCCATGATAACTAAGTAAAATGTGCCATTCAGTATAAATCAATTTATACTCCATGATAACTAAGTAAAATGTGCCATTCGGTATAAATCAATTCTTTCTCCATGATAACTAAGTAAAATGTTTCATTCAGTATAAATCAATTCTTACTCCATGATAACTAAGTAAAATGTGCCATTCAGTATAAATCAATTCTAACTCCATGATAACTAAGTAAAATGTGCCATTCAGTAGAAATCAATTCTTACTCCATGATAACTAAGTAAAATGTGCCATTAAGTATAAATCAATTCTTACTCCATGATAACTAAGTAAAATGTGCCATTCAATATAAATCAATTCTTACCCCATGATAACTAAGTAAAATGTGCCATTCAGTATAAATCAATTCATACTCCATGATAACTAAGTAAAATGTGCCATTCAGTATAAATCAATTCTTACTCCATGATAACTAAGTAAAATGTGTCATTCAGTAGAAATCAATTCTTACTCCATGATAACTAAGTAAAATGTGCCATCAAGTATAAATCAATTCTTACTCCATGATAACTAAGTAAAATGTGCCATTTAATATAAATCAATTCTTACCCCATGATAACTAAGTAAAATGTGCCATTCAGTATAAATCAATTCATACTCCATGATAACTAAGTAAAATGTTTCATTCAGTATAAATCAATTCTTACTCCATGATAACTAAGTAAAATGTGCCATTCAATACAAATCAATTCTTACTCCATGCTAACTAAGTAAAATGTGCCATTAAGTATAAATCAATTCTTACCCCATGATAACTAAGTAAAATGTGCCATTCAGTATAAATCACTTCTTACTCCATGATAACTAAGTAAAATGTGCCATTCAGTATAAATCAATTATTACTCCATGATAACTAAGTAAAATGTGCCATTCAGTATAAATCAATTCTTACTCCATGATAACTAAGTGAAATGTGCCATTAGGTATAAATCAATTCTCACTCCATGATAACTAAGTAAAATGTGCCATTCAGTAGAAATCAATTCTTACTCCATGATAACTAAGTAAAATGTGCCATTCAGTAGAAATCAATTATTACTCCATGATAACTAAGTAAAATGTGCCATTCAGTATAAATCAATTATTATACCATGATAACTAAGTAAAATGTGCCATTCAGTATAAATCAATTCATACTCCATGATAACTAAGTAAAATGTGCCATTCAGTATAAATCAATTCATACTCCATGATAACTAAGTAAAATGTGCCATTCAGTATAAATCAATTCTTACTCCATGATAACTAAGTAAAATGTGCCATTCAGTATAAATCAATTCTTACTCCATGATAACTAAGTAAAATGTGCCATTCAGTGGAAATCAATTCTACTCCATGATAACTAAGTAAAATGTGCCATTCAGTAGAAATCAATTCTTACTCCATGATAACTAAGTAAAATGTGCCATTAAGTAGAAATCAATTCTTACTCCATGATAACTAAGTAAAATGTGCCATTCAGTATAAATCAATTATTACCACATGATAACTAAGTAAAATGTGCCATTCAGTATAAATCAATTCATACTCCATGATAACTAAGTAAAATGTGCCATTCAGTATAAATCAATTCTTACTCCATGATAACTAAGTAAAATGTTTCATTGAGTATAAATCAATTCTTACTCCATGATAACTAAGTAAAATGTGCCATTCAATACAAATCAATTCTTACTCCATGCTAACTAAGTAAAATGTGCCATTAAGTATAAATCAATTCTTACCCCATGATAACTAAGTAAAATGTGCCATTCAGTATAAATCACTTCTTACTCCATGATAACTAAGTAAAATGTGCCATTCAGTATAAATCAATTCTTACTCCATGATAACTAAGTAAAATGTGCCATTCAGTATAAATCAATTCTTACTCCATGATAACTAAGTGAAATGTGCCATTAAGTATAAATCAATTCTCACTCCATGATAACTAAGTCAAATGTGCCATTCAGTATAAATCAATTCTACTCCATAATAACTAAGTAAAATGTGCCATTCAGTAGAAATCAATTCTTACTCCATGATAACTAAGTAAAATGTGCCATTCAGTAGAAATCAATTCTACTCCATGATAACTAAGTAAAATGTGCCATTCAGTAGAAATCAATTCTTACTCCATGATATCTAAGTAAAATGTGCCATTAAGTATCAATCAATTCTTGCTCCATGGTAACTAAGTAAAATGTGCCATTCAGTGGAAATCAATTCTACTCCATGATAACTAAGTAAAATGTGCCATTCAGTAGAAATCAATTCTTACTCCATGATAACTAAGTAAAATGTGCCATTCAGTAGAAATCAATTCTTACTCCATGATAACTAAGTAAAATGTGCCGTTCAGTATAAATCAATTATTACCCCATGATAACTAAGTAAAATGTGCCATTCAGTATAAATCAATTCATACTCCATGATAACTAAGTAAAATGTGCCATTCGGTATAAATCAATTCTTACTCCATGATAACTAAGTAAAAGGTTTCATTCAGTATAAATCAATTCTTACTCCATGATAACTAAGTAAAATGTGCCATTCAATACAAATCAATTCTTACTCCATGATAACTAAGTAAAATGTGCCATTAAGTATAAATCAATTCTTACCCCATGATAACTAAGTAAAATGTGCCATTCAGTATAAATCAATTCTTACTCCATGATAACTAAGTAAAATGTGCCATTCAGTATAAATCAATTCTTACTCCATGATAACTAAGTGAAATGTGCCATTAAGTATAAATCAATTCTCACTCCATGATAACTAAGTCAAATGTGCCATTCAGTATAAATCAATTCTACTCCATGATAACTAAGTAAAATGTGCCGTTCAGTATAAATCAATTATTACTCCATGATAACTAAGTAAAATGTGCGACTCAGTAGAAATCAATTCTTACTCCATGATAACTAAGTAAAATGTGCCATTCAGTATAAATCAATTCTTACTCCATGATAACTAAATAAATGTGCCATTCAGTATAAATCAATTCTCACTCCATGATAACTAAGTAAAATGTGCCATTCAGTATAAATCAATTCTTACTCCATGATAACTAAGTAAAATGTGCCATTCAAGATAAATCAATTCTTACCCCATGATAACTAAGTAAAATGTGCCATTCAGAATAAATCAATTCTTACTCCATGATAACTAAGTAAAATGTGCCATTCAGTATAAATCAATTCTTACTCCATGATAACTAAGTAAAATGTGCCATTCAGTATAAATCAATTCTTACTCCATGATAACTAAATAAATGTGCCATTCAGTATAAATCAATTCTTACTCCATGATAACTAAGTAAAATGTGCCATTCAGTATAAATCAATTCTTCCTCCATGATAACTAAGTAAAATGTGCCATTCAGTAGAAATCAGATTTTACTCTGTGATAACTAAGTAAAATGTGCCATTCAGTATAAATAAATTCTTACTCCATGATAACTAAGTAAAATGTGCCATTCAGTATAAATAAATTCTTACCCCATGATAACTAAGTAAAATGTGCCATTCAGTATAAATAAATTCTTACTCCATGATAACTAAGTAAAATGTGCCATTCAGTATAAATCAATTCTTACTCCATGATAACTAAGTAAAATGTGCCATTCAGTATAAATCAATTATACTCCATTTTAACTAAGTAAAATGTGCCATTCAGTATAAATTAATTCTTACCCCATGATAACTAAGTAAAATGTGCCATTCAGTATAAATCAATTCTTACTCCATGATAACTAAGTAAAATGTGCCATTCAGTATAAATCAATTCCTACTCCATGATAACTAAGTTAAATGTGCCATTCAGTATAAATCAATTCTTACTCCATGATAACTAAGTAAAATGTGCCATTCAGTATAAATCAATTCTAACTCCATGATAACTAAGTAAAATGTGCCATTCAGTAGAAATCAATTCTTACTCCATGATAACTAAGTAAAATGTGCCATTAAGTATAAATCAATTCTTACTCCATGATACCTAAGTAAAATGTGCCATTCAATATAAATCAATTCTTACCCCATGATAACTAAGTAAAATGTGCCAATCAGTATAAATCAATTCATACTCCATGATAACTAAGTAAAATGTGCCATTCAGTATAAATCAATTCTTACTCCATGACAACTAAGTAAAATGTGTCATTAAGTAGAAATCAATTCTTACTCCATGATAACTAAGTAAAATGTGCCATTAAGTATAAATCAATTCTTACTCCATGATAACTAAGTAAAATGTGCCATTCAATATAAATCAATTCTTACCCCATGATAACTAAGTAAAATCTGCCATTCAGTATAAATCAATTCATACTCCATGATGACTAAGTAAAATGTTTCATTCAGTATAAATCAATTCTTACTCCATGATAACTAAGTAAAATGTGCCATTCAATACAAATCAATTCTTACTCCATGCTAACTAAGTAAAATGTGCCATTAAGTATAAATCAATTCTTACCCCATGATAACTAAGTAAAATGTGCCATTAAGTATAAATCAATTCTCACTCCATGATAACTAAGTCAAATGTGCTGTTCAGTATAAATCAATTCTACTCCATGATAACTAAGTAAAATGTGCCATTAAGTATAAATCAATTCTCACTCCATGATAACTAAGTCAAATGTGCCATTCAGTATAAATCAATTCTACTCCATGATAACTAAGTAAAATGTGCCTTTCAGTAGAAATCAATTCTTACTCCATGATAACTAAGTAAAATGTGCCATTCAGTAGAAATCAATTCTACTCCATGATAACTAAGTAAAATGTGCCATTCAGTAGAAATCAATTCTTACTCCATGACAACTAAGTAAAATGTGCCATTAAGTATAAATCAATTCTTACTCCATTATAACTAAGTAAAATGTGCCATTCAGTGGAAATCAATTCTACTCCATGATAACTAAGTAAAATGTGCCATTCAGTAGAAATCAATTCTTACTCCATGATAACTATGTAAAATGTGCCATTCAGTAGAAATCAATTCTTACTCCATGATAACTAAGTAAAATGTGCCATTCAGTATAAATCAATTATTACCCCATGATAACTAAGTAAAATGTGCCATTCAGTATAAATCAATTTATACTCCATGATAACTAAGTAAAATGTGCCATTCGGTATAAATCAATTCTTTCTCCATGATAACTAAGTAAAATATTTCATTCAGTATAAATCAATTCTTACTCCATGATAACTAAGTTAAATGTGCCATTCAGTATAAATCAATTCTTACTCCATGATAACTAAGTAAAATGTGCAATTCAGTATAAATCAATTCTAACTCCATGATAACTAAGTAAAATGTGCCATTTAGTAGAAATCAATTCTTACTCCATGATAACTAAGTAAAATGTGCCATTAAGTATAAATCAATTCTTACTCCATGATAACTAAGTAAAATGTGCCATTCAATATAAATCAATTCTTACCCCATGATAACTAAGTAAAATGTGCCAATCAGTATAAATCAATTCATACTCCATGATAACTAAGTAAAATGTGCCATTCAGTATAAATCAATTCTTACTCCATGACAACTAAGTAAAATGTGTCATTAAGTAGAAATCAATTCTTACTCCATGATAACTAAGTAAAATGTGCCATTAAGTATAAATCAATTCTTACTCCATGATAACTAAGTAAAATGTGCCATTCAGTATAAATCAATTCTTACTCCATGACAACTAAGTAAAATGTGTCATTAAGTAGAAATCAATTCTTACTCCATGATAACTAAGTAAAATGTGCCATTAAGTATAAATCAATTCTTACTCCATGATAACTAAGTAAAATGTGCCATTCAATATAAATCAATTCTTACCCCATGATAACTAAGTAAAATCTGCCATTCAGTATAAATCAATTCATACTCCATGATGACTAAGTAAAATGTTTCATTCAGTATAAATCAATTCTTACTCCATGATAACTAAGTAAAATGTGCCATTTAATACAAATCAATTCTTACTCCATGCTAACTAAGTAAAATGTGCCATTAAGTATAAATCAATTCTTACCCCATGATAACTAAGTAAAATGTGCCATTAAGTATAAATCAATTCTCACTCCATGATAACTAAGTCAAATGTGCCATTCAGTATAAATCAATTCTACTCCATGATAACTAAGTAAAATGTGCCATTAAGTATAAATGAATTCTCACTCCATGATAACTAAGTCAAATGTGCCATTCAGTATAAATCAATTCTACTCCATGATAACTAAGTAAAATGTGCCTTTCAGTAGAAATCAATTCTTACTCCATGATAACTAAGTAAAATGTGCCATTCAGTAGAAATCAATTCTACTCCATGATAACTAAGTAAAATGTGCCATTCAGTAGAAATCAATTCTTACTCCATGACAACTAAGTAAAATGTGCCATTAAGTATAAATCAATTCTTACTCCATGATAACTAAGTAAAATGTGCCATTCAGTGGAAATCAATTCTACTCCATGATAACTAAGTAAAATGTGCCATTCAGTAGAAATCAATTCTTACTCCATGATAACTAAGTAAAATGTGCCATTCAGTAGAAATCAATTCTTACTCCATGATAAATAAGTAAAATGTGCCATTCAGTATAAATCAATTATTACCCCATGATAACTAAGTAAAATGTGCCATTCAGTATAAATCAATTTATACTCCATGATAACTAAGTAAAATGTGCCATTCGGTATAAATCAATTCTTTCTCCATGATAACTAAGTAAAATGTTTCATTCAGTATAAATTAATTCTTACTCCATGATAACTAAGTAAAATGTGCCATTCAGTATAAATCAATTCTAACTCCATGATAACTAAGTAAAATGTGCCATTCAGTAGAAATCAATTCTTACTCCATGATAACTAAGTAAAATGTGCCATTAAGGATAAATCAATTCTTACTCCATGATAACTAAGTAAAATGTGCCATTCAATATAAATCAATTCTTACCCCATGATAACTAAGTAAAATGTGCCATTCAGTATAAATCAATTCATACTCCATGATAACTAAGTAAAATGTGCCATTCAGTATAAATCAATTCTTACTCCATGATAACTAAGTAAAATGTGTCATTCAGTAGAAATCAATTCTTACTCCATGATAACTAAGTAAAATGTGCCATTAAGTATAAATCAATTCTTACTCCATGATAACTAAGTAAAATGTGCCATTTAATATAAATCAATTCTTACCCCATGATAACTAAGTAAAATGTGCCATTCAGTATAAATCAATTCATACTCCATGATAACTAAGTAAAATGTTTCATTCAGTATAAATCAATTCTTACTCCATGATAACTAAGTAAAATGTGCCATTAAGTATAAATCAATTCTTACCCCATGATAACTAAGTAAAATGTGCCATTCAGTATAAATCAATTATTACCCCATGATAACTAAGTAAAATGTGCCATTCAGTATAAATCAATTTATACTCCATGATAACTAAGTAAAATGTGCCATTCGGTATAAATCAATTCTTTCTCCATGATAACTAAGTAAAATGTTTCATTCAGTATAAATTAATTCTTACTCCATGATAACTAAGTAAAATGTGCCATTCAGTATAAATCAATTCTAACTCCATGATAACTAAGTCAAATGTGCCATTCAGTATAAATCAATTCTACTCCATGATAACTAAGTAAAATGTGCCATTCAGTAGAAATCAATTCTTACTCCATGATAACTAAGTAAAATGTGCCATTCAGTAGAAATCAATTCTACTCCATGACAACTAAGTAAAATGTGCCATTAAGTATAAATCAATTCTTACTCCATGATAACTAAGTAAAATGTGCCATTCAGTGGAAATCAATTTTACTCCATGATAACTAAGTAAAATGTGCCATTCAGTAGAAATCAATTCTTACTCCATGATAACTAAGTAAAATGTGCCATTCAGTAGAAATCAATTATTACTCCATGATAACTAAGTAAAATGTGCCATTCAGTATAAATCAATTATTACCCCATGATAACTAAGTAAAATGTGCCATTCAGTATAAATCAATTCATACTCCATGATAACTAAGTAAAATGTGCCATTCAGTATAAATCAATTCATACTCCATGATAACTAAGTAAAATGTGCCATTCAGTATAAATCAATTCTTACTCCATGATAACTAAGTAAAATGTGCCATTCAGTATAAATCAATTCTTACTCCATGATAACTAAGTAAAATGTGCCATTCAGTGGAAATCAATTCTACTCCATGATAACTAAGTAAAATGTGCCATTCAGTAGAAATCAATTCTTACTCCATGATAACTAAGTAAAATGTGCCATTAAGTAGAAATCAATTCTTACTCCATGATAACTAAGTAAAATGTGCCATTCAGTATAAATCAATTATTACCACATGATAACTAAGTAAAATGTGCCATTCAGTATAAATCAATTCATACTCCATGATAACTAAGTAAAATGTGCCATTCAGTATAAATCAATTCATACTCCATGATAACTAAGTGAAATGTGCCATTCAGTATAAATCAATTCTTACTCCATGATAACTAAGTAAAATGTGTCATTCAGTAGAAATCAATTCTTACTCCATGATAACTAAGTAAAATGTGCCATTAAGTATAAATCAATTCTTACTCCATGATAACTAAGTAAAATGTGCCATTCAATATAAATCAATTCTTACCCCATGATAACTAAGTAAAATGTGCCATTGAGTAGAAATCAATTCATACTCCATGATAACTAAGTAAAATGTGCCATTCAGTATAAATCAATTCTTACTCCATGATAACTAAGTAAAATGTTTCATTGAGTATAAATCAATTCTTACTCCATGATAACTAAGTAAAATGTGCCATTCAATACAAATCAATTCTTACTCCATGCTAACTAAGTAAAATGTGCCATTAAGTATAAATCAATTCTTACCCCATGATAACTAAGTAAAATGTGCCATTCAGTATAAATCACTTCTTACTCCATGATAACTAAGTAAAATGTGCCATTCAGTATAAATCAATTCTTACTCCATGATAACTAAGTAAAATGTGCCATTCAGTATAAATCAATTCTTACTCCATGATAACTAAGTGAAATGTGCCATTAAGTATAAATCAATTCTCACTCCATGATAACTAAGTCAAATGTGCCATTCAGTATAAATCAATTCTACTCCATAATAACTAAGTAAAATGTGCCATTCAGTAGAAATCAATTCTTACTCCATGATAACTAAGTAAAATGTGCCATTCAGTAGAAATCAATTCTACTCCATGATAACTAAGTAAAATGTGCCATTCAGTAGAAATCAATTCTTACTCCATGATATCTAAGTAAAATGTGCCATTAAGTATCAATCAATTCTTGCTCCATGGTAACTAAGTAAAATGTGCCATTCAGTGGAAATCAATTCTACTCCATGATAACTAAGTAAAATGTGCCATTCAGTCTAAATCAATTCTTACTCCATGATAACTAAGTAAAATGTGCCATTCAGTAGAAATCAATTCTTACTCCATGATAACTAAGTAAAATGTGCCGTTCAGTATAAATCAATTATTACCCCATGATAACTAAGTAAAATGTGCCATTCAGTATAAATCAATTCATACTCCATGATAACTAAGTAAAATGTGCCATTCGGTATAAATCAATTCTTACTCCATGATAACTAAGTAAAAGGTTTCATTCAGTATAAATCAATTCTTACTCCATGATAACTAAGTAAAATGTGCCATTCAATACAAATCAATTCTTACTCCATGATAACTAAGTAAAATGTGCCATTAAGTATAAATCAATTCTTACCCCATGATAACTAAGTAAAATGTGCCATTCAGTATAAATCAATTCTTACTCCATGATAACTAAGTAAAATGTGCCATTCAGTATAAATCAATTCTTACTCCATGATAACTAAGTGAAATGTGCCATTAAGTATAAATCAATTCTCACTCCATGATAACTAAGTCAAATGTGCCATTCAGTATAAATCAATTCTACTCCATGATAACTAAGTAAAATGTGCCGTTCAGTATAAATCAATTATTACTCCATGATAACTAAGTAAAATGTGCGACTCAGTAGAAATCAATTCTTACTCCATGATAACTAAGTAAAATGTGCCATTCAGTATAAATCAATTCTTACTCCATGATAACTAAATAAATGTGCCATTCAGTATAAATCAATTCTCACTCCATGATAACTAAGTAAAATGTGCCATTCAGTATAAATCAATTCTTACTCCATGATAATTAAGTAAAATGTGCCATTCAAGATAAATCAATTCTTACCCCATGATAACTAAGTAAAATGTGCCATTCAGAATAAATCAATTCTTACTCCATGATAACTAAGTAAAATGTGCCATTCAGTATAAATCAATTCTTACTCCATGATAACTAAGTAAAATGTGCCATTCAGTATAAATCAATTCTTACTCCATGATAACTAAATAAATGTGCCATTCAGTATAAATCAATTCTTACTCCATGATAACTAAGTAAAATGTGCCATTCAGTATAAATCAATTCTTCCTCCATGATAACTAAGTAAAATGTGCCATTCAGTAGAAATCAGATTTTACTCTGTGATAACTAAGTAAAATGTGCCATTCAGTATAAATAAATTCTTACTCCATGATAACTAAGTAAAATGTGCCATTCAGTATAAATAAATTCTTACCCCATGATAACTAAGTAAAATGTGCCATTCAGTATAAATAAATTCTTACTCCATGATAACTAAGTAAAATGTGCCATTCAGTATAAATCAATTCTTACTCCATGATAACTAAGTAAAATGTGCCATTCAGTATAAATCAATTATACTCCATTTTAACTAAGTAAAATGTGCCATTCAGTATAAATTAATTCTTACCCCATGATAACTAAGTAAAATGTGCCATTCAGTATAAATCAATTCTTACTCCATGATAACTAAGTAAAATGTGCCATTCAGTATAAATCAATTCCTACTCCATGATAACTAAGTTAAATGTGCCATTCAGTATAAATCAATTCTTACTCCATGATAACTAAGTAAAATGTGCCATTCAGTATAAATCAATTCTAACTCCATGATAACTAAGTAAAATGTGCCATTCAGTAGAAATCAATTCTTACTCCATGATAACTAAGTAAAATGTGCCATTAAGTATAAATCAATTCTTACTCCATGATAACTAAGTAAAATGTGCCATTCAATATAAAACAATTCTTACCCCATGATAACTAAGTAAAATGTGCCAATCAGTATAAATCAATTCATACTCCATGATAACTAAGTAAAATGTGCCATTCAGTATAAATCAATTCTTACTCCATGACAACTAAGTAAAATGTGTCATTAAGTAGAAATCAATTCTTACTCCATGATAACTAAGTAAAATGTGCCATTAAGTATAAATCAATTCTTACTCCATGATAACTAAGTAAAATGTGCCATTCAATATAAATCAGTTCTTACCCCATGATAACTAAGTAAAATCTGCCATTCAGTATAAATCAATTCATACTCCATGATGACTAAGTAAAATGTTTCATTCAGTATAAATCAATTCTTACTCCATGATAACTAAGTAAAATGTGCCATTCAATACAAATCAATTCTTACTCCATGCTAACTAAGTAAAATGTGCCATTAAGTATAAATCAATTCTTACCCCATGATAACTAAGTAAAATGTGCCATTCAGTATAAATCACTTCTTACTCCATGATAACTAAGTAAAATGTGCCATTCAGTATAAATCAATTCTTACTCCATGATAACTAAGTAAAATGTGCCATTCAGTATAAATCAATTCTTACTCCATGATAACTAAGTGAAATGTGCCATTAAGTATAAATCAATTCTCACTCCATGATAACTAAGTCAAATGTGCCATTCAGTATAAATCAATTCTACTCCATGATAACTAAGTAAAATGTGCCATTCAGTAGAAATCAATTCTTACTCCATGATAACTAAGTAAAATGTGCCATTCAGTAGAAATCAATTCTACTCCATGATAACTAAGTAAAATGTGCCATTCAGTAGAAATCAATTCTTACTCCATGACAACTAAGTAAAATGTGCCATTAAGTATAAATCAATTCTTACTCCATGATAACTAAGTAAAATGTGCCATTCAGTGGAAATCAATTCTACTCCATGATAACTAAGTAAAATGTGCCATTCAGTAGAAATCAATTCTTACTCCATGAAAACTAAGTAAAATGTGCCATTCAGTAGAAATCAATTCTTACTCCATGATAACTAAGTAAAATGTGCCATTCAGTATAAATCAATTATTAAACAATGATAACTAAGTAAAATGTGCCATTCAGTATAAATCAATTTATACTCCATGATAACTAAGTAAAATGTGCCATTCGGTATAAATCAATTCTTTCTCCATGATAACTAAGTAAAATGTTTCATTCAGTATAAATCAATTCTTACTCCATGATAACTAAGTAAAATGTGCCATTCAATACAAATCAATTCTTACTCCATGATAACTAAGTAAAATGTGCCATTAAGTATAAATCAATTCTTACCCCATGATAACTAAGTAAAATGTGCCATTCAGTATAAATCAATTCTTACTCCATGATAACTAAGTAAAATGTGCCATTCAGTATAAATCAATTCTTACTCCATGATAACTAAGTCAAATGTGCCATTAAGTATAAATCAATTCTCACTCCATGA
The DNA here is from genome assembly GCA_029339505.1 of Unio delphinus. Taxonomy (NCBI): domain Eukaryota; kingdom Metazoa; phylum Mollusca; class Bivalvia; order Unionida; family Unionidae; genus Unio; species Unio delphinus. The sequence goes on from JAQISU010000119.1 coordinate 1,597,509, forward strand.
TAACTAAGTCAAATGTGCCATTCAGTATAAATCAATTCTACTCCATGATAACTAAGTAAAATGTGCCGTTCAGTATAAATCAATTATTACTCCATGATACCTAAGTAAAATGTGCGACTCAGTAGAAATCAATTGTACTCCATGATAACTAAGTAAAACGTGCCATTCAGTAGAAATCAATTCTTACTCCATGATAACTAAGTAAAATGTGCCATTAAGTGGAAATCAATTCTACTCCATGATAACTAAGTAAAATGTGCCATTCAGTATAAATCAATTCTTACTCCATGATAACTAAGTAAAATGTGCCATTCAGTAGAAATCTATTCTTACTCCATGATAACTAAGTTAAATGTGCCATTCAGTATAAATCAATTCTTACTCCATGATAACTAAGTAAAATGTGCCATTCAGTATAAATCAATTCTAACTCCTTGATAACTAAGTAAAATGTGCCATTCAGTAGAAATCAATTCTTACTCCATGATAACTAAGTAAAATGTGCCATTAAGTAAAAATCAATTCTTACTCCATGATAACTAAGTAAAATGTGCCATTCAATATAAATCAATTCTTACCCCATGATAACTAAGTAAAATGTATCATTCAGTATAAATCAATTCATACTCCATGATAACTAGGTAAAATGTGCCATTCGGTATAAATCAATTCTTACTCCATGATAACTAAGTAAAATGTGTCATTCAGTAGAAATCAATTCTTACTCCATGATAACTAAGTAAAATGTGCCATTAAGTATAAATCAATTCTTACTCCATGATAACTAAGTAAAATGTGCCATTCAATATAAATCAATTCTTACCCCATGATAACTAAGTAAAATGTGCCATTCAGTATAAATCAATTCATACTCCATGATAACTAAGTAAAATGTGCCATTCAGTATAAATCAATTCTTACTCCATGATAACTAAGTAAAATGTTTCATTCAGTATAAATCAATTCTTACTCCATGATAACTAAGTAAAATGTGCCATTGAATACAAATCAATTCTTACTCCATGATAACTAAGTAAAATGTGCCATTCAGTAGAAATCAATTCTAACTCCATGATAACTAAGTAAAATGTGCCATTCAGTAGAAATCAATTCTACTCCATGATAACTAAGTAAAATGTGCCATTCAGTAGAAATCAATTCTTACTCCATGACAACTAAGTAAAATGTGCCATTAAGTATAAATCAATTCTTACTCCATGATAACTAAGTAAAATGTGCCATTCAGTGGAAATCAATTCTACTCCATGATAACTAAGTAAAATGTGCCATTCAGTAGAAATCAATTCTTACTCCATGATAACTAAGTAAAATGTGCCATTCAGTAGAAATCAATTCTTACTCCATGATAACTAAGTAAAATGTGCCATTCAGTATAAATCAATTATTACCCCATGATAACTAAGTAAAATGTGCCATTCAGTATAAATCAATTTATACTCCATGATAACTAAGTAAAATGTGCCATTCGGTATAAATCAATTCTTTCACCATGATAACTAAGTAAAATGTTTCATTCAGTATAAATCAATTCTTACTCCATGATAACTAAGTAAAATGTGCCATTCAATACAAATCAATTCTTACTCCATGATAACTAAGTAAAATGTGCCATTAAGTATAAATCAATTCTTACCCCATGATAACTAAGTAAAATGTGCCATTCAGTATAAATCAATTCTTACTCCATGATAACTAAGTAAAATGTGCCATTCAGTATAAATCAATTCTTACTCCATGATAACTAAGTGAAATGTGCCATTAAGTATAAATCAATTCTCACTCCATGATAACTAAGTCAAATGTGCCATTCAGTATAAATCAATTCTACTCCATGATAACTAAGTAAAATGTGCCGTTCAGTATAAATCAATTATTACTTCATGATAACTAAGTAAAATGTGCGACTCAGTAGAAATCAATTCTACTCCATGATAACTAAGTAAAACGTGCCATTCAGTAGAAATCAATTCTTATTCCATGATAACTAAGTAAAATGTGCCATTCAGTGGAAATCAATTCTACTCCATGATAACTAAGTAAAATGTGCCATTCAGTAGAAATCAATTCTTACTCCATGATAACTAAGTAAAATGTGCCATTCAGTAGAAATCAATTCTTACTCCATGATAACTAAGTAAAATGTGCCGTTCAGTATAAATCAATTATTACCCCATGATAACTAAGTAAAATGTGCCATTCAGTATAAATCAATTCCTACTCCATGATAACTAAGTTAAATGTGCCATTCAGTATAAATCAATTCTTACTCCATGATAACTAAGTAAAATGTGCCATTCAGTATAAATCAATTCTAACTCCTTGATAACTAAGTAAAATGTGCCATTCAGTAGAAATCAATTCTTACGCCATGATAACTAAGTAAAATGTGCCATTAAGTATAAATCAATTCTTACTCCATGATAACTAAGTAAAATGTGCCATTCAATATAAATCAATTCTTACCCCATGATAACTAAGTAAAATGTATCATTCAGTATAAATCAATTCATACTCCATGATAACTAAGTAAAATGTGCCATTCGGTATAAATCAATTCTTACTCCATGATAACTAAGTAAAATGTGTCATTCAGTAGAAATCAATTCTTACTCCATGATAACTAAGTAAAATGTGCCATTAAGTATAAATCGATTCTTACTCCATGATAACTAAGTAAAATGTGCCATTCAATATAAATCAATTCTTACCCCATGATAACTAAGTAAAATGTGCCATTCAGTATAAATCAATTCATACTCCATGATAACTAAGTAAAATGTGCCATTCAGTATAAATCAATTCTTACTCCATGATAACTAAGTAAAATGTTTCATTCAGTATAAATCAATTCTTACTCCATGATAACTAAGTAAAATGTGCCATTCAATACAAATCAATTCTTACTCCATGATAACTAAGTAAAATGTGCCATTAAGTATAAATCAATTCTTACCCCATGATAACTAAGTAAAATGTGCCATTCAGTATAAATCACTTCTTACTCCATGATAACTAAGTAAAATGTGCCATACAGTATAAATCAATTCTTACTCCATGATAACTAAGTAAAATGTGCCATTCAGTATAAATCAATTCTTACTCCATGATAACTAAGTGAAATATGCCATTAACTATAAATCAATTCTCACTCCATGATAACTAAGTCAAATGTGCCATTCAGTATAAATCAATTCTACTCCATGATAACTAAGTAAAATGTGCCATTCAGTATAAATCAATTCTTACTCCATGATAACTAAGTAAAATGTGCCATTCAGTGGAAATCAATTCTACTCCATGATAACTAAGTAAAATGTGCCATTCAGTAGAAATCAATTCTTACTCCATGATAACTAAGTAAAACGTGCCATTCAGTAGAAATCAATTCTTACTCCATGATAACTAAGTAAAATGTGCCGTTCAGTATAAATCAATTTTTACCCCATGATAACTAAGTAAAATGTGCCATTCAGTATAAATCAATTCATACTCCATGATAACTAAGTAAAATGTGCCATTCAGTATAAATCAATTCTTACTCCATGATAACTAAGTAAAATCTTTCATTCAGTATAAATCAATTCTTACTCCATGATAACTAAGTAAAATGTGCCATTCAATACAAATCAATTCTTACTCCATGATAACTAAGTAAAATGTGCCATTCAGTATAAATCAATTCTTACTCCATGATAACTAAGTAAAATGTGCCATTCAGTATAAATCAATTCTTACTCCATGATAACTAAGTAAAATGTGAAGTTCAGTATAAATCAATTATTACCCCATGATAACTAAGTAAAATGTGCCATTAAGTATAAATCAATTCTTACTCCATGATAACTAAGTAAAATGTGCCATTCAGTGGAAATCAATTCTACTCCATGATAACTAAGTAAAATGTGCCATTCAGTAGAAATCAATTCTTACTCCATGATAACTAAGTAAAATGTGCCATTCAGTAGAAATCAATTCTTACTCCATGATAACTAAGTAAAATGTGCCGTTCAGTATAAATCAATTTTTACCCCATGATAACTAAGTAAAATGTGCCATTCAGTATAAATCAATTCATACTCCATGATAACTAAGTAAAATGTGCCATTCAGTATAAATCAATTCTTACTCCATGATAACTAAGTAAAATGTTTCATTCAGTATAAATCAATTCTTACTCCATGATAACTAAGTAAAATGTGCCATTCGATACAAATCAATTCTTACTCCATGATAACTAAGTAAAATTTGCCATTAAGTATAAATCAATTCTTACCCCATGATAACTAAGTAAAATGTGCCATTCAGTATAAATCAATTCTTACTCCATGATAACTAAGTAAAATGTGCCGTTCAGTATAAATCAATTATTACCCCATGATAACTAAGTAAAATGTGCCATTCAGTATAAATCAATTCCTACTCCATGATAACTAAGTTAAATGTGCCATTCAGTATAAATCAATTCTTACTCCATGATAACTAAGTAAAATGTGCCGTTCAGTATAAATCAATTATTACTCCATGATAACTAAGTAAAATGTGCCATTCAGTAGAAATCAATTCTTACTCCATGATAACTAAGTAAAATGTGCCGTTCAGTATAAATCAATTCTTACTCCATGATAACTAAGTAAAATGTGCCATTCAATATAAATCAATTCTTACCCCATGATAACTAATTAAAAAGTATCATTCAGTATAAATCAATTCATACTCCATGATAACTAAGTAAAATGTGCCAGTCAGTATAAATCAATTCTTACTCCATGATAACTAAGTAAAATGTGCCATTAAGTATAAATCAATTCTTACTCGATGATAACTAAGTAAAATGTGCCATTCAATATAAATCAATTCTTACCCCATGATAACTAAGTAAAATGTGCCATTCAGTATAAATCGATTCATACTCCATGATAACTAAGTAAAATGTGCCATTCAGTATAAATCAATTCTTACTCCATGATAACTAAGTAAAATGTTTCATTCAGTATAAATCAATTCTTACTCCATGATAACTAAGTAAAATGTGCCATTCAAGACAAATCAATTCTTACTCCATGATAACTAAGTAAAATGTGCCATTAAGTATAAATCAATTCATACTCCATGATAACTAAGTAAAATGTGCCATTAACTATAAATCAATTCTCACTCCATGATAACTAAGTCAAATGTGCCATTCAGTATAAATCAATTCTACTCCATGATAACTAAGTAAAATGTGCCATTCAGTATAAATCAATTCTTACTCCATGATAACTAAGTAAAATGTGCCATTCAGTGGAAATCAATTCTACTCTATGATAACTAAGTAAAATGTGCCATTCAGTAGAAATCAATTCTTACTCCATGATAACTAAGTAAAACGTGCCATTCAGTAGAAATCAATTCTTACTCCATGATAACTAAGTAAAATGTGCCGTTCAGTATAAATCAATTTTTACCCCATGATAACTAAGTAAAATGTGCCATTCAGTATAAATCAATTCATACTCCATGATAACTAAGTAAAATGTGCCATTCAGTATAAATCAATTCTTACTCCATGATAACTAAGTAAAATGTTTCATTCAGTTTAAATCAATTCTTACTCCATGATAACTAAGTAAAATGTGCCATTCAATACAAATCAATTCTTACTCCATGATAACTAAGTAAAATGTGCCATTCAGTATAAATCAATTCTTACTCCATGATAACTAAGTAAAATGTGCCATTCAGTATAAATCAATTCTTACTCCATGATAACTAAGTAAAATGTGAAGTTCAGTATAAATCAATTATTACCCCATGATAACTAAGTAAAATGTGCCATTAAGTATAAATCAATTCTTACTCCATGATAACTAAGTAAAATGTGCCATTCAGTGGAAATCAATTCTACTCCATGATAACTAAGTAAAATGTGCCATTCAGTAGAAATCAATTCTTACTCCATGATAACTAAGTAAAATGTGCCATTCAGTAGAAATCAATTCTTACTCCATGATAACTAAGTAAAATGTGCCGTTCAGTATAAATCAATTTTTACCCCATGATAACTAAGTAAAATGTGCCATTCAGTATAAATCAATTCATACTCCATGATAACTAAGTAAAATGTGCCATTCAGTATAAATCAATTCTTACTCCATGATAACTAAGTAAAATGTTTCATTCAGTATAAATCAATTCTTACTCCATGATAACTAAGTAAAATGTGCCATTCGATACAAATCAATTCTTACTCCATGATAACTAAGTAAAATTTGCCATTAAGTATAAATCAATTCTTACCCCATGATAACTAAGTAAAATGTGCCATTCAGTATAAATCAATTCTTACTCCATGATAACTAAGTAAAATGTGCCGTTCAGTATAAATCAATTATTACCCCATGATAACTAAGTAAAATGTGCCATTCAGTATAAATCAATTCCTACTCCATGATAACTAAGTTAAATGTGCCATTCAGTATAAATCAATTCTTACTCCATGATAACTAAGTAAAATGTGCCGTTCAGTATAAATCAATTATTACTCCATGATAACTAAGTAAAATGTGCCATTCAGTAGAAATCAATTCTTACTCCATGATAACTAAGTAAAATGTGCCGTTCAGTATAAATCAATTCTTACTCCATGATAACTAAGTAAAATGTGCCATTCAATATAAATCAATTCTTACCCCATGATAACTAATTAAAAAGTATCATTCAGTATAAATCAATTCATACTCCATGATAACTAAGTAAAATGTGCCATTCAGTATAAATCAATTCTTACTCCATGATAACTAAGTAAAATGTGTCATTCAGTAGAAATCAATTCTTACTCCATGATAACTAAGTAAAATGTGCTATTAAGTATAAATCAATTCTTACTCGATGATAACTAAGTAAAATGTGCCATTCAATATAAATCAATTCTTACCCCATGATAACTAAGTAAAATGTGCCATTCAGTATAAATCGATTCATACTCCATGATAACTAAGTAAAATGTGCCATTCAGTATAAATCAATTCTTACTCCATGATAACTAAGTAAAATGTTTCATTCAGTATAAATCAATTCTTACTCCATGATAACTAAGTAAAATGTGCCATTCAAGACAAATCAATTCTTACTCCATGATAACTAAGTAAAATGTGCCATTAAGTATAAATCAATTCATACTCCATGATAACTAAGTAAAATGTGCCATTCAGTATAAATCAATTCTTACTCCATGATAACTAAGTAAAATGTTTCATTCAGTATAAATCAATTCTTACTCCACGATAACTAAGTAAAATGTGCCATTCAATACAAATCAATTCTTACTCCATGATAACTAAGTAAAATGTGCCATTAAGTATAAATCAATTCTTACCCCATGATAACTAAGTAAAATGTGCCATTCAGTATAAATCAATTCTTTTTCCATGATAACTAAGTAAAATGTGCCATTCAGTATAAATCAATTCTTACTCCATGATAACTAAGTGAAATGTGCCATTCAGTAGAAATCAATTCTTACTCCATGATAACTAAGTAAAATGTGCCATTCAGTAGAAATCAATTCTTACTCCATGATAACTAAGTAAAATGTGCCATTCAGTATAAATAAATTCTTACTCCATGATAACTAAGTAAAATGTGCCATTCAGTATAAATAAATTCTTACCCCATGATAACTAAGTAAAATGTGCCATTCAGTATAAATCAATTCTTACTCCATGATAACTAAGTAAAATGTGCCATTCAGTATAAATCAATTCTTACTCCATGATAACTAAGTAAAATGTGCCATTCAGTATAAATCAATTCTTACTCCATGATAACTAAGTAAAATGTTTCATTCAGTATAAATCAATTCTTACTCCATGATAACTAAGTAAAATTTGCCATTCAAGACAAATTAATTCTTACTCCATGATAACTAAGTAAAATGTGCCATTAAGTATAAATCAATTCTTACCCCATGATAACTAAGTAAAATGTGCCATTCAGTATAAATCACTTCTTACTCCATGATAACTAAGTAAAATGTGCCATTCAGTATAAATCAATTCTTACTCCATGATAACTAAGTAAAATGTGCCATTCAGTATAAATCAATTCTTACTCCATGATAACTAAGTGAAATGTGCCATTAAGTATAAATCAATTCTCACTCCATGATAACTAAGTCAAATGTGCCATTCAGTATAAATCAATTCTACTCCATGATAACTAAGTAAAATGTGCCATTCAGTATAAATTAATTCTTACTCCATGATAACTAAGTAAAATTTGCCATTCAGTATAAATCAATTCTTACTCCATGATAACTAAGTAAAATGTGCCATTATGTATAAATCAATTCTTACTCCATGATAACTAAGTAAAATGTGCCATTCAGTGGAAATCAATTCTTACTCCATGATAACTAAGTAAAATGTGCCATTCAGTAGAAATCAATTCTTACTCCATGATAACTAAGTAAAATGTGCCATTCAGTAGAAATCAATTCTTACTCCATGATAACTAAGTAAAATGTGCCGTTCAGTATAAATCAATTATTACCCCATGATAACTAAGTAAAATGTGCCATTCAGTATAAATCAATTCATACTCCATGATAACTAAGTAAAATGTGCCATTCAGTATAAATCAATTCTTACTCCTTGATAACTAAGTAAAATGTTTCATTCAGTATAAATCAATTCTAACTCCATGATAACTAAGTAAAATGTGCCATTCAATACAAATCAATTCTTACTCCATGATAACTAAGTAAAATGTGCCATTAAGTATAAATCAATTCTTACCCCATGGTAACTAAGTAAAATGAGCCAATCAGTATAAATCAATTCTTAATCCATGATAACTAAGTAAAATGTGCCATTCAGTATAAATCAATTCTTACTCCATGATAACTAAGTGAAATGTGCCATTCAGTAGAAATCAATACTTACTCCATGATAACTAAGTAAAATGTGCCATTCAGTAGAAATCAATTCTTACTCCATGCTAACTAAGTAAAATGTGCCATTCAGTATAAATAAATTCTTACTCCATGATAACTAAGTAAAATGTGCCATTCAGTATAAATAAATTCTTACCCCATGATAACTAAGTAAAATGTGCCATTCAGTATAAATCAATTCTTACTCCATGATAACTAAGTAAAATGTGCCATTCAGTATAAATCAATTCTTACTCCATGATAACAAAGCAAAATGTGCCATTCAGTAGAAATCAATTCTACTCCATTTTAACTAAGTAAAATGTGCCATTCAGTATAAATCAATTCTTACCCCATGATAACTAAGTAAAATGTGCCATTCAGTATCAATCAATTCTTACTCCATGATAATTAAGTAAAATGTGCCATTCTGTATAAATCAATTCCTACTCTATGATAACTAAGTTGAATGTGCCATTCAGTATAAATCAATTCTTACTCCATGATAACTAAGTCAAATGTGCCATTCAGTATAAATCAATTCTTACTCCATGATAACTAAGTAAAATGTGCCATTCAGTATAAATCAATTCTTACTCCATGATAACTAAGTAAAATGTGCCATTCAGTATAAATCAATTCTTACTCCATGATAACTAAGTAAAATGTGCCATTCAGTATAAATAAATTCTTACCCCATGATAACTAAGTAAAATGTGCCATTCAGTATAAATCAATTCATACTCCATGATAACTAAGTAAAATGTGCCATTCACTATAAATCAATTCTTACTCCATGATAACTAAGTAAAATGTACCATTCAGTATAAATTAATTCTTACTCCATGATAACTAAGTAAAATGTGCCATTCAGTATAAATGAATTCTTACCCCATGATAACTAAGTAAAATGTGTCGTTCAGTAGAAATCAATTCTTACTCCATGATAACTAAGTAAAATGTGCCGTTCAGTATAAATCAATTATTACTCCATGACAACTAAGTAAAATGTGCCATTCAGTAGAAATCAATTCTTACTCCATGATAACTAAGCAAAATGTGCCATTCAGTATAAATCAATTCTACTCCATGATAACTAAGTAAAATGTGCCATTCAGTATAAATTAATTCTTACTCCATGATAACTAAGTAAAATGTGCCGTTCAGTATAAATCAATTCATACTTCATAATAATTAAGTAAAATGTGCCATTCAGTATAAATCAATTCTTACTCCATGATAACTAAGTAAAATGTGCCATTCAGTATAAATCAATTCTTACTCCATGATAACAAAGTAAAATGTGCTATTCAGTATAAATCAATTCTTACTCCATGATAACTAAGTAAAATGTGCCATTCAGTAGAAATCAATTCTTACCCCATGATAACTAAGTAAAATGTGCCGTTCAGTAGAAATCAATTCTTACTCCATGATAACTAAGTAAAATGTGCCGTTCAGTATAAATCAATTATTACTCCATGACAACTAAGTAAAATGTGCCATTCAGTAGAAATCAATTCTTACCCCATGATAACTAAGTAAAATGTGCCATTCAGTATAAATCAATTCTTACTCCATGATAACTAAGTAAAATGTGCCATTCAGTATAAATCAATTCTTACTCCATGATAACTAAGTGAAATGTGCCATTAAGTATAAATCAATTCTCACTCCATGATAACTAAGTCAAATGTGCCATTCAGTATAAATCAATTCTACTCCATGATAACTAAGTAAAATGTGCCGTTCAGTATAAATCAATTATTACTCCATGATAACTAAGTAAAATGTGCGACTCAGTAGAAATCAATTCTACTCCATGATAGCTAAGTAAAACGTGCCATTCAGTAGAAATCAACTCTTACTCCATGATAACTAAGTAAAATGTGCCATTAAGTATAAATCAATTCTTACTCCATGATAACTAAGTAAAATGTGCCATTCAGTGGAAATCAATTCTACTCCATGATAACTAAGTAAAATGTGCCATTCAGTAGAAATCAATTCTTACTCCATGATAACTAAGTAAAATGTGCCATTCAGTAGAAATCAATTCTTACTCCATGATAACTAAGTAAAATGTGCCGTTCAGTATAAATCAATTATTACCCCATGATAACTAAGTAAAATGTGCCATTCAGTATAAATCAATTCCTACTCCATGATAACTAAGTTAAATGTGCCATTCAGTATAAATCAATTCTTACTCCATGATAACTAAGTAAAATGTGCCATTCAGTATAAATCAATTCTAACTCCTTGATAACTAAGTAAAATGTGCCATTCAGTAGAAATCAATTCTTACTCCATGATAACTAAGTAAAATGTGCCATTAAGTATAAATCAATTCTTACTCCATGATAACTAAGTAAAATGTGCCATTCAATATAAATCAATTCTTACCCCATGATAACTAAGTAAAATGTATCATTCAGTATAAATCAATTCATACTCCATGATAACTAAGTAAAATGTGCCATTCGGTATAAATCAATTCTTACTCCATGATAACTAAGTAAAATGTGTCATTCAGTAGAAATCAATTCTTACTCCATGATAACTAAGTAAAATGTACCATTAAGTATAAATCAATTCTTACTCCATGATAACTAAGTAAAATGTGCCATTCAATATAAATCAATTCTTACCCCATGTTAACTAAGTAAAATGTGCCATTCAGTATAAATCAATTCATACTCCATGATAACTAAGTAAAATGTGCCATTCAGTATAAATCAATTCTTACTCCATGATAACTAAGTAAAATGTTTTATTCAGTATAAATCAATTCTTACTCCATGATAACTAAGTAAAATGTGCCATTCAGTATAAATCAATTCTTACTCCATGATAACTAAGTAAAATGTTTTATTCAGTATCAATCAATTCTTACTCCATGATAACTAAGTAAAATGTGCCATTCAGTATAAATCAATTCTTACTCCATGATAACTAAGTAATATGTGCCATTAAGTATAAATCACTTCTTACTCCATGATAACTAAGTAAAATGTGCCATTCAGTATAAATCAATTCTTACTCCATGATAACTAAGTAAAATGTGCCATTCAGTATAAATCAATACTTACTCCATGATAACTAAGTGAAATGTGCCATTAACTATAAATCAATTCTCACTCCATGATAACTAAGTCAAATGTGCCATTCAGTATAAATCAATTCTACTCCATGATAACTAAGTAAAATGTGCCATTGAGTATAAATCAATTCTTACTCCATGATAACTAAGTAAAATGTTTTATTCAGTATAAATCAATTCTTACTCCATGATAACTAATTAAAATGTGCCATTCAGTAGAAATCAATTCTTACTCCATGATAACTAAGTAAAATGTGCCATTAAGTATAAATCACTTCTTACTCCATGATAACTAAGTAAAATGTGCCATTCAGTATAAATCAATTCTTACTCCATGATAACTAAGTAAAATGTGCCATTCAGTATAAATCAATTCTACTCCATGATAACTAAGTAATATGTGCCATTAAGTATAAATCACTTCTTACTCCATGATAACTAAGTAAAATGTGCCATTCAGTATAAATCAATTCTTACTCCATGATAACTAAGTAAAATGTGCCATTCAGTATAAATCAATTCTTACTCCATGATAACTAAGTAAAATGTGCCATTCAGTATAAATCAATTCTAACTCCTTGATAACTAAGTAAAATGTGCCATTCAGTAGAAATCAATTCTTACTCCATGATAACTAAGTAAAATGTGCCATTAAGTATAAATCAATTCTTACTCCATGATAACTAAGTAAAATGTGCCATTCAATATAAATCAATTATTACTCCATGATAACTAAGTAAAATGTGCGACTCAGTAGAAATCAATTCTACTCCATGATAGCTAAGTAAAACGTGCCATTCAGTGGAAATCAATTCTTACTCCATGATAACTAAGTAAAATGTGCCATTAAGTATAAATCAATTCTTACTCCATGATAACTAAGTAAAATGTGCCATTCAGTGGAAATCAATTCCACTCCATGATAACTAAGTAAAATGTGCCATTCAGTAGAAATCAATTCTTACTCCATGATAACTAAGTAAAATGTGCCATTCAGTAGAAATCAATTCTTACTCCATGATAACTAAGTAAAATGTGCCGTTCAGTATAAATCAATTATTACCAAATGATAACTAAGTAAAATGTGCCATTCAGTATAAATCAATTCCTACTCCATGATAACTAAGTTAAATGTGCCATTCAGTATAAATCAATTCTTACTCCATGATAACTAAGTAAAATGTGCCATTCAGTATAAATCAATTCTAACTCCTTGATAACTAAGTAAAATGTGCCATTCAGTAGAAATCAATTCTTACTCCATGATAACTAAGTAAAATGTGCCATTAAGTATAAATCAATTCTTACTCCATGATAACTAAGTAAAATGTGCCATTCAATATAAATCAATTCTTACCCCATGATAACTAAGTAAAATGTATCATTCAGGATAAATCAATTCATACTCCATGATAACTAAGTAAAATGTGCCATTCGGTATAAATCAATTCTTACTCCATGATAACTAAGTAAAATGTGTCATTCAGTAGAAATCAATTCTTACTCCATGATAACTAAGTAAAATGTACCATTAAGTATAAATCAATTCTTACTCCATGATAACTAAGTAAAATGTGCCATTCAATATAAATCAATTCTTACCCCATGATAACTAAGTAAAATGTGCCATTCAGTATAAATCAATTCATACTCCATGATAACTAAGTAAAATGTGCCATTCAGTATAAATCAATTCTTACTCCATGATAACTAAGTAAAATGTTTTATTCAGTATAAATCAATTCTTACTCCATGATAACTAAGTAAAATGTGCCATTCAGTATAAATCAATTCTTACTCCATGATAACTAAGTAATATGTGCCATTAAGTATAAATCACTTCTTACTCCATGATAACTAAGTAAAATGTGCCATTCAGTATAAATCAATTCTTACTCCATGATAACTAAGTAAAATGTGCCATTCAGTATAAATCAATTCTTACTCCATGATAACTAAGTGAAATGTGCCATTAACTATAAATCAATTCTCACTCCATGATAACTAAGTCAAATGTGCCATTCAGTATAAATCAATTCTACTCCATGATAACTAAGTAAAATGTGCCATTGAGTATAAATCAATTCTTACTCCATGATAACTAAGTAAAATGTTTTATTCAGTATAAATCAATTCTTACTCCATGATAACTAAGTAAAATGTGCCATTCAGTAGAAATCAATTCTTACTCCATGATAACTAAGTAAAATGTGCCATTAAGTATAAATCACTTCTTACTCCATGATAACTAAGTAAAATGTGCCATTCAGTATAAATCAATTCTTACTCCATGATAACTAAGTGAAATGTGCCATTCAGTAGAAATCAATTCTTACTCCATGATAACTAAGTAAAATGTGCCATTCAGTAGAAATCAATTCTTACTCCATGCTAACTAAGTAAAATGTGCCATTCAGTATAAATAAATTCTTACTCCATGATAACTAAGTAAAATGTGCCATTCAGTATAAATAAATTCTTACCCCATGATAACTAAGTAAAATGTGCCATTCAGTATAAATCAATTCTTACTCCATGATAACTAAGTAAAATGTGCCATTCAGTATAAATCAATTCTTACTCCATAATAACTAAGCAAAATGTGCCATTCAGTAGAAATCAATTCTACTCCATTTTAACTAAGTAAAATGTGCCATTCAGTATAAATCAATTCTTACCCCATGATAACTAAGTAAAATGTGCCATTCAGTATCAATCAATTCTTACTCCATGATAATTAAGTAAAATGTGCCATTCTGTATAAATCAATTCCTACTCTATGATAACTAAGTTGAATGTGCCATTCAGTATAAATCAATTCTTACTCCATGATAACTAAGTCAAATGTGCCATTCAGTATAAATCAATTCTTACTCCATGATAACTAAGTAAAATGTGCCATTCAGTATAAATCAATTCTTACTCCATGATAACTAAGTAAAATGTGCCATTCAGTATAAATCAATTCTTACTCCATGATAACTAAGTAAAATGTGCCATTCAGTATAAATAAATTCTTACCCCATGATAACTAAGTAAAATGTGCCATTCAGTATAAATCAATTCATACTCCATGATAACTAAGTAAAATGTGCCACTCACTATAAATCAATTCTTACTCCATGATAACTAAGTAAAATGTACCATTCAGTATAAATTAATTCTTACTCCATGATAACTAAGTAAAATGTGCCATTCAGTATAAATGAATTCTTACCCCATGATAACTAAGTAAAATGTGTCGTTCAGTAGAAATCAATTCTTACTCCATGATAACTAAGTAAAATGTGCCGTTCAGTATAAATCAATTATTACTCCATGACACCTAAGTAAAATGTGCCATTCAGTAGAAATCAATTCTTACTCCATGATAACTAAGCAAAATGTGCCATTCAGTATAAATCAATTCTACTCCATGATAACTAAGTAAAATGTGCCATTCAGTATAAATTAATTCTTACTCCATGATAACTAAGTAAAATGTGCCGTTCAGTATAAATCAATTCATACTTCATAATAATTAAGTAAAATGTGCCATTCAGTATAAATCAATTCTTACTCCATGATAACTAAGTAAAATGTGCCATTCAGTATAAATCAATTCTTACTCCATGATAACAAAGTAAAATGTGCTATTCAGTATAAATCAATTCTTACTCCATGATAACTAAGTAAAATGTGCCATTCAGTAGAAATCAATTCTTACCCCATGATAACTAAGTAAAATGTGCCGTTCAGTAGAAATCAATTCTTACTCCATGATAACTAAGTAAAATGTGCCGTTCAGTATAAATCAATTATTACTCCATGACAACTAAGTAAAATGTGCCATTCAGTAGAAATCAATTCTTACCCCATGATAACTAAGTAAAATGTGCCATTCAGTATAAATCAATTCTTACTCCATGATAACTAAGTAAAATGTGCCATTCAGTATAAATCAATTCTTACTCCATGATAACTAAGTGAAATGTGCCATTAAGTATAAATCAATTCTCACTCCATGATAACTAAGTCAAATGTGCCATTCAGTATAAATCAATTCTACTCCATGATAACTAAGTAAAATGTGCCGTTCAGTATAAATCAATTATTACTCCATGATAACTAAGTAAAATGTGCGACTCAGTAGAAATCAATTCTACTCCATGATAGCTAAGGAAAACGTGCCATTCAGTAGAAATCAATTCTTACTCCATGATAACTAAGTAAAATGTGCCATTAAGTATAAATCAATTCTTACTCCATGATAACTAAGTAAAATGTGCCATTCAGTGGAAATCAATTTTACTCCATGATAACTAAGTAAAATGTGCCATTCAGAAGAAATCAATTCTTACTCCATGATAACTAAGTAAAATGTGCCATTCAGTAGAAATCAATTCTTACTCCATGATAACTAAGTAAAATGTGCCGTTCAGTATAAATCAATTATTACCCCATGATAACTAAGTAAAATGTGCCATTCAGTATAAATCAATTCCTACTCCATGATAACTAAGTTAAATGTGCCATTCAGTATAAATCAATTCTTACTCCATGATAACTAAGTAAAATGTGCCATTCAGTATAAATCAATTCTAACTCCTTGATAACTAAGTAAAATGTGCCATTCAGTAGAAATCAATTCTTACTCCATGATAACTAAGTAAAATGTGCCATTAAGTATAAATCAATTCTTACTCCATGATAACTAAGTAAAATGTGCCATTCAATATAAATCAATTCTTACCCCATGATAACTAAGTAAAATGTATCATTCAGTATAAATCAATTCATACTCCATGATAACTAAGTAAAATGTGCCATTCGGTATAAATCAATTCTTACTCCATGATAACTAAGTAAAATGTGTCATTCAGTAGAAATCAATTCTTACTCCATGATAACTAAGTAAAATGTACCATTAAGTATAAATCAATTCTTACTCCATGATAACTAAGTAAAATGTGCCATTCAATATAAATCAATTCTTACCCCATGATAACTAAGTAAAATGTGCCATTCAGTATAAATCAATTCATACTCCATGATAACTAAGTAAAATGTGCCATTCAGTATAAATCAATTCTTACTCCATGATAACTAAGTAAAATGTTTTATTCAGTATAAATCAATTCTTACTCCATGATAACTAAGTAAAATGTGCCATTCAGTATAAATCAATTCTTACTCCATGATAACTAAGTAATATGTGCCATTAAGTATAAATCACTTCTTACTCCATGATAACTAAGTAAAATGTGCCATTCAGTATAAATCAATTCTTACTCCATGATAACTAAGTAAAATGTGCCATTCAGTATAAATCAATTCTTACTCCATGATAACTAAGTGAAATGTGCCATTAACTATAAATCAATTCTCACTCCATGATAACTAAGTCAAATGTGCCATTCAGTATAAATCAATTCTACTCCATGATATCTAAGTAAAATGTGCCATTGAGTATAAATCAATTCTTACTCCATGATAACTAAGTAAAATGTTTTATTCAGTATAAATCAATTCTTACTCCATGATAACTAAGTAAAATGTGCCATTCAGTAGAAATCAATTCTTACTCCATGATAACTAAGTAAAATGTGCCATTAAGTATAAATCACTTCTTACTCCATGATAACTAAGTAAAATGTGCCATTCAGTATAAATCAATTCTTACTCCATGATAACTAAGTAAAATGTGCCATTCAGTATAAATCAATTCTTACTCCATGATAACTAAGTGAAATGTGCCATTAACTATAAATCAATTCTCACTCCATGATAACTAAGTCAAATGTGCCATTCAGTATAAATCAATTCTACTCCATGATAACTAAGTAAAATGTGCCATTGAGTATAAATCAATTCTTACTCCATGATAACTAAGTAAAATTTGCCATTCAGTATAAATCAATTCTTACTCCATGATAACTAAGTAAAATGTGCCATAAAGTATAAATCAATTCTACTCCATGATAACTTAGTAAAATGTGCCATTCAGTAGAAATCAATTCTTACTCCATGATAAGTAAGTAAAATGTGCCATTCAGTAGAAATCAATTCTTACTCCATAATAACTAAGTAAAATGTGCCGTTCAGTATAAATCAATTATTACCCCATGATAACTAAGTAAAATGTGCCATTCAGTATAAATCAATTCATACTCCATGATAACTAAGTAAAATGTGCCATTCAGTATAAATCAATTCTTACTCCATGATAACTAAGTAAAATGTGCCATTCAGTATAAATCAATTCTTACTCCATGATAACTAAGTAAAATGTGCCATTCAATACAAATCAATTCTTACTCCATGATAACTAAGTAAAACGTGCCATTCAATACAAATCAATTCTTACTCCATGATAACTAAGTAAACTGTGCCATTAAGTATAAATCAATTCTTACTCCATGATAACTAAGTAAAATGTGCCATTCAGTATAAATCAATTCTTACTCCATGATAACTAAGTAAAATGTGCGATTCAGTATAAATCAATTCTCACTCCATGATAACAAAGTCAAATGTGCCATTCAGTATAAATCAATTCTACTCCATGATAACTAAGTAAAATGTGCCGTTCAGTATAAATCAATTATTACTCCATGATAACTAAGTAAAATGTGCCATTCAGTAGAAATCAATTCTTCCTCCATGATAACTAAGTAAAATGTGCCATTCAGTAGAAATAAATTCTTACTCCATGATAACTAAGTAAAATGTGCCGTTCAGTAGAAATAAATTCTTACTCCATTATAACTAAGTAAAATGTGCCGTTCAGTATAAATCAATTATTACTCCATGATAACTAAGTAAAATGTGCCGTTCAGTATAAATCAATTATTACTCCATGATAACTAAGTAAAATGTGCCATTCAGTAGAAATCAATTCTTACTCCATGATAACTAAGTAAAATGTGCCATTAAGTATAAATCAATTCTTACTCCATGATAACTAAGTAAAATGTGCCATTCAATATAAATCAATTCTTACCCCATGATAACTAAGTAAAATGTGCCATTCAGTACAAATCAATTCATACTCCATGATAACTAAGTAAAATGTGCCATTCAGTATAAATCAATTCTTACTCCATGATAACTAAGTAAAATGTGTCATTCAGTAGAAATCAATTCTTACTCCATGATAACTAAGTAAAATGTGCCATTAAGTATAAATCAATTCTTACTCCATGATAACTAAGTAAAATGTGCCATTCAATATAAATCAATTCTTACCCCATGATAACTAAGTAAAATGTGCCATTCAGTATAAATCAACTCATACTCCATGATAACTAAGTAAAATGTGCCATTCAGTATAAATCAATTCTTACTCCATGATAACTAAGTAAAATGTTTCATTCAGTATAAATCAATTCTTACTCCATGATAACTAAGTAAAATGAGCCATTCAATACAAATCAATTCTTACTCCATGATAACTAAGTAAAATGTGCCATTCAGTATAAATCAATTCTTACCCAATGATAACTAAGTAAAATGTGCCATTCAGTATAAATCACTTCTTACTCCATGATAACTAAGTAAAATGTGCCATTCAGTATAAATCAATTCTTACTCCATGATAACTAAGTAAAATGTGCCATTCAGTATAAATCAATTCTTACTCCATGATAACTAAGTGAAATGTGCCATTAAGTATAAATCAATTCTCACTCCATGATAACTAAGTCAAATGTGCCATTCAGTATAAATCAATTCTACTCCATGATAACTAAGTAAAATGTGCCATTCAGTATAAATCAATTCTTACTCCATGATAACTAAGTAAAATTTGCCATTCAGTATAAATCAATTCTTACTCCATGATAACTAAGTAAAATGTGCCATTCAGTATAAATCAATTCTTACTCCATGCTAACTTTAGTAAAATGTGCCATTCAGTAGAAATCAATTCTACTCCATGATAACTAAGTAAAATGTGCCATTCAGTAGAAATCAATTCTTACTCCATGATAACTAAGTAAAATGTGCCATTAAGTATAAATCAATTCTTACTCCATGATAACTAAGTAAAAAGTGCCATTCAGTATAAATCAATTCTTACTCCAAGATAACTAGGTAAAAAGTGCCATTCAGTAGAAATCAATTCTTACTCCATGATAACTAAGTAAAATGTGCCGTTCAGTATAAATCAATTATTACTCCATGATAACTAAGTAAAATGTGCCATTCAGTAGAAATCAATTCTTACTCCATGATAACTAAGTAAAATGTGCCGTTCAGTATAAATCAATTCTTACTCCATGATAACTAAGTAAAATGTGCCATTCAATATAAATCTATTCTTACCCCATGATAATTAAGTAAAACGTATCATTCAGTATAAATCAATTCATACTCCATGATAACTAAGTAAAATGTGCCATTCAGTATAAATCAATTCTTACTCCATGATAACTAAGTAAAATGTGTCATTCAGTAGAAATCAATTCTTACTCCATGATAACTAAGTAAAATGTGCCATTCAGTAGAAATCAATTCTTACTCCATGATAACTAAGTAAAATGTGCCATTCAGTATAAATCACTTCTTACCCCATGATAACTAAGTAAAATGTGCCATTCAGTATAAATCAATTCATACTCCATGATAACTAAGTAAAATGTGCCATTCAGTATAAATCAATTCTTTCTCCATGATAACTAAGTAAAATGTGTCATTCAGTATAAATCAATTCTTACTCCATGATAACTAAGCAAAATGTGTCATTCAGTATAAATCAATTCTTCCTCCATGATAACTAATTAAAATGTGCCATTCAGTACAAATCAATTCTTACTCCATGATAACTAAGTAAAATGTGCCATTAAGTATAAATCAATTCTTACTCCATGATAACTAAGTAAAATGTGCCATCCAGTATAAATCAATTCTTACTCCATGATAACTAAGTGAAATGTGTCATTAAGTATAAATTAATTCTCACTCCATGATAACTAAGTAAAATGTGCCATTCAGTATAAATCAATTCTACTCCATGATAACTAAGTAAAATGTGCCATTCAGTATAAATCAATTCTTACTCCATGATAACTAAGTAAAATTTGCCGTTCAGTATAAATCAATTCTTACTCCATGATAACAAAGTAAAATGTGCCATTCGGTATAAATCAATTCTTACTCCATGATAACTAAGTAAAATGTGCTATTCAGTATAAATCAATTCTTACTCCATGATAACTAGGTAAAATGTGCCATCCAGTATAAATCAATTCTTACTCCATGATAACTAAGTGAAATGTGTCATTAAGTATAAATTAATTCTCACTCCATGATAACTAAGTAAAATGTGCCATTCAGTATAAATCAATTCTACTCCATGATAACTAAGTAAAATGTGCCATTCAGTAT
Organism: Unio delphinus; assembly: GCA_029339505.1. Lineage (NCBI taxonomy): Eukaryota > Metazoa > Mollusca > Bivalvia > Unionida > Unionidae > Unio > Unio delphinus. The sequence goes on from JAQISU010000119.1 coordinate 1,618,913, forward strand.
AAATCAATTCTTACTCCATGATAACTAAGTAAAATTTGCCGTTCAGTATAAATCAATTCTTACTCCATGATAACAAAGTAAAATGTGCCATTCGGTATAAATCAATTCTTACTCCATGATAACTAAGTAAAATGTGCTATTCAGTATAAATCAATTCTTACTCCATGATAACTAAGTAAAATGTGCCATTCAGTATAAATCAATTCTTACCCAATGATAACTAAGTAAAATGTGCCATTCAGTAGAAATCAATTCTTACTCCATGATAACTAAGTAAAATGTGCCATTCACTATAAATCAATTCTTACTCCATGATAACTAAGTAAAATGTACCATTCAGTATAAATCAATTCTTACTCCATGATAACTAAGTAAAATGTGCCATTCAGTAGAAATCAATTCTTACCCCATGATAACTAAGTAAAATGTGCCATTCAGTAGAAATCAATTATTACTCCATGACAACTAAATAAAATGTGCCATTCAGTAGAAATCAATTCTTACTCCATGACAACTAAGTAAAATGTGCCATTCAGTAGAAATCAATTCTTACCCCATGGTAACTAAGTAAAATGTGCCATTCAGTATCAATCAATTCTTACTCCATGATAACTAAGTAAAATGTGCCATTCAGTATAAATCAATTCTTACTCCATGATAACTAAGTAAAATGTGCCATTCAGTATAAATCAATTCTACTCCATGATAACTAAGTAAAATGTGCCATTCAGTATAAATCAATTCTTACTCCATGATAACTAAGTAAAATGTGCCATTCAGTATAAATCAATTCTTACTTCATCATAATTAAGTAAAATGTGCCATTCAGTATAAATCAATTCTTACTCCATGATAACTAAGTAAAATGTGCCATTCAGTAGAAATCAATTCTTACTCCATGATAAAAAAGTAAAATGTGCCATTCAGTATAAATCAATTCTTACTCCATGATAACTAAGTAAAATGTGCCATTCAGTATAAATCAATTCTTACTCCATGATAACTAAGTAAAAGGTGCCATTCAGTATAAATCAATTCTTACTCCATGCTAACTAAGTAAAATGTGCCATTCAGTATAAATCAATTCTTACTCCATGATAACTAATTAAAATGTGCCATTCAGTATAAATCAATTCTTACTCCATGATAACAAAGTAAAATGTGCCATTCAGTATAAATCAATTCTTACTCAATGATAACTAAGTAAAATGTGCCATTCAGTATAAATCAATTCTTACTCCATGCTAACTAAGTAAAATGTGCCATTCAGTATAAATCAATTCTTACTCCATGATAACTAAGTAAAATGTGCCATTCAGTATAAATCAATTCTTACCCCATGATAACTAAGTAAAATGTGCCATTCAGTATAAATCAATTCTTACCCCATGATAACTAAGTAAAATGTGCCATTCAGTAGAAATCAATTCTTACTCCATGATAACTAAGTAAAAGTGCCATTCAGTATAAATCAATTCTTACTCCATGATAGTTAAGTAAAATGTACCATTCAGTATAAATCAATTCTTACTCCATGATAACTAAGTAAAATGTGCCATTCAGTATAAATCAATTCTTACTCCATGATAACAAAGTAAAATGTGCCATTCAGTATAAATCAATTCTTACTCAATGATAACTAAGTAAAATGTGCCATTCAGTATAAATCAATTCTTACTCCATGCTAACTAAGTAAAATGTGCCATTCAGTATAAATCAATTCTTACTCCATGATAACTAAGTAAAATATGCCATTCAGTATAAATCAATTCTTACCCCATGATAACTAAGTAAAATGTGCCATTCAGTATAAATCAATTCTTACCCCATGATAACTAAGTAAAATGTGCCATTCAGTAGAAATCAATTCATACTCCATGATAACTAAGTAAAATGTGCAATTCAGTATAAATCAATTCTTACTCCATGATAGCTAAGTAAAATGTACCATTCAGTATAAATCAATTCTTACTCCATGATAACTAAGTAAAATGTGTCATTCAGTATAAATCAATTCTTACCCCATGATAACTAAGTAAAATGTGCCGTTCAGTAGAAATCAATTCTTACTCCATGATAACTAAGTAAAATGTGCCGTTCAGTATAAATCAATTATTACTCCATGACAACATAGTAAAATGTGCCATTCAGTAGAAATCAATTCTTACTCCATGATAACTAAGTAAAATGTGCCATTCAGTATAAATCAATTCTTACCTCATGATAACTAAGTAAAATGTGCCATTCAGTATAAATCAATTCTTACTCCATGATAACTAAGTAAAATGTGCCATTCAGTATAAATCAATTCTACTCCATGATAACTAAGTAAAATGTGCCATTCAGTATAAATCAATTCTTACTCCATGATAAAAAAGTAAAATGTGCCATTCAGTATAAATCAATTCTTACTCCATGATAACTAAGTAAAATGTGCCATTCAGTATAAATCAATTCTTACTCCATGATAACTAAGTAAAATGTGCCATTCAGTATAAATCAATTCTTACTCCATGATAACTAAGTAAAATGTGCCATTCAGTATAAATCAATTCTTACTCCATGATAACTAAGTAAAATGTGCCATTCAGTATAAATCAATTCTTACTCCATGATAACTAAGTAAAATGTGCCATTCAGTATAAATCAATTCTTACTCCATGATAACTAAGTAAAATGTGCCATTCAGTATAAATCAATTCTTACTTCATAATAATTAAGTAAAATGTGCCATTCAGTATAAATCAATTCTTACTCCATGATAACTAAGTAAAATGTGCCATTCAGTATAAATCAATTCTTACTCCATGATAACAAAGTAAAATGTGCCATTCAGTATAAATCAATTCTTACTTCATGATAACTAAGTAAAATGTGCCATTCAGTATAAATCAATTCTTACTCCATGATAAAATTGGTTGTGTCTCCTCTTCATTTTCAGTAGGTTCAGCATGGACAGTCACTAATGAATCAAAAAATTTGAAAAATTGTCTTTTTAATCTGCAGCTCACTACCTAACAAATGATGTTACTTTAAAAGCGTGTATGCAAATTGTGTTATACATTTCTTACCTAACAAATAATGTTACTTTATATACATGCATACAAATTGTGTTATACATTTCTTACCTAACAAATGATGTTACTTTAAATACATGCATACAAATTGTGTTATACATTTCTTACCTAACAAATGATGTTACTTTAAAGGCATGCATACACATTGTGTTATACATTTACTTTAAAGGCATGCATACAAATTGTGTTATACATTTCTTTCATTGAAATACTGACTCAATCATTGGCATGCAATAAAATAATTACATTGATTCTTCGAGTAACTGAGTTTAAATGTCATTATTGTACAACTTAGAAGGTAATCTTATTTTTCATAGTCCAGACTATGTCAAATGTTGTGTTCTTTGCATACCCATTGACTCCAAGTAACACTAACAGGTGAATATATCAGATCCTTCATCACCGTCAGATGATGTTACAAATACAACTTCAGTCATTTTTTTTAAAGCTATCAATATCACATAGAAATATAAAGGGCATTTAAGATTCTACTGGCTTGCCTGACTTTATAAAGTGTACAAATACTTTGATTTATGCTTTTTGAGTTAACACCAGTTTTTAGTGCAAGATGGCCACCAGAAAATCCTGGTAAAAACTGCCAGTATAGAAAATCCTGGTAAAAACCGCCAGTATAGAAAATCCTGGTTAAAAAACCCACCAGTATAGAAAATCCTGGTAAAAACTGCCAGTATAGAAAATCCTGGTAAAAACCGCATTATATAGATTATAACATGTTGGAAATGAATGATTATAACACATCAGAAGTGAATGATTATAACATCTTGGAAGTGAATGACTAAAACATGTTGGAAGTAAATGATTATAACATGTCAGAAATGAATGATTATAACATATCAGAAGTGAATGATTATAACATCTTGGAAGTGAATGACTATAACATGCTGGAAGTGAATGATTATAACATGTCAGAAATGAATGATTATAACATGTCAGAAGTGAATGATTATAACATGTTGGAAGTGAATAATTATAGCATGTTGGAAGTAAATGATTATAACATGTCAGAAGTGAATGATTATAACATGGTGGAAGTGAAGAATTATAAAATGTTGGAAGTGAATGATTATAACATGTATGAAATGAATGATTATAACATATTGGAAGTGAATGATTATAACATATCTGAAGTGAATGATTATAACATGTTTGAAGTGAATACTTGAATGGTCTTCACATACTATAAATAAAAAAACAAGGAAATGTATTTTTTTGTCCTACACAATATTTTAATTTACAAGTTTTAAAGGTTTAAAACAAGTAATGTTATTATTTGTCCCTATATTATATTTAAATTTACAAGTTTTAAAGGTTTAAAACAAGGACATGTATTATTTTGTCCTACACAATATTATAATTTACAAGTTTTAAAGGTTTGAAACAAGGAAATGTATTATTTTGTCCTACACAATATTATAATTTACAAGTTTTAAAGGTTTGAAACAAGGAAATGTATTATTTTGTCCTACACAATATTATAATTTACAAGTTTTAAAGGTTTAATACAAGGAAATGTATTATTTTGTCCTACACAATATTTCAATTTACAAGTTTTAAAGGTTTAATACAAGGAACTGTATTATTTTGTCCTACACAATATTTCAATTTACAAGTTTTAAAGGTTTAATACAAGGAACTGTATTATTTTGTCCTACACAATATTTCAATTTACAAGTTTGAAGGGTTTAAAACAAGGAAATGTATTATTTTGTCATACACAATATTTAAATTTACAAATTTTAAATGTTTAAAACAAGGAAATGTATTATTTTGTCCTACACAATATTTAAATTTACAAGTTTTAAAGGTTTAAAACAAGGAAATGTATTATTTTGTCCTACACAATATTTCAATTTACAAGTTTTAAAGGTTTGAAACAAGGAAATGTATTATTTTGTCCTACACAATATTTCAATTTACAAGTTTTAAAGGTTTGAAACAAGGAAATGTATTACTTTGTCCTACACAATATTTTAATTTCCAAGTTTTAAAGGTTTAACACAGGGAAATGTATTATTTTGTCCTACACAATATTTTAATGTACAAGTTTTAAAGGTTTAAAACAAGGAAATGTATTATTTTGTCCTACACAATATTTCAATTTACAAGTTTTAAAGGTTTAAAACAAGGACATGTATTACTTTGTCCTACACAATATTTTAATTTCCAAGTTTTAAAGGTTTAACACAGGGAAATGTATTATTTTGTCCTACACAATATTTTAATTTACAAGTTTTAAAGGTTTAAAACAAGGAAATGTATTATTTTGTCCTACACAATATTTCAATTTACAAGTTTTAAAGTTTAAAACAAGGAAATGTATTATTTTTCCCTATACTATATTTCAATTTACAAGTTTTAAAGGTTTAAAACAAGTAAAGTTATTATTTGTCCCTATATTATATTTAAATTTACAAGTTTTAAAGGTTTAAAACAAGGAAATGTATTATTTTGTCCTACACAATATTTCAATTTACAAGTTTTAAAGGTTTAATACATGGAAATGTATTATTTTGTCCTACACAATATTTAAATTTACAAGTTTTAAAGGTTTGAAACAAGGAAATGTATTATTTTGTCCTACACAATATTTCAATTTACAAGTTTTAAAGGTTTAAAACAAGGAAATGTATTATTTTGTCCAACACAATATTTCAATTTACAAGTTTTAAAGGTTTAAAACAAGGAAATGTATTATTTTGTCCCACACAATATTTCAATTTACAAGTTTTAACACATTAACCCCTAGCAACGACTTTACGGGGTATGAGGTAGTAGCCTACTTCCATGGTCTGTAGCGTCAAGTTCATACATGATACACTAAAGTGGGTGGTATCATTGAAAAGTAGACAGATGTAGCTTTACAATGATAGCAAGTAATCTGGACATTTTAATTGCATTACAAAATACGGAGGGAAAAACCGAAGTTTTTGGACCCGTTTTTTTTCATCCAAAAATCGCCCATGCTCGGATTCCGAATTTGTGTCCAGATTTTAGACTTTATGACCTCAGATCTACAGAAGACCAGTCTGAGACGCACACAGACAGGTGAACTTGTGCAAAAAGTAGGATAAGGTGGACATTTTGAATAAAGAGTCTTCTACATACTAAAATTATGGGTCCGTTAAGCAAAAAGAAAAAAAAAAAAAAAAAAAAAAAAAGGAGTCCGATTTTTGCCCTTCTGCTCATGCGCCAGCAAACTAACCAATGAAAAACATTTCCTGTATCATTAACAACCATTTGTCTAACGGATTATTGATTGGAAATCGATGTATTACGATGTATTCCGAAATAGTCCCCAAAATGTGTTTCCTACTCGCATTTCATGCGAAAACAGCAAAAACCTCTAGGGGTTAATGTGTTAAAGGTTTAAAACAAGGAAATGTATTATTTTTCCCTACACAATATTTCAGTTTACAAGTTTTAAATATGAAGGCTGTATTGCATGTATCATTTGAAAAATATAACAAGTAAAATCAGGCAAACTTAATTCTTACCTAATGGTAACATTTCTTGTTCCTCCATTTCAATTCCAGCTGTATTTTTACCATTCTCTTGAAAATCTAAAATATTGAAAAAATGTTTAAAGAAATTGTTTGAAGTTAATTACCTAACAAATAATCTTAATTTTAAAGCAAGTATATAAACTGTGGTATTAATTTCCTAATTAAGTTATGGCCTAAATGCAGGGACCAAAAGTGACTCATCCAGTGAGTAACTGAAATCAAATCATTATATGACCCGAAAGGTTACCATTCTGTTTCTTGTCCAGACTATGTCATGAGTTTTCAGCATGTTAATTCATCACCAACACGTATATGTATTAGAACTGGACTGATGTTAACATACAACCTAGTTTTTTCAGTTATTACCTGACATTGTCAACCTCATATTTGAATATGTTGTTGTTGTAAGGTTTAATGTAATTTTTCGACACATGATAGGCTAGACATGGTGGCCAGTATTAATGGTGGATGAAGAAACCAGGAAACCCCTTGTAAAGAACCACCAACCCGTGAGAAATTACTGGCAAGCTTTTCCACATACCCACATTGACCAAATCTGAGAATCAAACCCACTCAGACAGAGACGAGATGGCAGTGATTCAAACAGAAAGCACTATAGACCACTTGGCCACTCGGGGCCCCCATACGTGAATATATAAGCTATATAAGATTCTACTCGCTCACCTTATGTTCAGAATATAAATTCATGATCAAGCATGAATCATTTACATCTGAAAAAAAACAAGATGCCTTTTCATCTGCTTCCCTACTGATTCTTCATCTGTCTCTCTGCTAACCTGTTACTTTATTCGTCTGTTCTAAATCTTGTAAATGTTTGTAAAAAAAATACTAATGGGGGAGAATTTTTTTAATTTTTTTTATTAAGATGTATTTTCATCCCCTGATTATACATGGTTTCACTAAATGTATATAATATTTATTGAACATTAAAAACTTACTGAGTAATATTGATCCATATTTGTTTAAAAAGTTACTATTAATACTGCACTAAACTAAACTATATCATTAATGCAACAAGAAATCAGAAGATTAAAAGTGATATAAAAATGCAGCAGACATTTAGTTATTGTTATTGATGGAAGGATTTATCAATCCTAGAAAAAAATATATCCACCACCACAAGCGGCATCACTTTATTTAAGTTTTGCAAATGGCTACTTTTCTCTGAGACTAGTATGCATTTGATACAGACTGGTATGCATTTGATGCAGAATGATTCCTCAACTTCATCATCATCATCAGTCTCTTGACCTAGTGTGGTCATTGAGACACTGTGCTGCTGAACATCTGACCAAATCTCTCCACTTGTCTCGATCATGTGCCAATGCCTGTGTCTCCGCAAAACATTTCCTGGTCCATTCTGTGATGTTGTCAGTCCAAGTTTTTCTCTATTTAGCTCTCTTTCTGCCATCCTGGACACTGCCATGCAGTACTGTTGTGGATAAACTGTTGGCTCTAGTGACATAGCCATACCATTTCAACTATCTCTTTGACAGTGGTGAGGAGGTCTTCATAATGGCCTACTTTGTGTCTGATGGTATTATGCACTTCTTCATTTGTGATGATTCTGTTGCATCTCATTTCAAGTGCCTGGATTCTACATTTTAATTCTGCTGTCAGGGTCCAGGCCTCACATGAATACAGAAACATTGAGATGACTAGTGCTAACAATAGTCTGATTTTAGTTTTCAGACATATATTTGTCTCTCCAGATGGGTCTTAGCCTTGACATAGCTGCCATTGTTTGTACTGCTCATGACAAAATTTCTGCTATTGATCCCTCTTCGGTGATTATAGAATCAAGATATTTGAACTGGCCCACTGTTTCCATTCCTGTCCTCTGACTTTAATCTTGGTTTTGATTTCTTTTTGCCACTATTTGTCATCAGCTTTGTCTTCTTGGCATTTATCTCCATGTCAAATCTGGAAGATATTTAATCCAGGTTCTTCACTAAGGTAGCAAGCTTGTCTGCACTGCCTTCCAGCCCATCAATGTTGTCTGCAAAGCATAGGTCGGTGATGTTAACACCCTCCAATGCTGACTGTCCCACAGTGGTTTTCCAGGGCTTCACTCATGATGCACTCTAAGTAGATGTTGGAAAGCGTGGGTGACAGGAGACAGCCTTGATGTACTCCAACTGTTGTCTTGAACCAGTCCCCCACAGAACCTTGAGCATAAACTGCACTGGTAGCCTTGGTGTAAAGCTGCTTGATGTTGTTGGTCAGCTTTTGACCCATGTTGTACTTCTTCATTGTGGCCCACAATGCCTCATGCCACACTCTGTCAAAAGCCTTTTTGAAATCTATAAACACATGATAGATGTCTTGTTGATGTTGTGAGTACTTTTGTGAGTGCTTCTTCAACTCCAGAACCCTGCCTGTTCTTCACCAATTATTTCTTCTGCTTGTGGGTTCAGTATGTTCAAGATGATCTTCAGAATCACCTTACTAGTATGGCTGATCAAACTGATAGTTCTGTAATTTTGGCACAGCTAGAGATTGACATATTGCCTTGGTCACTGATTGATGGTATTGGTCAACTTACTTTCACTATATAAAATGCTTCATACCCTTAATCATGTTATAACCTTTGAATTTTGCAATGTAAGATATCATTCTGCTATCACAAAGTCAAGATGATAAAGTACTGGATCAGTTTATAATTAGATCCCTTAACATTATTAACAGGAAACAAGAAGTCCAGTTAATCCTTGTATTACTCAACATTTCAATGATGATTAACCAGATCACTAAAAATGTCTTTTGTTAGAAAGCCCATATTGTAAGAAGTCTTATGGTGAAAACATTGTATGAAGAAACTATAAGAATGAGATTTTAAAGATGGCTGTCATGATGACCATACTTGATATAGGATCAGCCATCTAGAGAGTTGACATTATAAAAAGTCTTTTAAAGATGGCTGTCATGATGACTATACCGGATTTATGATCAACCATCCAGAGAGTTGACATTATAAAATGTCTTTTAAAGATGGCTGTTATTAACAACCATACTGGGTTTAGGATCAACCATCCAGAGAGTTGACATTATAAACTGTCTTTTAAAGATGGCTGTCATGGTGACCATACTGGATTTAGGATCAACCATCCAGAGAGTTGAAGTGAAGGATGAATTCAGGCTGGCTTTAAGGAATAGATTTAGTACTCTAGGAGATGAGACAGCGCTGACCATCAACAATTTTAACAGAGCTATGAAGGAAGCAGGAGAAGAAGTTTTAGGTTACAGGAATAATAGGAAAACAGAGTGGATATCAGAAGAGACATGGACTCGCATAGAAGAGAGAAGACAGATTAAGAAGAGACTTTTGGATTCAAAATCACCAAGACTGAAAGAGAGAATTTTGCAGGAGTATGGAGGAAAAGACGAGGAGGTGAAGAAATCAGCAAGGAGAGACAGGAGAGAATTCGCAGAGAGGCTAGCAAAGGAGGCAGAGGTAGCAGCAGGGCAGAAAGACATGAAAACGGTGTATCAGAACACAAAGAAACTGAAGGGCGACTATAGTCAGCACCACGACCTTCCAGTGAGAAATGAAGTTGGGAACTATGTCACAGTGGAGAAGGAGAAGATGGAAAGATGGAAGCAACATTTCGAGTATATCCTGAATCGCCCAGACACACCAGTACTCGCTGACATTCCTGAAGCAGAGGAGGACCTTGACATCAATTGCAATGACATCACTGTTGAGGAGGTCAAGCAGGCCATTCACAAGCTGAAGAATGGGAAGGCACCTGGCGATGATGGAGTGTGTCCCGAGATGCTGTAGGCAGAAGACACAGAGACGCCAAAGCTTCTTTGCCAGATTCTCCAAAAGATATGGGATAGTGAGAAAGCACCAAATGACTGGAAAACCGGAATCATAGTTGAATTTCCTAAGAAAGGAGATCTGGGAAACTGTAACAACTGGTGAGGAATCACATTGCTATCCATCTCCAGTAAGATCTTTAGCCGCATCATTCTTCAACGGATCACAACAGCTGTGGACGGCATCCTACGCCAGGACCAAGCAGGCTTCAGGAAAGGCAAATCTTGCATCAACCACATCTTCACACTGAGGCAGATACTTGAGAAGTCTCATGAATGGAATGGATCCCTTTATGTGGTCTTTGTGGACTTTGAGAAGGCCTTCGACAGCCTGCACCGAGACTCTATGTGGAGGATCCTACGACATTATGGCATCCCCAAGAAAATTGTCAATGTCATCAGGTCCCTGTATGAGAACTCTGAGTGCAGAGTAATCCACAACAACCAACTCACTGAACCATTCAAGGTGGAAACCGGAGTGAATCAAGGATGCATTCTCTCTCCAATTCTCTTCTCACTGGCCATTGACTGGATCATGCGTTGCAACACAGAGGGCAAGAGGCATGGAATACAATGGACGTTGACCTCAATGCTGGATGACCTGGACTATGCCGACGACATCGGGTTGCTGGCAAGCAGACACCAGGATATTCAACAGAAGACACAACAGTTGGTACAGACAGCAAATACCATAGGTCTTCGAGTCAACATAGGGAAGACAAAGGTCTTGAGGAAGAATACTAGAGTGGGCAACCCAATCACCATCAACGACCAGCCCCTGCAAGAACTAGATGATTTCACTTACCTGGGTAGTAAGGTCGCCATGGATGGGGATAGCACAATGGAAGTCATCACAAGAATCGGCAAGGCCAACCAGACCTTCGCAATGCTGAAGCCCATATGGAGGACAAGAAACCTCAGCGTCCACACGAAGATCCGTATCTTCAAGAGCAACGTGTTGAGCGTCCTTTTGTACGGCTCAGAGTGTTGGAAGTCCACTGCAAACATAGAACACAAGCTCGAAGTGTTTCAAACCAAATGCCTGCGACACATCATGAGGATCTTCTGGCCAAACATGATCTCAAATGAGGAACTTCGGCACAGAGTGGGTGCAAGCACCATCTCTGAGATCATTTCAACTCGGCGATGGAGATGGCTTGGCCATGTCTGCAGAATGCCCCCTAACTCACTACCAAGGGTGGCACTGAGATGGACCCCACAGGGGATAAGGAACCATGGCAGACCCAAAGAGACCTGGTGACGAACAGTGGAGAGAGACCTTAAGACCAGAGGCCTCACCTATCAGACCGCCCCAGCAATATCTGCCGACAGACGGAAATGGTGCTCCCTTGCTGTTGCCTCAAGCACCAGACGGTGCAGAGAGGATTGATTGATTGATTGATTGATCCAGAGAGTTGACATTATAAAATGACTTTTAAAGATGGCTGTCATGACGACCATACTGTATTTAGGATCAACCATCTAGAGAGTTGACATTATAAAAAGTCTTCAGTGAAAACCCGATGTCAATATGCGTGTTAAAGACCAATACAATACATCTAAAGTAGACATATTAAACTATTAAACTTTCTGACTTAATGACCAACGAATATATTCCAAGAACAGGTTGGAGCAGTACTAGGTAAATTAAAGAATGTGATCTTATGTTTAAAACATGCTATGAACTCTTGAATCCATGGCAACACCAATGATATAAAAAAAATCTGAACAATGGTGGGATTGGAACAAGATGTGCAAGATAAAAAATTATTAAAATTATTGGAGTTATTTAAATATCTACAGGAAAAAATTAACCAAATTGTGTTTTACTTATTAGCCCCATTCATGTATATAACCCTGAGGACAAGACAGTATCACATACATCCATTCATGGATATAACCCTGATGGCAACACAGTATCATATAATCCCTTCATGAATATAACCATGAGGACAATACAGTATCACATAACCCCTTTCAATGATATAACCCTGAGGACAATACAGTATCACCTTAGCCCCATTTATAGATATAACCCTGAGGACAATACAGCATAACATGGATATAACTATAAAGACAATATAGTATCACATAACCCCCTCCATGGAAATAACCCTGAGGACGCCTGAGGGTAATACAGTATCATATAATATCCATTCATGGATATAACCCCGAGGACAATACAGTATCACATAACCCCTTTGATGAATATAAACCTGGGGACAATACCATATCACATAACCCCCTTCATGGATATAACCTTAAGGACACTATAGTATCATGTAAGCCCATTCATGGATATAACCCTAAGGAAAATACAGTATCATCTCCTTCATGGATATAACCCTGAGGACCCCTGAGGACAATACAGTATCACATATGCTCCTTGATGAATATAACCCTGAGGACAATACCATATCAAATAATCCCTTTCATGGATATAACCCTGAAGACAATACAGTATCACATAACCCCCTTCATGGATATAACCCTAAGGACAACACAGTATCATCCCCTTCATGGATATCACCTGAGGACAATACAGTATCACATATGCCCATTCATGGACATAACCCTGAGGACAATATAATATCACAAAACCACCTTCATGATTATAACCCTGAGAACAATACAGCATCACATAACCCCCTTATGGATATAACCCTGAGTACCCCTGAGGGTAATACAGTATCATATAATGTCCATTCATGGATATAACCCTGAGGACAATACAGAATCACATAACCCCCTTGATAAATATAACCCTGAGAACAATACCGTATCACATAAGCTCCTTCATGGATATAACCCTGAGGGCAATACAGTATCACATAACCCCCTTGATGAATATAAACCTGAGAACAATACAGTACCACATGTGTTCCTTCATAGATATAACCCTGAGGACAATATAGTATAACATAACCCCCTTCATGGATAAAACACTGATGACAATACAGTATCATATAATGTCCATTCATAAATATATAACCCTGAGCACAATACAGTATCACATAAGCTCCTTCATGGATATAACCCTGAGGACCCCTGAGGGTAATACAGTATCATATAATGTCCATTCATGGATATAACCCTGAGGACAATACAGTATCACATAACCCCCTTCATGGATATAACCCTGAGGACATCTGAGGGTAATACAGTATCATATAATGTCCACTCATGGATATAACCCTGAGGACAATATAATATCACATAACCACCTTCATGATTGTAACCCTGAGCACAATACAGTATTACACAAGCTCCTTCATGGATATAACCCTGAGAACAATACTGTACAGTATCACATAACCCCCTCCATGGATATAATCCTGAGGACCCCTGAGGGTAATACAGTATCATATAATGTCCATTCATGGATATAACCCTGAGGACAATACAGTATCACATAACCCCTTTCATGGATATAACCCTGAGGACCCCTGAGGGTAATACAGTATCATATAATATCCACTCATGGATATAACCCTGAGGACAATACAGTATCACATAGCCCCCTTGATAAATATAACCCTGAGAACAATACAGTATCACATAACCCCCTTCATGGATATAACCCTGAGGGTAATACAATATCATATAATGTCCATTCATGGATATAACCCTGAGGACAATATAGTATCACATAAATCCATTCATAAATATGCACATATCTGCCAAAATGAGGACAGTATCCTGTTTGAGATGAGTTATTTTTTTTAATACATTCTCATATAATTAATTTTTAAATGAGGTTAATTTACTCTTTTTGAAATACATTCTCATATTGTTAATTTTTAAATGAGGTTAATTTCCTTTTTTGAAATACATTCTAATATTATTAATTTTTAAATGAGGTTAATTTCCTTTTTTTAAATACATTCTCATATTATTAATTTTTAAATGAGGTTAATTTCCTTTTTTGAAATACATTCTAATATTATCAATTTTTAAATGAGGTTAATTTAGGGGTATTGACAGATGTGTGCTGATGGACATACATGGATACCAATATGATCATGTCAAGTTTATGTTATGTTGGGCTGGACAAGAAATCTTAAGGTAACATGAAAAAAAATAACATTTGCCTGTCTATGATTTCCTACCTCCATTCTGCATAAGAATATTGTCTTTTCTTCGTCTATAGTAGATGCATAGAACTACTACCACTACTACTGCAAGTACAAAGAAGGTACAACCAATGGATACAGGTATTTTCCTGAAGAAAAAAGAAAGAATCTATTCGCTATTATCAAACATGCAAAACAAGGCACACGGCATAGGTAAAAGTTCATGCCCCTAACCGTGAGCTATTTTAAATCTAATTTAAATCCAAGAGGGTGGGGAAAAATAGAACAATGAGGTCAATGAAGGACTTTGATTAATGAAAACAAATAAAGAAATATATTATGGGCAACAAATGGATGCCACAGTGATTGTTGTGTTTAACTTCAACCATTATCAGTCTTGATGGAAAAACAAAATCTCTTTAAGCTGTAACAAAAAAACATTAGTAGTGAAATGAAACATTATGGATTTATATGTAGCCAACAATGCACAATATTCATTCATCAAATTCTGTATTGGAAAACACCTGAATAGCATATTCTATACAGCCAAAACTAAAATGATTGAGAAAACTTAGATATGACACCTTGAGATAAACACAATAACAAGTGCTTCATTAACAAGAAGTCAATGGAACCCTGATGTTGCGTCTCTGGCAATTTACTGCATAGACGATGTCATGAGCTATTTTTATTTTTCTATTCCAAGAAACTGGTGTAGAGACATTAACATATATCATTATTCCCATTCATATCTCTCTCTCTCTCTCATATATATATATATATATATATATATATATATATATATATATATATATATATATATATATATACAAGGATGGTCATCATATACTGTGGTATTTCAAGTATCAAATGTACATGCATGTCAAAATGTGATCCATGATAATAGTCCATGTTTTACAAGACACATGCTTTATTGAGAGACACTTTATAGTGAGAAACACTTAATAATGTACACTTAATAATGAGACACTTTATAGTGAGACACTTTATAACAAGACACTTTATAGTGAGATACATTTTTTAATGAGATACTTTATACTGAGAGATACTTTATGGTAAGAGACATGTTTAGTAAGAGACACTTTATAGTGAGAGATACTTTATAATGAGAGATATGTTTAGTGAGATACACCTTATAGTGAGAAACTCTTTATAGCGAGAGATACTCTATACTGACAGGCACTTTATAGTGAAAGACACTTCATAGTGAGAGACACTTTATACTGTGAGACAGTTTATACTGAGTGACCACTTTATATACAATATCAGTCTACTTACTTTATGGCCTATACACAATCTACCTCCAGTGAAGTAGTAGGCAGTAAAAGCATGTTAGTTTTGTTTATTTTATCTGAAAGAAATAATCAACATTATAAATTAAGAAGTCTTTCGGTACTGGGTTTTTAGGGTATTACGTACCAAGATATGTTGGAAATTCAGTATGAATACATGAGTAACATTGCAAAGTAGAACCTCATCAGAATCCTGTATGCAGTGGATACAAGAGGAAGACAAGAGATTCACTCCAGTCACAGTTAATGCAGTCTTGCTCGTGAAAAAATACAATGAAGCTTGACTTACTTTTCACCTGACCTTTTCAACACCTAGGTGTTAGTCGCCAATAGATTGGAATTCAGTCTAGAAGATTAATTACTGATCTGTGGTTATTTTATTCCAATGAAACATGAAATAATAATCCTTTAGGAGACACTTTTACAAGAATCTGATTGAAGCAGATTGGTAAACTGTTTATTTGTATTACCATTTATTTTGTTTGTCAGTTCCATCTTCTGTAGTATCGAACTTATCAATAATCTTGGTTGAGTCTGAAAATGAAACAAATTATGTTTTGTATATTGTCATATTTTGAAAGGAGATAGAATCCATTTCATATGCATCACTCAAATTCACCAAAACTGTACTGATGTTGATGTTATTGATGTATTTATTATGGATCCAAAACTCACCAAAACTGTACTGATATTGATGTTATTGATGTATTTATTATGGATCCAAAACTCACCAAAACTGTACTGATATTGATGTTATTGATGTATTTATTATGGATCCAAAACTTACCAAAACTGTACTGATATTGATGGTATTGATGTATTTATTATGAATCCAAAACTCACCAAAACTGTACTGGTATTGACGGCTTTATTATGGATCCAAAACTCACCAAAATTGTACTGATATTGATGTTATTGATGTATTTATTATGAATCCAAAACTTACCAAAACTGTACTGGTATTGATGGCTTTATTATGGATCCAAAACTCATCAAAATTGTACTGATATTGATGTTATTGATGTATTTATTATGAATCCAAAACATACCAAAACTGTACTAGTATCGATGGCTTTATTATGAATCCAAAACTCACCAAAACTGTACTGATATTGATGGTATTTATGGCTTTATTATGGATTCAAAACTCACCAAAACTGTACTGATATTGATGGCTTTATTTTGGATCCAAAACTCACCAAAACCAACACTCATCACACTCCCTCATTAAGTGTAACCTAATTTTGCACGATGTGTATGGTAGCAATTCATTTCAATTTTGAGAATATGTATTATCACTGTGGTATATTTTATTTCATTATTCATGTATCATCACTGTGGTATATTTTATTTCATTATTCATTTCAATTTTGAGAATATGTATCATCACTTTGATATATTTTATTTCATTATTCATTTCAATTTTGAGAATATGTATCATCACTGTGGTATATTTTATTTCATTATTCATTTCAATTTTGAGAATATGTATCATCACTGTGGTATATTTTTTTTCATTATTCATTTCAATTTTGAGAATATGTATCATCACCGTGGTATATTTTATTTCATTATTCATTTCAATTTTGAGAATATGTATCATCACTGTGATATATTTTATTTTATTATTCATGTATCATCACTGTGGTATATTTTATTTCATTATTCATTTCAATTTTGAGAATATGTATCATCACTGTGGTATATTTTATTTCATTATTCATTTCAATTTTGAGAATATGTATCATCACTGTGGTATATTTTATTTCATTATTCATTTCAATTTTGAGAATATGTATCATCACCGTGGTATATTTTATTTTATTATTCATGTATCATCACTGTGATATATTTTATTTCATTATTCATTTCAATTTTGAGAATATGTATCATCACTGTGATATATTTTATTTTATTATTCATGTATCATCACTGTGGTATATTTTATTTCATTATTCATTTCAATTTTGAGAATATGTATCATCACTGTGATATATTTTATTTCATTATTCATTTCAATTTTGAGAATATGTATTATCACTGTGAGATATTTTATTTTATTATTCATATATCATCACTGTGGTATATTTTATTTCATTATTCATTTCAATTTTGAGAATATGTATCATCACTGTGGTATGCTTTATTTCATTATTCATTTCAATTTTGAGAATATGTATCATCACTGTGGTATATTTTATTTCATTATTCATTTCAATTTTGAGAATATGTATCATCACTGTGGTATATTTTATTTCATTATTATTTCAATTTTGAGAATATGTATCATCACTGTGGTATTTTTTTATTTCATTATTCATTTCAATTTTGAGAATATGTATCATCACTGTGGTATATTTTATTTCATTATTCATTTCAATTTTGAGAATATGTATCATCACTGTGTTATGCTTTATTTCATTATTCATTTCAATTTTAAGAATATGTATCATCACTGTGGTATATTTTATTTCATTATTCATTTCAATTTTGAGAATATATGTCATCACTGTGATATATTTTATTTCATTATTCATTTCAATTTTGAGAATATCTATCATCACTGTGATATATTTTATTTCATTATTCATTTCAATTTTGAGAATATGTATCATCACTGAAGTATATTTTATTTCATTCATTTGAGTACCTTGAAGGACTGATGCTCTACTCAAACAAATGTCTAAGAAATGATGATAAGAAAAATGTTGGAATAGCTCTTCATTTAAAGAGGTAGCTAAATGAGTTGTTTTAAATCTGTTAGGTCACATTAGTACAATTACAATAAAAACAAAAGACTACATATAATGATAAATGTCTTAGTGAAAATCCCATATCAATACAAGTATAGAAACGTCTTGGTGAAAGTCCCATATCAAGACAAGTATAGAAATGTCTTAGTGAAAATCCCATATCAAGACAAGTATAGAAATGTCTTAGTGAAAATCCCATATCAAGACAAGTATAGAAATGTCTTAGTGAAAATCCCATATCAATACAAGTATAGAAACGTATAGAAATGTCTTGGTGAAAGTCCCAAATCAAGACAAGTATAGAAACGTCTTGGTGAAAGTCCCATATCAAGACAAGTATAGAAATGTCTTAGTGAAAATCCCATATCAAGACAAGTATAGAAATGTCTTAGTGAAAGTCCCATATCAATACAAGTATAGAAACGTCTTGGTGAAAGTCCCATATCAAGACAAGTATAGAAATGTCTTAGTGAAAATCCCATATCAAGACAAGTATAGAAATGTCTTAGTGAAAATCCCATATCAAGACAAGTATAGAAATGTCTTAGTGAAAATCCCATATCAATACAAGTATAGAAACGTATAGAAATGTCTTGGTGAAAGTCCCAAATCAAGACAAGTATAGAAACGTCTTGGTGAAAGTCCCATATCAAGACAAGTATAGAAATGTCTTAGTGAAAATCACATATCAAGACAAGTATAGAAATGTCTTAGTGAAAATCCCATATCGAGACAAGTATAGAAATGTCTTAGTGAAAGTCCCATATCAACACAAGTATAGAAATGTCTTAGTGAAAATCCCATATCAATACAAGTATAGAAATGTCTTTAGTGAAAATCCCATATCAAGACAAGTATAGAAATGTCTTAGTGAAAATCCCATGTCAATACAAGTATAGAAATGTCTTAGTGAAAATCCCATATCAATACAAGTATAGAAATGTCTTAGTGAAAATCCCATATCAATACAAATATAGAAATGTCTTAGTGAAAATCCCATATCAATACAAGTATAGAAATGTCTTAGTGAAAGTCCCATATCAATACAAGTATAGAAACATCTTAGTGAAAGTCCCATATCAATACAAGTATAGAAATGTCTTGGTGAAAGTCCCATATCAATACAAGTATAGAAATGTCTTTAGTGAAAATCCCATATCAAGACAAGTATAGAAATTTCTTAGTGAAAATCCCATATCAATACAAGTATAGAAATGTCTTAGTGAAAATCCCATATCAACACAAGTATAGAAATGTCTTAGTGAAAATCCCATATCAATACAAATATAGAAACGTCTTAGTGAAAGTCACATATCAATACAAGTATAGAAATGTCTTAGTGAAAATCCCATATCAATACAAATATAGAAACGTCTTAGTGAAAATCCCATATCAATACAAGTATAGAAACATCTTAGTGAAAGTCCCATATCAAGACAAGTATAGAAATGTCTTAGTGAAAATCCCATATCAATACAAGTATAGAAATGTCTTGGTGAAAGTCCCATATCAAGACAAGTATAGAAATGTCTTAGTGAAAATCCCATATCAATACAAGTATAGTAATGTCTTGGTGAAAGTCCCATATCAAGACAAGTATAGAAATGTCTTAGTGAAAATCCCATATCAAGACAAGTATAGAAATGTCTTTAGTGAAAGTCCCATATCAAGACAAGTATAGAAATGTCTTAGTGAAAATCCCATATCAATACAAGTATAGAAATGTCTTTGTGAAAGTCCCATATCAAGACAAGTATAGAAATGTCTTAGTGAAAATCCCATATCAAGACAAGTATAGAAATGTCTTAGTGAAAATCCCATATCAATACAAGTATCGAAATGTCTTTAGTGAAAATCCCATATCAATATAAGTATAGAAATGTCTTGGTGAAAGTCCCATATCAATACAAGTATAGAAATGTCTTGGTGAAAGTCCCATATCAATACAAGTATAGAAATGTCTTAGTGAAAATCCCATATCAAGACAAGTATAGAAACCTCTTGGTGAAAATCCCATATCAAGACAAGTATATAAACGTCTTGGTGAAAGTCCCATATCAAGACAAGTATAGAAATGTCTTAGTGAAAATCCCATATCAATACAAGTATAGAAATGTCTTAGTGAAAATCCCATATCAATACAAGTATAGAAATTTCTTGGTGAAAGTCCCATATCAAGACAAGTATAGAAATGTCTTAGTGAAAATCCCATATCAAGACAAGTATAGAAACCTCTTGGTGAAAATCCCATATCAAGACAAGTATAGAAACATCTTGGTGAAAGTCCCATATCAAGACAAGTATAGAAATGTCTTAGTGAAAATCCCATATCAATACAAGTATTGAAATGTCTTTAGTGAAAATCCCATATCAATACAAGTATAGAAATGTCTTGGTGAAAGTCCCATATCAATACAAGTATAGAAATGTCTTAGTGAAAATCCCATATCAATACAAGTATAGAAATGTCTTGGTGAAAGTCCTATATCAATACAAGTATAGAAATGTCTTTAGTGAAAATCCCATATCAATACAAGTATAGAAATGTCTTAGTGAAAGTCCCATATCAAGACAAGTATAGAAATGTCTTAGTGAAAATCCCATATCAATACAAGTATAGAAATGTCTTAGTGAAAGTCCCATATCAAGACAAGTATAGAAATGTCTTGGTGAAAATCCCATATCAATACAAGTATAGAAATGTCTTAGTGAAAATCCCATATCAATACAAGTATAGAAATGTCTTTAGTGAAAATCCCATATCAATACAAGTATAGAAATGTCTTAGTGAAAATCCCATATCAAGACAAGTATAGAAATGTCTTAGTGAAAATCCCATATCAATACAAGTATAGAAATGTCTTAGTGAAAGTCCCATATCAAGACAAGTATAGAAATGTCTTAGTGAAAATCCCATATCAATACAAGTATAGAAATGTCTTAGTGAAAGTCCTATATCAATACAAAGTAAAAAAATGTCTTAGTGAAAGTCCCATATCAATACAAGTATAGAAATGTCTTGGTGAAAGTCCCATATCAATACAAGTATAGAAATGTCTTAGTGAAAATCCCATATCAATACAAGTATAGAAATGTCTTAGTGAAAATCCCTATATCAAGACAAGTATAGAAATGTCTTAGTGAAAGTCCCATATCAATACCAGTATATATCAATACACGTATAGAAATGTCTTAGTGAAAATCCCTATATCAAGACAAGTATAGAAATGTCTTAGTGAAAATCCCATATCAATACAAGTATAGAAATGTCTTAGTGAAAGTCCCATATCAATACAAGTATAGAAATGTCTTAGTGAAAGTCCCATATCTATACAAGTATTTAATGCAATGATTGCTATAGATAAGCTGTTTTACAATATTGAATGCAATGTTTACAACAGACCAGCTGTTTTATAATATTTAATGTAACTATGTATAAAAGCTGCAAAACTAAAATGGATATGGATAACAGTTTTGTAATTGAGGTTTAGAAGATGTTAGTGGAGAGTTTAATTCTAGCAAATATACTTCTGATATACAGGTAAAGCCAGTGAAACATTTTTTGTACAGTACAACCTATTAATATCCTAAATATTTTAACAAACTTCTGTTATCTTCATTACAACCTACTCTAGATTATTTTGTCAAAAACCAGCAGAAAATGAGAAAATCTCTGCAACATGGCATCAAAGAATCATTACACCAAGGGTCTAGTGTGGAAAACATAATTGCAGCATGACATCAGATAGAGAATCATTACAGCAATGGTCTAATCTGGAACACAAAATTGCAGCATGACATCACATAGAGAATCATTACACCAAGGGTATAGTGTGGAAAACATAATTGTAGCATGACATCAGATAGAGAATCATTACACCAAGGGCCTAGTGTAGAACACATAATTGCAGCATGACATCACAGAGAGTATCATTACACCAAGGGTCTAGTGTGGAAAACATAATTGCAGCATGACATCACATAGAGAATCATTACACCAAGGGTCTAGTGTAGAACACATAATTTCAGCATGACATCACAGAGAGTATCATTACAACAAGGGTCTAGTGTAGAACACATAATGACAGCATGATATCACAGAGAGTATCATTACACCAAGGGTCTAGTGTAGAACACATAATGACAGCATGATATCACAGAGAGTATCATTACACCAAGGGTCTAGTGTAGAACACATAATGACAGCATGATATCACATAGAGAATCATTACACCAAGGGTCTAGTGTAGAACACATACTTGCAGCATGATATCACATAGAGAATCATTACACCAAGGGTCTAGTGAAGAATACATAATTTTGAAGCATACTTTAGATATCTATAAACAAAATGTATATCTTTATTTAATTAATTAAATGTCCCCTTATTTAGATAATCTTTCTCTTCTTTTATAAGGAGGGTAGAATTTCTATCCTAAATTTAGAATGGACCTGTCGTAACATTAGCAGCTACATTTCCATTTTTGTTTAATGGATTAAATTACTCCCATATATCCAATCTTGCAAGTCTACTTGTAAGTCTACTTGCAAGTCTACTTGTTAGTCAACTTGTAAGTCTACTTGTAAGGCTACTTGCAAGTCTACTTGCAAGTCTACTTGTAAGTCTACTTGCAAGTCTACTTGTTAGTCTACTTGTAAGTCTACTTGTTAGTCTACTTGTAAGTTTACTTGCAAGTCTACTTGTTAGTCTACTTGCAAGTCTACTTGTTAGTCTATTTGTAAGTCTCCTTGTAAGTCTACTTGTAAGTCTACTTGTAAGTTTACTCCAACTACATATACCCAGATCTTCTGTCACATTAATGCACTGGCAGATCTGGGTCTATGTAGTCTGTTAGTAATCAATAGAATAAACAAGACAAACCCTGATCTCTTGGTGCATTAGGAAAATACAGATATGGCTCTAAGTTTCTTGTGGTTTGACTTGAAGTATAATCAAGTACAAATGGTAAAAAGAAAGCATGCTGCCTTCACACAATGTTATGCTTTAGAATTCATGATTAAACAGACTTTTGAAAATAAGCTGATTTGAATTCTTGTAACAATTTGCACATACCAATCCATGATTCATTTGTCAGTGTCGGTACAGAAGACTCTAGGCTGATGGGCTTCACAGTGCTTGAGCTGCTGAAATAAAAATGTAAAACATGAAGTTAATTCTTGATGGGACAGTATTAGTAAGCACTGAACAGTAATACATTACAAAAACTATACATGTAATTACAATATACATGTAATTACACTATGCATGTCATAACAATATACATGTAATTACACTATTCATGTCATAACAAAATACGTCATTACAATATACATCTCTTTACAATATACATGTAATTACAATATGCATGTAATTACAATATACATGTCATTACAATATACATGTCATTACAATACACATGTAATTACGATATACATGTAATTACAATATACATGTCATTACAATACACATGTAATTACAATATGCATGTCATAACAATATACATGTCATTACAATATTCATGTAATTACAATATTCATGTCATAACAATATTCATGTAATTACAATATTCATGTCATAACAATATACATGTCATAACAATATACATGTAATTACAATATACATGTAATTACAATATACATGTAATTACAATATACATGTCATCACAATATACATGTCATTACAATATACATGTCATTACATTATGATTGTAATTAGAATATGCATGTGTGTGTGATTAGGATTTTTAACATAGCTTTAACAATTTTTCAGTCATATCACTAAGATGTCTGCAGTGAAGCAGTTTATAGTGATGTCTCATCATGCCTCAGACATGTAGCACAATGTCCCGTCCAGTCAAATTATCCTGACATCAGGCCAACCAGTTCTAACACTAACCTCTTCACACTGAGTGCCAAGCACAGCAGCTGTTAGTACCACTTTTTAAAAGTCTTTGGTATGACTTGGCCAGGGATCGAACCAACGACATCCCACTTCTGCAGCAGATGCTGACCCCTAGGCCACAGGAGTAGTTGTAAATACAATAATTACAATATTCATGGCATAACAATATACATGTCATTACAATATACATGTCATTACAATATACATGTCATTACAATATACATGTCATTACAATATGCATGTCATTACAATATGCATGTCATTACAATATACATGTCATTACAATATGCATGTCATTACAATATACATGTCATTACAATATACATGTCATTACAATATGCATGTCATTACAATATGCATGTCATAACAATATACATGTCATTACAATATACATGTCATTACAATATACATGTCATTACAATATACATGTCATTACAATATTCATGTCATTACAATATGCATGTCATTACAATATGCATGTCATTACAATATGCATGTCATTACAATATGCATGTCATTACAATATGCATGTAATTACAATATACATGTCATAACAATATACATGTCATTACAATATACATGTCATTACAATATACATGTCATCACAATATACATGTCATTACAATATACATGTCATCACAATATACATGTCATCACAATATACATGTCATCACAATATACATGTCATTACAATATACATGTCATCACAATATACATGTCATTACAATATACATGTCATAACAATATACATGTCATTACAATATACATGTCATCACAATATACATGTCATCACAATATACATGTCATCACAATATACATGTCATTACAATATACATGTCATTACAATATGCATGTCATTACAATATTCATGTCATTACAATACACATGTCATTACAATACACATGTCATTACAATACTCATGTCATTACAATACACATGTCATAACAATATTCATGTCATTACAATATACATGTCATTACAATATACATGTCATTACAATATGCATGTCATTACAATATTCATGTCATTACAATACACATGTCATTACAATACACATGTCATTACAATATTCATGTCATTACAATATTCATGTCATTACAATATACATGTCATTACAATATACATGTCATTACAATATACATGTCATTACAATATGCATGTCATTACAATATTCATATCATTACAATATTCATGTCATTACAATACACATGTCATTACAATACTCATGTCATTACAATATACATGTCATTACAATATACATGTCATTACAATATACATGTCATTACAATATACATGTCATTACAATATACATGTCATTACAATATACATGGCATTATAATATACATGTCATTACAATATGCATGTCATTACAATATGCATGTCATTACAATATGCATGTCATTACAATATGCATGTCATTACAATATGCATGTCATTACAATATACATGTCATTACAATATTACAATATGCATGTCATTACAATATACATGTCATTACAATATGCATGTCATTACAATATACATTTCATTACAATATTCATGTCATTACAATATACATGTCATTACAATATGCATGTCATTACAATATACATGTCATTACAATATGCATGTCATTACAATATGCATTTCATTACAATATTCATGTCATTACAATATACATGTCATTACAATATACATGTCATAACAATATACATGTCATTACAATATACATGTCATAACAATATACATGTCATTACAATATACATGTCATTACAATATTCAAGTCATTACAATATACATGTCATTACAATATACATGTCATTACAATATACATGTCATTACAATATACATGTCATTACAATATTCATGTCATTACAATATACATGTCATTACAATATACATGTCATTACAATATACATGTCATTACAATATACATGTCATTACAATATACATGTCATTACAATATACATGTCATTACAATATACATGTCATTACAATATACATGTCATTACAATATACATGGCATTACTATATACATGGCATTACAATATACATGGCATAACAATATACATGTCATTACAATATACATGTCATTCCAATATACATGTCATTACAATATACATGTCATTGCAATATACATGTCATTACAATATTCATGTCATTACAATATGCATGTCATTACAATATGCATGTCATTACATGGCATTACAATATACATGTCATTACAATATACATGGCATTACAATATACATGGCATAACAATATACATGTCATTACAATATGCATGTCATTACAATATGCATGTCATTACAATATGCATGTCATTACAATATGCATGTCATTACAATATGCATGTCATTACAATATGCATGTCATAGCAATATGCATGTCATTACAATATGCATGTCATTGCTATATGCATGTCATAACAATATGCATGTCATTACAATATACATGTCATTACAATATGCATGTCATTACAATATACATGTCATTGCAATATACATGTCATTGCAATATACATGTCATTGCAATATACATGTCATTGCAATATACATGTCATTACAATATACATGTCATTGCAATATACATGTCATTACAATATACATGGCATTACAATTTACATGTCATTACAATATACATGGCATTACAATATACATGGCATAACAATATACATGTCATTACAATATACATGTCATTACAATATACATGTCATTACAATATACATGTCATTACAATATACATGTCATTACAATATGCATGTCATAACAATATGCATGTCATTACAATATGCATGTCATTACAATATGCATGTCATTACAATATGCATGTCATTACAATATGCATGTCATTACAATATGCATGTCATTACAATATGCATGTCATTACAATATGCATGTCATTACAATATACATGTCATTACAATATACATGTCATTACAATATACATGTCATTACAATATTCATGTCATTACAATATACATGTCATTACAATTTTCATGGCATTACAATATACATGTCATTACAATATACATGGCATTACAATATACATGTCATTACAATATACATGTCATTACAATATACATGGCATAACAATATACATGTCATTACAATATACATGTCATTACAATATGCATGTCATTACAATATACATGTCATTACAATATGCATGTCATTACAATATGCATGTCATTACAATATACATGTCATTACAATATACATGTCATTACAATATGTATGTTATAGCAATATGCATGTCATTGCAATATACATGTCATTACAATATGCATGTCATTGCAATATGCATGTCATCACAATATGCATGTCATCACAATATGCATGTCATTACAATATGCATGTCATTACAATATACATGTCATTACAATATACATGTCATTACAATATACATGTTATTACAATATGCATTTCATTGCAATATACATGTCATTGCAATATACATGTCATTACAGTATGTTTTTCATTTGTTATGAGCCTAGGCTCTTACAGCAAGTAACAGAAAAAAGTGAAAACTATAAGTTTTATAAAATTTAACAAATTATTTATTTCCCTAGAATATCAAGTGAAAAACTAGAATTTCAAAAGAGAACTTATGGTTTTACAAATTAAATCCAAAAATAATCCAAGAATTAAAAAATTGAAGTCTTAGGACTAAACTGAATTTCAAAACAACATCAAATCCAGTAAATAATGTTACATTAAAATATCAATTAAAAGTTTTTAAACTTTAATGAACAAATAATGAAATTAAAACAAACATACACAACATATTACAATAAGCAAATATTTGCAATATTCATGTCATAACAATATACATGTCATTACAATATGCATTTAATTATATATATATATATTTATACACACACACACACACACCTCGTAACGTGGAAAACAAGTTTACACTGTATAAAAATATATAGTTTACTGAAGAACTAAATTATAATATGCATTTATATATATATATATATATATATATATATATATATATATATTTCATTACAATTCAGTGACATTCGCTAGTGAAAGGCACTTATGAGATCATGAAAAACAAAAAAATCTTATGAGATCATATTTGGTGAAATTTAGGAACAAATGTATGACATATCATTGCATATTTATGGATGGGTTTTAATGTTGTCCTTTATGGGCAGGTGTTCTTTATACATATCTGTTTGTACTAAGAAAGATTTTGCTGCATATTCTTTTTTGTTTTTTCTTCCTCCTCCAGTTGTACTGGTCACCATGCACATCCTACCTTGCACTGTACAGCTAAACCCAAACAATAGCAAACAGACACATAGACACACACACAGACACAGACACACACACACACACACACACACACACATGTAAAGAAGTACAGGATCAGTCACAATGATATTAACAGTTTGAAACACATTACATACTTTTCTAATAATTTATGAGAGTTTTGTCTGGTTGGTAATGTGCTAGCAGGCTGTACAGCAAGTGATAGGTAATTTACACCACTCCCTTAGGCAATTTACACCACTCCCTTAGGTAATTTACATCACTCCCTTAGGTAATTTACACCACTCCCATAGATAATTTACACCACTCCCATAGGTAATTTACACCACTCCCATAGGCAATTTACACCACTCCCTTAGGTAATTTACACCACTCCCATAGGCAATTTACACCACTCCCTTAGGTAATTTACACCACTCCCATAGGCAATTTACTCCACTCCCTTAAGTAATTTACACCACTCCCATAGGTAATTAACACCAATCCCTTGATAACTCTTGGCCACATATAAGACTGCTTAATATGTGGGGGTGGCATGGATGTTGTTTGTTTTATGATATAAAATAGTAGGTAGGACCTTGCAATTTTAATCAACATTTTGAAATTATCAACTTTTAAATAAAAGTCATATAACTAGTTACATTTTCTTTCCAAATGACTTTGTTAGTATAAAGATATTTAAGGAAATTTTGATCAATGAAAATTTCATTCCCAGTGTATGCTGTACATTAATATTTAAATGCCAATGAAATAATTTTTATTAAGATAAATTTGTCTTTCAATTATATCATAAATGTAATGTGCATTTAAATGTAAAATGTGTCAATCTCCTGTAACAACTATTGTGTTGTGCATGAGTTATTGAGGGAGATATGGACCAGGATTATCTAGGGGTAAGTTTACCTGGTTATTAGTGTGCTAGTAATACTAAAGAAGTAATTTTACCTGGCTGGCAGTGTGCTAGTAATATCTGGAGGTGCACAAGAACAGTTTGGTAAAACCGTTGATGGACAAGTAATCTTGTTAATATCAGTGCAGTCAAAAGGGTTCAGTCCACATTTTCCATGCTCAAAACTGCAGATGCAAACTGGCCAGCAGTACTCATCAATACACCTATAATCCCTTTTCATTCCTGTAATAATAAAAGTTGCATGGGGCCAAATCACCTGAAATTTCAATTGCCATGGAGTAACTGTCTCAAACATTATGTCCCTGTACATTTAAAGAGAAATTACTAACAAATGACTGAATTGCATTTGAGTACACTTATGTGGTTTCCATCTGTCTAATTTAAGTAAACTTATGTGGCATACAATTGTCTAATTTGAGTACACTTATGTGGCATACATTTGTCTAATTTGAGTACACTTATGTGGCTTACCTGCACCTAATATGAGTAAACTTATGTGATTTACATCTGTCTAATTTGAGTATACTTATGTGGTTTCCATGTCTAATTTGAGTACACTTATGTGGCTTACATCTGTCTAATCTGATTACATTTATGTGGCTTATATCTGTCTAATTTGAGTACACTTATGTGGCTTACATCTGTCTAATCTGATTACACTTATGTGGCTTACATAACACCTTCCTCCATAAAATAAAAAGAACGGTTTATATGATAAAACTTTCTTTTTACCACAAACCAATTCATACCCGAGGATAAAAGAATTCACATAAATTACACAGTGTATATGATATAATATATTGTTATACACCGGAAAGAGCATCTGCTATTAAATTATCTTTTCCCTTGATGTGCAAGATGTCAAGATTATATTTCTGCAATAACAAACTCCATCTTAGTAATCTTTTATTTTTATTTTTCATATTGCCTATGAAAGTAAGGGGGTTGTGGTCACTAAAAGCTATAATCGAAGAAGGAACTGAACTAAGATAAACTTCAAAATGTTGTAAAGCCAAAATCAATGCCAAACATTCCTTCTCAATAGTTGAATAATTTCTCTGGTACTTATTTAATTTCTTTGAAAAATAGCACACTGGATAATTTAAAAGACTGACTGAAATTTAGACCTGCAAGAACTGGTGCTGTTTCAAGTATGGCTTTAAACTTGTCAAAAGTCTCCTGACATTTTTCAGTCCAAAAGAACTTGTCCTTCTTCTTCAAAAAATTGGTCAGGGGTTCTGCAATTATAGAAAAATTGGAACAAAATTTCCGATAGTATCCGGCCATACCTAAAAATTGCATCAGTTGCTTTCTATTTTCAGGCACAGGGAATTTAGAAATAGCCGCAACCTTAGCATCTATTGGTTTAACTTGTCCATGTCCCACAATATGTCCTAAGAAAGTCACACTAGCATGGCAGAGCTCACATTTAGATAAATTAACTGTCAAACATGCATTAGTGAGTCTGTCAAAAATTTTCAAATTGTTGCTATATGTTCTATCCAGGTGTCATTGTAGATGATGACGTCATCTATATAGGCATCACAATTTTCTAGACCAGAGGTGATCATATTCATGAGACGTTGAAATGTACTTGGTGACCCTTTCATCCCGAATGGCATTACTTTATGTTGGCAAAGTCCATCTGGAGTCACAAATGCCGAGATTTCCTTTGCTCTTTCCGTTAGTGGAATCTGCCAAAATCCTTTCAGAAGGTCAAATTTGGTGACATACTTGGCATTCCCGATTTTATCAAATTTGAATCTGACAAACAAACAATTAAATTAAAAATAAATGACTTAAATCAAATATACGTAACAAATGAAATTGATGGCTGCTTCACAACAATCTAGAAAGATAGTGGTAACCAGTCTCCTAGTTTTGCTAAAATAAGAGGTGACAGAAGACAGGCCTATGCAATATACCTTGAAAATAAGGAAGAAACATCATGTGGTTGGAAAGTACAGTTCCTTACTAGGTAGTGGGTGTTCCCAAATCCTGTAAGGGAACACATAGAGAGGCAATGGGATTCAATCCCCTTCACTTGCTGCAGTGTAAGTAGAGCCAGACTCCTATCATCATATAGATTGCATGGTAACATACTGAAAGAGGATAGGGGGTTGACCTGATGCTGTCCCTAGACTGTCAATCAAAACCTGGTATACAGTTGCTCTAAGAGCATTGCCCAGTGACCACTGACAAGAACTGCAAGCATAGTTTCTGGTGACTGACCATTGCCAAGTGGCTAGTGACCAAATGATCAGTCATCAGTCTGCCCTGTGATGATTATCTGATAGAATAACCTCTGTTTTGAGAACTCAAGTCAACAACATCTGTGACTTAATAACAGTGAGAACACTACTCTTCCATGCCTATATGATGGCAAGACTAGCTATTATAGGCACCCATACATTCCCTCTCTTGCGTGAGACCAAGGATCTCTCCCTAACAGGAGCTTTAAGCATTAATTCATGTAACTAATGGTCTTTAGTTGATTTCCAAGACATGGTTAAGTACTGCTGACTTTACTAAGACAGGATTCCGAAGTGAACTGTACCCAAACTTGGTATGGATTTGGTGGTCTTGAGATGAAGCAGTGATATAGAACACTTCTTTCCTCTGTAAATGTGGTAAGTTTCTGCCAAGTCCCACACTGCATCATCTCATTGCCAACAATATTAGGATAACGGTTGTTACATGTACGTTTAGTAATGATAAATGTGTAACGTGAGTGCCATAGTACACTCTGTACATGACAGATGGGTAAATTGGATGCAAGATAAGTTACATTTTCAAAATTGCCACTGTTGTAACCAAACTGGATGTAAGATAAGTTACATTTTCAAAACTGCCACTGTTGTAACCAAACTGGATGTAAGATTAGTTACATTTTCAAAGTGGCCACTGTTGTAACGATATTGGAGGTAAGATTAGTTACATTTTCAAACTGGCCACTGTTGTAACCAAATTGGATGTAAGGTTAATTACATATTTAAAATCGCCACTGTTGTAACCATATTGGATGACCCATTGGAACCATTTTGATTCAGAACCAAGCAGTCTTGGTAGAAAGCTCTTCTCACTATAATCATCTATTCAGGAGAAGTGGCAACATCTAGTGACTAAGTTTTCTTCCAGTTTACATAATGCTTCTCAGTCTCCTGACAAGAGATTTTTCTCCAATTAAGTAAACTAAGGACCCAGACATATTATAAAGAAGCTGAGATCTACATGAAAACAATTAAGCAAACTAAGGACCCAGACATATTATACAGAAGCTGAAATCTACATCAACACAGGAGATACAAATAATTTGGGATCAGTAAGTATGCAGTATACAACAACCAAATTAAGATTTTAAATATCTCTTTGGTCCTGGTCATCTGTAACAATTTCTCAATTCATGGAAAACTATAGAGAAAATACTGTAAAGAAATATGTGTGAAACGTGGATGATACTTGATGAAAAAATTCTGTTCAAGGTTTCTGCATCCTGTTCATTTTACATCCAGGATACACACTTTTGCATTACTTTGAACTCTTTATTACATGTACATTTTTATAGCGGACCTACTTTTGTATATGTGCACAAGTAGAGAGTGCACACATTCATTATTTTCTCAGTGCCACAGTGTAAACGTTGAAGAAAGTATTATGTCAAATTGACATGTCTTCAAAATTGATTATTACCTTCATTTGTGCACTGTGGATCTACAATGCATTCAGGCATATGGCGTGAAGATGTCTCATCTGGTTGGTGTGTGCCATTCTGACACTTCTGGAAACCATCCTCTGTACCATCCACTGAACATGGTACTGCTTCATAGCCTGGAAGGAAATCAAAGTATTGATAATACTGATGGCATTGATGATTATGAT
This sequence comes from Unio delphinus, assembly GCA_029339505.1. Taxonomy (NCBI): domain Eukaryota; kingdom Metazoa; phylum Mollusca; class Bivalvia; order Unionida; family Unionidae; genus Unio; species Unio delphinus. The sequence goes on from JAQISU010000119.1 coordinate 1,652,452, forward strand.
GATACTGTTGTACATAAGACCAAACTAAATAATGTAATTCCAGAGATATTGCTATTCATCTTCATTTAAATTTGTATAAATAAATCTAAATAATGATATACAAAATTCACTTTCATTATATGCCACTATAGACATTTATCAACTTGAAACAACAGTAGAGACTGTTTTAAAAGGAATCAGCCAGTAAACCATTACTGGGTGAATCGTTTAAAAATATTTCTACTGCTGTTCCAAGTGTTATAATCAGTGGAATGCTATTTGAATGAATAGTAAATCTCTTATTTATGTACTTATACAGTTTATATAACACACATTGTAACTAGTTTTAGTAAGACCATACAGTCTGTTAATAATATAACCTACATTTGGTAATATATAATGAGTGGTCGATTGGCCGAAAGCCCTTTACCATTCACTACCATTTCATGATTGTCAATGTGGATTTCAGTCTTTGACTCAGCCAGTCTGTGTATATGCAAGAAAGCTTGCCAGTGTTAAACATTTTTCTTGGGTTCATCTGCACCAGTTACACTGACTGCCATGTATAGCCTATCATGTGCTGAAAAATGGTGTTTAACCCACAAAAACATATATTTGATAATGAATAATAGATACTTTGCCATCAGAATAAAGGGATGGACCAAAAGCAGAAGTATTACAGTAATTGTGAAGGATAATGTCAGAATGAATCAGAATACCATAACAAAACAGTAACCTACTTTTAAACCCATTAATCCCATCTTGGGATTTAACCTAATGGATAGCATAATACAGTGAGATAACAGAATATAAGATTTAACCTAATGGATAGCATAATGCAGTGAGAAAACAGAATGTAAGATTTTACCTAATGGATAGCATAATACAGTGAGAAAACAGAATGTAAGATTTAACCTCATGGATAGCATAATACTGTGAGAAAATAGAATGTAAGATTTAACCTAATGGATAGCATAATGCCGTGAGAAAACAGAATGTAAGATTTAACCTAATGGATAGCATAATACAGTGAGAAAACAGAATGTAAGAGCAATTAAATGTACAGTCAAGGCTTCCACCAATCAGGGGATTTAATTCCACTAAACATCAACAAAGACTACTGACAGGTAATCAAAGTCAGGCAATCAAAGTCAGGCAAGATGACATCCAAATCACCCCAAATCTGGTTCACATCCAATAATAAACATTTAGTTTCTTTTACAAAAGTTAAAGTGGATGAGTCTGTCAATCAGGGGCTAAAATTCCATTAATGATCTCAGAATCCGACCACTGATTTCAAACAAGGTGTCATCAAAATCAAGCATCATAGCAAATTTGGTTGAAATCAAATAATAATATTCAGATTCTGAATGAATCAGACAGTGGCTATAACTCCAATACATAATGGCAGAATGCTTTCAATCCAAAAATTAGTTAAGATCTCATCAAAAGAAAGCTGCATAACCTAAAAATAATTAAGGGAGTCATTGTGCAGCATCTGTAACTGTCTTAAATAATGAAATAAATTGCTGAAAATCAAATTTAGGCAGGTTTTCACCAGCATCAAGCTACATAAATCAAACAAACATTAATGGAATTATTGTGAGGACACAAACAGTGTGTGTGTGTGTGTGTGTGTGAGTGTGTGTGTGACAATCAAAGGCTATAACTCAAGTCCAGGTCTGATAATCAAGAGCCATAATGTGATGTGATGACACAGAAGGGTAACGATTGAACTCAGCTATATTCTCATCCTTATCATGCTACATACCAAATTTAAAACTTGTGTAATTGTTGTTGTTGTAGGATTTAATGCCATTTTTCAGCACAAGATAGGCTATAGATGGCGGAAAGTATGATTGGTGGAGGAAGAACCTGGGAAAACCCCTGGAAAGAACCACCGACCAACAAGAAGCTACTGGCAAGCTTTCTCACATAACTATAATAGCCAAATATTACACCTGAACCAACGCAGACAGGTGAGATGGCAGTGATCCATAATGGAGAGCAGTTTAGACCACTAGGCCACTCAGGGCCCCGAATGTGTGTAAAATTTTGAGTTATTTATGGGGTAATGTAAGGAATGATGGGCGACAATCAATATACCTGATTAAGATATAACAATAAATATACCTGATTAAAATATAACAATCAATATACCTGATTAAAATATAACAACCAATAAACCTGATTAAAATATAACAACCAATAAATCTGATTAAAATATAACAATAAATATACCTGATTAAAATGTAACAATCAATATACATGTACCTGTTTAAGATATAACAATAAATATACCTGATTAAAATGTAACAATCAATATAACTGATTAAAATATAACAACAAATATACCTGATTAAAATGTAACAATCAATATACATGTAACTGATTAAAATATAACAACCAATAAACCTGATTAAAATATAACAATAAATATACCTGATTAAAATGTAACAATCAATATACCTGATTAAAATATAACAATCAATATACCTGATTAAAATATAACAATCAATATACCTGATTAAAATGTAACAATCAATATACCTGATTAAAATGTAACAATCAATATACCTGACTGAAATATAACAATCAATACACCTGATTAAAATATAACAATCAATATACCTGACTGAAATATAACAATCAATATACATGTACCTGATTAAAATATAACAATCAATATACCTGATTAAAATATAACAATCAAAATATACCTGATTAAAATATAACAATCAATATACCTGATTAAGATATAACAATAAATATACATGATTAAAATGTAACAATCAATATACACTACTCTCTCGATAACTCACGCACATAGGGGTCCAAAAACATCGACCGCACTATAAGTGGGGCGCGAGTTATTGAGCGACCTATAATAACAAAAGGATCAAGAAAAAGGGTGGGTGAGTGGCAGATTTTTTAGTTTTTAATACTCACTTTATAACCATGCTGTGAATAACTGTGAATAAATGTCTCTTCATAAAGGTGTAGTTTATTTTTTCCTCATAGAGTAACATTAATTTCATAATAAATTACCATATATTGAGGAATTAATCGAAAACATTATTCCACGTGGTTTCCGTTTGATCACAGGAGTCTGACATTTTATCAATAAAGTACAGCGAAATCTCTGACAACATGAATTCCCCTTATCAGTAATATATATATATATATATATATATATATATATATATATATATATATATATATATATATATATATATATATATATATATAAAGAATATGTTGCAATTATAATGTTCACATTGAAATGGAAATAAAGGATTATAATGTGGTTTTCACACAGTAAGATATTTAATTGCTGTTTATTTCATCATCTGTTGCCACCTGTTAGCATTTACTGGACGTTTTCATTGATCGCTATATCACCAGACTTTTTTCTTTTTAAAACCGCGTATTGATGATGGTGATCAACAAATAAACCTGAATAGAATTTGCAAATTTCACAATATGGAATCGATCTTTGTGGGCATTAATCACCTTTTTCATGGTAAAATGATAAATGCATTAAGGTTTAATTTACCAATTCTTCTCGTAATTTTTTTTTCATTTTCAGCATATTTTCAAAGATTTTTAAAATATATTTTATCTTTGGTGAAAAATTGGGATCCTCGCTAGACACCGCATTATAAGCGGGTTCGCGAGTTATCAGGGCGCGAATTATCAAGGGAGTGGTGTACCTGATTAAAATATAACAATCAATATACCTGATTAAAATGTAACATTAATACCTGATTAAAATATAACAATCAATATACCTGATTAAAATATAACAACCAATATACCTGATTAAAATTGTCACAGAATTAGGCGAAAATTTAATTTATTTTCTAATTGATTTACAAACTAATCTCACCATTTTCTTTGTTTCGTCGTACATGCATTACCTGGGGTGAATACCGGTAAGTGATTTTCTCCAAGGTAAGCGGCGTGTAACGATTTGCATGTGCCTGACTTTGAATTACATGAAATCCGGAACATTTAGATTCACAGGGTGCACAGTAATCTTGCCGTGATTTCTGCTCACCTATTTGAGGGTATATAAGGCAGAATATTTATGATCAATATTACGGGACCTAAAGTATCTACCGTATTTTCCGGCCTATAAGTCGAGACTTTTTGACTTGAAAATTCGGTCTTCGTCTTATCCTCCAAATCGACTTACATATGGATTTTGTCATTGAAATTGCATCGACTTATATATGGATTACAAAATTCCGGTATGCTATTGATATTGCTCTATAATCGGCATAATCGAAAACAAATCACATAGAAGTACAAATTCATGTTAAATTACTATGTCAATAAATTGTCATAAAATAATATGACTGCATTTATATATGTAAGTTTTGTCATTATTTATTTTGCATTCTGCGTGTTTTTCTTATTTCTCAAACATAAAATAAAAGAAAACAATTACCGGTAAAAACTTCACCGGGCCGCATAGCACACTTACGGTCTATACTCTATAGTGTACTGTACTAATTCAAAGCATATTGTTTGTGAAATAACTGATCCATTAATATTTGATTTTCCAGTATAATGTTGGACACACGTGAGCAATTACCGGCATAACTTTTTTTTATTGATCCAATTGATCCTACAAAGGGATGTAATCCATAGTAACTCGAGCGTTCTATGATTATTTATAAAATAATGTAGATCATGTATTCTACTGAATCCCCCAAATCATATGTTTCTAATTGTATTTGACAAAGTTTCTCAAATAAATTACCGTAGGTTTGAACTTCACTAAAATCAGATATATAGATGGACTACCAGTACTAATAGATCATCAGTGATCCATGATTTTTAGTTTTGCAATTCAGTTGAAAGCAAATTGTAATGTCAACACTTCACCTATATTCATTCTTAACCAGCTGACGTTTCAGTGTCTCTCTTTGATTATACCGGTTGTTGATAAATTTGTATTTGGTTTCCAACAACAATCAAAGCCAGTTGCCGCAATTGTTTCGACCTTGATATTGGCTTTAGCTACCGATACTAGTTACCATATTGCCGGTACCCCATTGTTCTTTATCATTAATCCGCATCAATTACGCTACTCGTGTTTAATATCAATGGGATTAAGTACAACAATAAATGATGTCCACTCCCTTCTCTAGATCTAAATACATGTAATGAATTTAGCCATGGGCATTGTTTTCATTGCTTTAGTACAGGTTATAATACAACCAGTTCTGCCTGCTGTATTTATTAGAGTACATCAAAAGAACATGACGCAATAGCTGGGCTAGCTGGGCGGCAAGTTCAAAGGACTTTGACTAGCAGCTTGGGTGGGAAAAAGTGATGAAATTTGCTGAAATTTACAATGACTGAATTCAGAGACAAAGATCCTGAGACGTACATGTAGTTATTATAAGAATACACTTTAACTTCCATTATTTAATATACGAACAAGTACTATTTCATCATTCGTTACGTACACCCGTTACGTAATTTTTGTTATTTTCTTTTCATTGAATTCAGTCAAATAATGATCTGTGACAAAATTATTTAATATTTTACATCTGTGTGTGGATATTTTCGATGGAAATATTTGTATTATGGATTCAATGTATGTTACAAGATGCGCTGGTTAGTACACGGTGTTGATACTCTTTTCATGCAATAGATTATACATGTATATATAAATTAGACACGTGTATGTACCAATGCATGGTTCTCTGAATAAAGTACCGTAATTGTATTTGACAAAGTTTCTCAAATAAATTATCGTGGCGTAGGTTTAAACTTTCAACTGGAAGGAATGATCATAGCTCTTGTTGCAATGGATATTGCCGGTAATATGTAATATCATACGACGATACCACCAATATTCATGCAACCGGAAGTTACTACCGGTAGTATAAAATACAAAGCCAAGTGATTGACCTGGCCTCGTCTTATACTCCGAATCGACTTATATATGGACGAAGGATGAAAAATTTACAAAATTGGTCAATTCGACTTATACTCCGCATCGACCTATAGGCCGGAAAATACGGTAATCACCGGATAGATAGCTCGTCTTTCAATCTCCAGCCAAAGGGGTGAGTGTCAAATTTATATTTCGTTTTATTGTGAATTTTATTCAGTTTATCATTTGATATAATGATGCCTTTATTGCAATGCATATTTTAAACGTGGAATATTTGGAATTACTAGTCACTATTAGACTTTAAATGCTATAGCGTAATCTAAGGTTTAGATTATTTTTTGAGACAACTATTATTAGTCTGGTTTCTTTATTGTAGCTGATAACGCATCTGATAGCATCTCTGATAGCATCTCTGATAGCGCATCTGATAACATCTGATAATCTCTGATAGCATCTCTGATAACGCATCCGATAGCATCTCTGATAACGCATCTGATAACATTGTTGATAACGTCTTTGAGATCGTAGCTGATTTTGTAGATGATTTATTGTGGAACATCTCTGATAGCATCTCTGATAACATCGGCTGATAACATCTCTGAGATCGTAGCTGAAATTGTTGCTGATTTATTGTGCAATCGAATTGAAGTATCTGACTGTCTGTCTGTCGAATTGTCTGTTCGTCTACATCTGTCGTGACGTGTAAATATCCGGAAATCTAGAAGTCCGAGTGTCGGAGCTGTCTAGAGTTGTAAACATCCGGGGCGACATCTAGGGTATTGAGGAACGTTGGTTCTAGTAGATGTTGTATGCTATCTGTACGTATAACTGTGGTGGATCCGTGAAGGGCAAACGGCCGATAAAAGTATTGGTCAACCCTAGGTTTTCGAGGAAACTGGGCGGCGATTCAACAGGTGGTGAATCGTACGGTTATACAGGGTCGAGACACATGTGTGTGTTGCAATTGTAGTACAATTGAATACATTGTTGTATTTACATGGTTATTTCAGATCACAATAGTACATGTATTTCAAGGGATTGCATGAATCTCAATAAAAGCTAGCAACTTGATTGAATACATGTATATGTTCGTGCTAGTTGTCGCAATCCATACGTGCGATAGTATAGTTTGATGTTTTGTGTTTGTTATCGTAATTTATACTTGCGGTAATATAATTTTCGTAAAGGTTCCTTGGATCTGTGTATAGTCCAAGAGATCCCTTTATATCTGTGTTTTATTTTGTATTGATATTTCATTTATTAATGTATTGTGAATGGTTGTGAGTGTAATTGTGGGTTGAGCGCATGAGTTATTGTGCTGATACATCATTATTTTTCATTAATAATTTATTTCATAAATTTATATTTTCTTTCACATATTGTGTTTGTGTTGTTCATTTAATCCACCATCCTCTTGGTAACAATTCTGTTACAAAAATATAACAATCAATATACTTGATTAAAATATAACAACCAATATACCTGATTAAAATATAACAATCAATATACCTGATTTTCCATAAAAATAAAGGGAGAAATTAGTGCTATTAACCAAGAATTGTGTTTGATTAATAGTTGGGTGGTATTGACAATTGACTGAAATTTAGAAAAAATAGGTAATTTTAATAATTGTTGTTGTTATTATTATTATTTTTTTTGGCTTCTTCTTCTTCTTCTTCTTATTATTATTATTATTATTATTATTATCATTATTATCATTATTATTATTATTATCATTATTATTATCATTATCATTATTATTATTATTATTATTGTTATTGTTATTATTATTATTTATTATCATTATTATTATTATTATTATTATTATTATCATTATTATTATCATTATTATTATTATTATTATCATTATCATTATTATTTATTATCATTATTATTATCATTATTATTATTATTATTATTATTATTATCATTATTATTATCATTATTATTATTATTATTATTATTATTATTATTATTATTATTATTATTATTATTATGGAATATGAAAAGAATGATAAACACATTAATGTAAAATCTAAGTATTAAAATATTAGTTTATTCCATAAGTTAAAAAAGAAATAAATATCAATAAAAAGAGACCCAAGACATTTCAAGATCACTAACATGACTGAAGTCTGCCTACCGGTAATAGCTGAATGCAATAGTATATTTGGGTCAGTAATATGTGAGTCAGTAAGAGTTTTCTGCACTGTTGACTATGTTATTATTGTTTACAAGTTTCTCTAGTTGTTGTATCCTCATATGTACCTGATGGCATATTATGGTCATTTGTAAAATACTGGAAGACCTCTATGCAACAGTAACAAGTTGGACAAAAGAAACTTGTTAGACATTTTCTTAAAAGGAAGCTGGTCAAATGTTTTTATAGTTTTTAGTAGTGTCTGTCATGTATAATAGAAATGTAATAATATAAATGTTTTTATAGTTTTAGTAGTGTCTGTCATGTATAATAGAAATGTAATAATATTTTAGTAGTGTTTGTCATGTATAATAGAAATGTAATAATAGTTTAGTAGTGTCTGTCATGTATAATAGAAATGTAATAATATTTTAGTAGTGTCCATCATGTATAATAGAAATGTAATAAGTTTTAGTAGTGTCTGTCATGTATAATAGAAATGTAATATTAGTTTTAGTGTCTGTCATGTATAATAGAAATGTAATATTAGTTTTAGTAGTGTCTGTCATGTATAATATAAATATAATAATAGTTTTTAGTAGTGTCTGTCATGTATGATAGAAATGTAATAATAGTTTAGTAGTGTCTGTCATGTGTAATATAAATGTAATAATATTTTAGTAGTGTCTGTCATGTATAATAGAAATGTAATAATAGTTTTAGTAGTGTCTGTCATGTATAATAGAAAGGTAATAATAGATTTTAGTAGTGTCTGTCATGTATAATAGAAATGTAAAAGTTCTGCAGGCTAAGACATTTTAGCATCAAATCTGGTCAAATTATATTCACTGACTTTTGAAATGATCTTACTCATATTCAAGACATCTGTTTGTTTTCAAACACAGTGATACCCAATGGTGGAATAAAAATCATTTAGATAAACTTCATGTCAGGTTGCTTTCTGTCAAATGAGCCCAGTTTTTGTTGATAGATTACTGAGAAAAAAAAATGTATGTGTACATCTATTTTTACTAACAACAGCCATAATTGATGGCAAATGCGCATCACCTGTACAATCCTAACAGGCTTATTTTCACTACCATACTGTTGTCAAATGCCTGTACAATCCTAACAGGCTTTACTACAATACTGTTGTCAGATGCCTGTACAATCCTAACAGGATTTTTACTACCACACTGTTGTCAAATGCCTGTACAATCCTAACAGGCTTTACTATGATACTGTTGTCAAATGCCTGTACAATCCTAACAGGCTTATTTTCACTACCACACTGTTGTCAAATGCCTGTACAATCCTAACAGGCTTTTTACTACCACACTGTTGTCAAATGCCTGTACAATCCTAACAGGATTTTTACTACCACACTGTTGTCAAATTCTTGTGTACTTTTCTAAATAGGTTGCATACATTTCTTTCCCTTTTGTTTCAAATGGGAGCAATAATCAGTAATGCTTTAGTTCTAAATTGTTTTCAAGTTAGCATTTTTTAACTCTTAAAAGCAGCATCTAGTTGTGCATCAAAAAAGGAAAATAACTCTTGCTAAAATTGAAGGCGCAAAAGTTTAGTAACTATGTGTAGAGAGTACACCTGGATATTTCTACTTCCAGATCTCCATGCAAGGAGACAGGTGTGTATACATCCTAAGAACTTGAGATACACCATTACTGTTGTGTTGTCTGAGGCAACCATCATGTGATGCTAAAAGGTTGCTAAAATCATTACCAGTGTTTCTATACATGCTACTTCTCATGACTGAGATCATTGAAGTATTATGCGCTTGTGTGTGTGTGTGTGTGTGTGTGTGTGTGTGTGTGTGTGTGTGTGTGTGTGTGTGTGTGAGAAAGAGAGGGAGAGAGATTAGACTGAGAACAGAAACCAGTCACATCTAACTACAAAATGAATGCAGGTTAAAATGCGGGTAGTGGTGAAAATCAATTACAGATGGATCCAGTTTGTCAAAAGCAGAACTGAAGAGAGCATAAGTCCTTAAAGGAAACAAAGTCCACAGCAAAGTTCAGAGTCCCCAGGAGAGATATGTGAAAGTTCAGCCAAAAATGGGTTCTTTCCAGAAGAGCTGTTATATACTGGCATATCAAGATCCCTGAAGACATTATGTCGGCCGTGACTAATTCCATCACCCTGGTAAAATCTCCTGGTGAACAGATGTGCTTGAAATTGACATACCTCATGGTCAATAGAAAATTAGCCACACTTTCTGTGAAGAGGAAAGATGGAAATGAAAGAATGAATCCTGAAGATTTGTTGAAACTAACCAGTCCTTAAGATGTTCCTGGCAGACAGTAATCTTCATCTTGAAGCATTCTTCTTAAAAAAAATTTAAAGGTAAAACAATTGATTATAAACTGCAAGTTCCATTGTTTCTATACACCAGAGTAACTCAAACACAGAAAGTTGTAGTCCAGTCATTGTTAATCTTCCTGAGTGTTCCCTTCTGCAAAATGCTGTGTACCTATCCACTTAAATGAGCCAAATCTGAATTTAACGCTGCATCTGCCATTAATGTTGACTTTTTAACATTACTGAAGTTTACAAGAATTGAGAAATAGTTCAGGTCTGAAAAGCTTAAATAATTCTGACCTAAATTTCATATCAAATTTTGGATACAATTAAAAATGGCGTAAATCCTAGCAATTATAGTATAACAAAATGTTCACATTTGTTATACAACTTTATTATTTTTATGAATCATCATATGGTAAATATATGTCCAGTTGAACTTAAATAAAACATTTTACAATATCTGGCATCTGACAGCTTGTTGGCACATACCGACAAATTTCACCTCTTCCAGAATTTGAAGTCTAACACAGATCTCAAAAAGAACTCTGAAATATTAAGATATGATTAACATATTACCTCTTTGTATTTGTAAAGGTATACAACACAGGCCTTTCTTGTTTTCCGGATTGAAATGGAACACTTGTCCAGGTGGACAATCTCCTGTTACAGCCGTGTCCAAGGAACCAAAATAGGAAAGGACCTAACAATAAAACATGCAACATATGTAACATTACACACAGAAAATGTTTGTCTTATTTAACTCGCAATAGCATTGACCTTTGACCTTAAAACTTAAAGTTTTTCTTACCACAAGCCATCTATAACCTCTGCTCCATACTTACTGTGTGGAAACCATTTCTCTTCTTTGAGATTGATGACCTTTCGATTCCCAAAATACAGAGTTCTTTCTTACCCCAAGCAGAGGTCATCCATTGAATATGGAAAATGATGTAAAAAATCTCAAGTTATTAGACACGATCAATTTTTATTCATTCAGTAACAGTGACCTTGACCATGGATATAAAAATCAATGCAGTGTTTCCTTCCCCTGGTACAAGGTATCTACAAGGTTTGACCATTCCGGTGGCCTAGTAGTTCAAGTGTCTGCCTTTGATGTGCATTAACAGTTGCCTTGTTAAGCTCTCAGCATTACAAGGTTAGTGTTACGACTGGTAGGCCTGGTGTCAGGATAATATATGACTGGGTGAGACATCATGCCATATGTGGGCATAATACCCCAGTGCTAAACACCACCATATTACAGATGTCATAGTGATATAACTGGAAAACTGTTAAAGCTACGTTTAAAAAACAAACACACACACACTCAACAAAGCTTAAGAACAGCATAATGAATGCAAATTACTATGCAGAAACCAATTTTAATCTGCCATGGTGATCTTCAGCTTTGACCTTAAAATTGATAGAATTCTTCCTTACCTCTAGTGCAAGCTATCCACACATTTACATATGAAAATGGCTAAGAATTTAAGTATTTTTGTGGGCACCATTTTTCTTGTTTCAGACACAGTGCCTTTTCAACCTAAAAGACAAGGATTCTACATTACCCAAAGAGCAAGCAATCCAGAAAGTCTGACAACAGTAGAAGATGGACGACATAAATTATTGTAAAGTAATTAACTTAAAAATAGACAGTGATGTATGGGCAGATGAACAGCAAAATATACTCATCAGTTATTTCTCACATCACATCCATTAAACAGGTTTTAATTTATCAATAATTACACTGCAGGATTACCACTAATATTTACTACCAAAAGTGCAACTGTGACATTAAAACTGATAAAAAAGAAGCTTGTTACCTGTACCAGAAGTATGACCAATTAACAGACAGACAGACAGACAGTCTAGTGAAATCATTCATTACAAGAAAAAAGGTCTAATGATACTACAACCTCCTCAAACAAACTTGTGGCACATACCCCAAATAATATGAATTGATTTCTCTCTGCCATTTTGAATTTCTAGCCATTATTGCAGATTTAGCATCTTGCTTCATATAGGTATTAAATATCAATTATCAATTTGTGACAATCAAAAATCTTCTCAAAATAAAATATCAAAGTTGAAATCTATGTCGATTATTGGAAAATCGCTCTTAGCGTAAAATTCTCAGAGAATAGAACAAAGTTTATTATCAGGTGAATTGATCAAAGAGCAAATATATAAAGTTTTATTACATTGTACCGATTATAATGGTAAAATCTTATGACAAAATATCTGATTACCAAACTGATTATAATGGTTAAATCTTATGACAAAATATCTGATTACCAAACTGATTATAATGGTAAAATCTTATGACAAAATATCTGATTACCAAACTGATTATAATGGTTAAATCTTATGACAAAATATCTGATTACCAAACTGATTATAATGGTAAAATCTTATGACAAAATATCTGATTACCAAACTGATTATAATGGTTAAATCTTATGACAAAATATCTGAGTACCAAACTGATTATAATGGTTAAATCTTATGACAAAATATCTGAGTACCAAACTAATTGTAATGGTTAAATCCTATGACAAAATATCTGAGAACCAAGCTAATTGTAATGGTTAAATCTTATGACAAAATATCTGAGTACCAAACTAATTGTAATGGTTAAATCTTATGACAAAATATCTGAGAACCAAACTGATTATAATGGTTAAATCTTATAACAAAATATCTGAGAACCAAACTGATTGTAATGGTTAAATCTTATGACAAAATATCTGAGAACCAAACTGATTGTAATGGTTAAATCTTATGACAAAATATCTGAGAACCAAACTGATTGTAATTGTTAAATCTTATGACAAAATATCTGAGTACCAAACTAATTGTAATGGTTAAATCTTATGACAAAATATCTGAAAACCAAACTGATTATAATGGTTAAATCTTATGACAAAATATCTGAGTACCAAACTAATTGTAATGGTCAAATCTTATTACAAAATATCTGAGAACCAAACTGATTATAATGGTTAAATCTTATTAAAAAATATCTGAGAACCAAACTGATTGTAATTGTTAAGTCTTATGACAAAATATCTGAGTACCAAACTGATTATAATGGTTAAATCTTATGACAAAATATCTGAAAACCAAACTGATTATAATGGTCAAATCTTATTACAAAATAACTCAGTACCAAACTGATTATAATGGTTAAAGCTTATAACAAAATATCTCAGTACCAAACTGATTATAATGGTTAAATCTTATTACAAAATATCAAAGTACCAAACTAATTATAATGGTTAAAGCTGATCACAAAATATCTGAGTACCAAACTGATTATAATGGTTAAATCTTATTACAAAATATCTCAGTACCAAACTGATTATAATGGTTAAATGTTATTATAAAATATCTAAAAACCAAACTGATTGTAATGGTTAAAGCTTATGACAAAATATCGGAGTACCAAACTGATTGTAATGGTTAAAGCTTATGACAAAATATCTCAGTACCAAACTGATTATAATGGTTAAAGCTTATGACAAAATATCTGAGTACCAAACTGATTGTAATGGTTAAATCTTATTACAAAATATCTGATTACCAAACTGATTATAATGGTTAAAGCTTATCACAAAATATCTGAGTACCAAACTGATTATAATGGTTAAAGCTTATAACAAAATATCTGAGAACCAAACTGATTGTAATTGTTAAATCTTATTACAAAATATCTGATTACCAAACTGATTATAATGGTTAAAGCTTATCACAAAATATCTGAGTACCAAACTGATTATAATGGTTAAAGCTTATAACAAAATATCTGAGAACCAAACTGATTGTAATTGTTAAAGCTTATGACAAAATATCTGAGAACCAAACTGATTATAATGGTTAAATCTTATTATAAAATATCTCAGTACCAAACTGATTATAATGTTTAAAGCTTATAACAAAATATCTGAGAACCAAACTGATTGTAATTCTTAAAGCTTATGACAAAATATCTGAGAACCAAACTGATTATAATGATTAAATCTTATTATAAAATATCTCAGTACCAAACTGATTATAATGGTTAAATCTTATTACAAAATATCAAAGTACCAAACTGATTATAACGGTTAAAGCTGATCACAAAATATCTGAGTACCAAACTGATTATAATGGTTAAATCTTATGACAAAATATCTGAGTACCAAACTGATTATAATGGTTAAATCTTATTACAAAATATCTGAGTACCAAACTGATTATAATGGTTAAATCTTATTACAAAATGTCTGAGTACCAAACTGATTATAATGGTTAAATCTTATTACAAAATATCAAAGTACCAAACTGATTATAATGATTAAATCTTATTACAAAATATCTGAGTACCAAACTGATGCAAAGAGTGGAATTCTTGTTTTGGGTCAAATATGAAATTCATCCATAAAGACCATGGAGTATGGATCAAAGAACACCTGGTGCATCTAAGACAAATTATTTTAAAAATAAGGTAGTTAAACGTTCCTGACAAAAGCTTAAACATTTGAATATAAAATGATAAATGATATAGCCAAAGTTGAATTTTAGATAATATAAATTGTCATTTATTGAAAGAGTAAAATATAAGAATAATTATGAAGAATGAAAATTGGGAAATTTTTTACTCTAGTAAAGCTTTAATACCAATTCAGTAGAACCGGAAACATTGTTATTTTATGCTAACTGCAAATGGTCACTAACATCTTAAAAATATACAAAGAAAATGTTTCACATGAGAATATTAATAAATTCCTAACTTACTGTTTGAAGTTTTTACTTGATAGATTAGAATAGTCATGATAAATGTAAAAGTTTGTACTTGATAGATTAGAATACATGATAAATGTAAAAGTTTTTACTTGATAGATTAGAATACATGATAAATGTAAAAGTTTTTACTTGATAGATTAGAATACGTGATAAATGTAAAAGTTTTTACTTGATAGATTAGAATACATGCTAAATGTAAAAGTTTTTACTTGATAGATTAGAATACGTGATAAATGTAAAAGTTTTTACTTGATAGAGTAGAATACGTGATAAATGTAAAAGTTTTTACTTGATAGATTAGAATACATGATAAATGTAAAAGTTTTTACTTGATAGATTAGAATACATGATAAATGTAAAAGTTTTTACTTGATAGATTAGAATACGTGATAAATGTAAAAGTTTTTACTTGATAGATTAGAATACATGATAAATGTAAAAGTTTAATCATACAGATGCTGATTTTATACATTATTTAATCAATGTGTGCTAGTTATTTTCCATATAAGGAAAGAAAGCATCAGTTAGGTGTGTCCATCATGTTATGTGAATTACAAGTTATTGATAGCAAGGTTATAACAAGCAATATTTTTTAAAGGAAACATGGCAGTTATATTCCAATTGTTATTTCACTGACAGTTATATTCCAATTATTATGTCACTGACAGTTATATTCCAATTGTTATCACTGACAGTTATATTCCAATTGTTATTTCACTGACAGTTACTGTATATTCCAATTATTATGTCACTGACAGTTATATTCCAATTGTTATTTCACTGACAGTTATATTCCAATTATTATGTCACTGACAGTTATATTCCAATTGTTATATCACTGACAGTTATATTCCAAATTTTGTTTTATCACTTACAGTTATATTCCAGTTGTTATCACTGACAGTTATAATCCAATTGTTATATCACTTACAGTTATAAAAAAATTGTTATATCACTGACAGTTATATTCCAATTGTTATATCACTGACAGTTATATTCCAATTGTTATATCACTAACAGTTATATTCCAATTGTTATATCACTTACAGTTATATTCCAATTGTTATGTCATTGAAGATTAGGGATACTAGACAATTTGATCCATAACGATTTTGATGTGAAAATGAAACATTAAATATTTGTCTCAAAGGATTGACATAAAAGCATATTTTGATGAATTTACCCCCACCAAAATTATTATTTTATCTGGCTACATGTTACCTCCATACCTGTAATCAATCTGACAGCTTGGGACATTATTTACCCCCAACCCACCCCCAATATTATTTTATGTGGCATCATGTTACCTCCATACCTGTAATGAATCTGACTGCTTGGGACATTATTTACCCCCACCCCACCCCCAATATTATTTTATCTGGCATCATGTTACCTACATACCCGTAATGAACCTGATGGCTAAGAACATTATTTACCCCCACCCCACCCCCAATATTATTTTATCTGGCTACATGTTACCTCCATACCTGTAATGAATCTGACTGCTTGGGACATTATTTACCCCCACCCCACCCCCAATATTATTTTATCTGGCTACATGTTACCTCCATACCTGTAATCAATCTGACAGCTTGGGACATTATTTACCCCCACCCCACCCCCAATATTATTTTATCTGGCATCATGTTACCTCCATACCTGTAATGAATCTGACTGCTTGGGACATTATTTACCCCCACCCCACCCCCAATATTATTTTATCTGGCTACATGTTACCTCCATACCTGTAATCAATCTGACAGCTTGGGACATTATTTACCCCCACCCCACCCCCAATATTATTTTATCTGGCATCATGTTACCTCCATACCTGTAATGAATCTGACTGCTTGGGACATTATTTACCCCCACCCCACCCCCAATATTATTTTATCTGGCATCATGTTACCTCAATACCTGTAATGAATCCGACTGCTTGGGACATTATTTACCCCCACCCCACCCCCAATATTATTTTATCTGGCTACATGTTACCTCAATACCTGTAATGAATCCGACTGCTTGGGACATTATTTACCCCCACCCCACCCCCAATATTATTTTATTTGATATCATGTTACCTCCATACATGCAATGAATCCGACTGCTTGGGACATTACTCATATGCATATTTAAGTAAGGTGGCTCACTCTCTTTTAAAGGTGTAATATTACTTTCATGGTCTGGATGATAATTAAATAATAATTATTCCATTAGACATTTTTCTATTTGTATTACTTACAACTTACTTATTACTTACAACGTACTTATTACTTACAACTAACTTATTACTTACAACATAAAAAACGATCAGTTCCATGACATATTTCAAGTCACAGTTCTTCACGGTTCAGGAAAATTGTCACTCTGTGGAAAGAGCAAAACCATACGCATATATTTAATAAAGACATTCAAACTTACTCTATAACTAAGAATAAGCTATTCTATTTAACTACCCCTCGCAAACTCCATTGTTAAAAATAGTATGTTGTAAAATATGCAAGTTAAATTATTTTTTTTTAAAAATTATTATTACCTTTTAAGTAATACCTTTGCATTGATTAAGAAATATTGGAATAATGTTTTAATAGCAACCAGTTTTCTTTCCTCTACCTAAACATTTTGAATTATTTTTATAGTTGTGTTGTTCACATCTTTCTGTTCAACAATTATCTATCTATAATTCTATCTACCTATATACCATGCATACCTATCTATCAATAGATTGATCCATCCATCCATCCATCCCTCTGCATGCTTGCCTGACTTGTTAAGTTAACTGTAACTATGGACAATACACCGTAAAATGATTTCATCTCCCCATATTTAAACTAAGCCGTTAGCATAGTCTCACTCATTTCAGAATTTTTCCAGCATTAACAGTACAGACCAGAACTGCAATTCTTTTAATGGAAATTTTGATAGCCATAGGGTTAGATATATGTGTTGTCTGTGTAACATTACTTAGTCAAAGAACTGTATTTGTTGACCAATATGGCGACCATTATTGTGAGGTTATGTTTGCAACATGCAGTGTATGCAAGGATGTATGCAAATATAACACTTCTTGTTTATTCTTTCTGTAGCATTGCTATTATTCTAACTTTGTCTCTTTCCTCTTTTCGGCATGTAAAATGCAAGGTCAAATCACTTTGTAAATAATGTAGCATTTTCCACTTATTATGTTCTAATATTATACATTTCAATGTATATCACACCCACCCTCCATATGAAGTTAGATATTCCAATTACCAATAGCCCTTAGATCACCACTTTCACAGATGCTACATGGTATGTTGTCTAAAAGTAAAAGAAATCTGCAACTTCCTCCATAGCTTTATTTTTCTCTATTCTATCATTATGGAGAAAGTTCTTCATTTCTGATATTTACCATTCAAGTCAGAGAAAAGATGGATAAGAACATGTTAGCCTATAAATAAACTCTGCAATCATACCAAGATAAAAAACAATATTATTTCAAAGCCCTGTCTAACTTTTCAAGTTTATCTCATTCAGATCAAGGGTTTGGGAAAATATGGATGAATCCGACTCTCATTTAAAAATGTACAGCATAATAATAAAAATATCCAGGAAACACAAAAGGATTGCCTTCCTTGTGAACCTTAACCATAAAGTACATGTCAAACATTTTGATTTTCATAGATAATCCAAGGCAAATATCCAGATTTGAAAATAGGAGACATTGGTTTTGATTTCTATATGTAGCACATGGAAATAATGTTTACATATTTAAATAAGTGCATTTTTTACCGTAGAAACTCTTGATTCCATGTAAACATTATCTAAAACACATCCTAGAGGGAAGCAATGTTTTTGGGAGAATCTGCCTGTAAAGACAGGATTCATTTGATCAAGTTGATGGTTCTTAACCTGTGGGTCATGGATTTAGACATACATGCACATGTATATCCAAAATTCAAGCTGTATGTGAAATGGCACCCAAGACAGAACTTGGAAACAGTAGAGATCCACACATTCTAACCACATATTGACTGAAGGATAAGAATAGATATCAGACAAATTTCCAGTACATAACCTGAAGAAGGATCAGACCTGCTTTTAGGTCCACACTAAGAAACGGACGAGGTCCCCATTCTAAAGCTATTATAGGTTTGAAGTGTTTAAGGAAACAATAAGTGAGACACATGTCCTGGTACAGACCCTAGGTTTGTCCCCTCTGTTGGGAACCTGATCCTGACTTATACCATGGAAATTGTTAAGGTCTCCATCCTAGATCTATATTATATACTTTAACTTGGCACACTAACTTAGTATATATATATACATATATATATATATATATATATATATATATATATATATATATATATATATATATATATATATATATATATATATCTGGATATGATAATGTATTACACCAAATTTGATGTTTATACAAACTGTCATCCAGTGTGAAAACTGCAAGGTACAGTCTGTCTACATACTTTGTTATGAAAATGAACAATGCATTATTTTGGATAAAATATTTCCAAATTATTCAGCTTGGTTAGGTGTATTCAAACTAAGCTATTGGCTGGATGATGTGTTGTAAAATCAGAACTGTGTTCATGAAGGATACATTTAATGCACTGTTTGTAACTAAGCTATTGGCTGGATGATGTGTTGTAAAATCAGAACTGTGTTCATGAAGGATACATTTAATGCACTGTTTGTAACTAAGCTATTGGCTGGATGATGTGTTGTAAAATCAGAACTGTGTTCATGAAGGATACATTTAATGCACTGTTTGTAACTAAGCTATTGGCTGGATGATGTGTTGTAAAATCAGAACTGTGTTCATGAAGGATACATTTAATGCACTGTTTGTAACTAAGCTATTGGCTATTGGGTGATGTGTTGTAAAATCAGAACTGTGTTCATGAAGGATACATTTAATACACTGTTTGTAACTAAGCTATTGGCTGGATGATGTGTTGTAAAGTCAGAACTGTGTTCATGAAGGATACATTTAATGCACTGTTTGTAACTAAGCTATTGGCTATTGGATGATGTGTTGTAAAATCAGAACTGTGTTCATGAAGGATACATTTAATGCACTGTTTGTAACTAAGCTATTGGCTGGATGATGTGTTGTAAAGTCAGAACTGTGTTCATGAAGGATACATTTAATGCACTGTTTGTAACTAAGCTATTGGCTATTGGATGATGTGTTGTAAAATCAGAACTGTGTTCATGAAGGATACATTTAATGCACTGTTTGTAACTAAGCTATTGGCTGGATGATTTTTGTAAAATCAGAACTGTGTTCATGAAGGATACATTTAATGCACTGTTTGTAACTTTTAAATAAAGAACAAACTTGGTATAGCTGTATATTTTGACGTTATGTTTTCACATGGCATTTTCATGGACATATCTGTCAGGCCATGTGTCAGTATAATATCATGTATGTCATACAGAATGTTTTGTTAAAATCATAGAATAGAATGCATGTTTTCTCTGTACAGGTTGAAGGTGTATCATACATCATGTGTACCTATCAGCAAGATCAAAGTTTTCTTAGGACTGGTAGTTTAATTAAACTGTACAACACTGTACAACTTTACTGTCTGACCATTTCACCAGGTGTTTAACTAAAACCCATATCAAACTGAATATGCTTAAATCCTTGATATCTGACAATGTTTCATATTTGCCAATTTCATTGTTCCGTATGTTCAGTATTTATTTATCCAGACTGTATCACATGAACTGTTTAACATATTAGCAATAAAACATGTACATTGATATAGAGTTCTATATCGTATGTTTATCATCTCTTGAATCCAAGATCAAACCCCAAATACTTGCAGTGTCGTGTTAAATTATGATATGACTAATGATACACATTTTTTAAAACATAAATTAGGCCAATTATTTTAACACACAATCATTCCATCCTTCTGTTAACATCTACTTCTGTATCTCATTACTTTGTGATAAATGGAGAGATTTCAAGCCCACATATATATAAATACTAGATATAGTATATTCAGGGACCACATATATACAAATACTAGATATAGCATATTCAGGGCCCACATATATATAAATACTAGATATAGCATATTCAGGGCCCACATATATATAAATACTAGATATAGCATATTCAAGGCCCACATATATACAAATACTAGATATACCATATTCAGGGCCCACATATATATATAAATATTAGATATAGCATATTCAAGGCCCACATATATACAAATACTAGATATACCATATTCAGGGCCCACATATATATATATATATAAATACTAGATATAGCATATTCAGGGCCCACATATATACAAATACTAGATATAGCATATTCAGGGCCCACATATATACAAATACTAGATATACCATATTCAGGGCCCACACATATATATAAATACTAGATATAGCATATTCAGGGCCCACATATATACAAATACTAGATATAGCATATTCAGGGCCTACATATATATAAATACTAGATATAGCATATTCAGGGCCTACATATATATAAATACTAGATATACCATATTCAGGGCCCACATATATATAAATACTAGATATAGCATATTCAGGGCCCACATATATATATAAATACTAGATATACCATATTCAGGGCCCACATATATATATAAATACTAGATATACCATATTCAGTCTAGTGGTTAGAGCATCCACCTCAGATTTGAGAGGTTGTGGGTTCAAACCCCAACTGCATCAATGTTACCAAAGTAATGAGCAAAACTGACTTAATTATATGCACAAATCAAATTTAGAAATTTGTTTGTTTTTTAACCAAGAGAAAATGTACATGGCTTGCCAACCAAAAAACAATGATGGCTGACCAAATGGGAAAACAGCTGTCTTCGTAAATTCGTATAAAACGTCACTGATTACTATTAAACATGCAGTATGTGTGAATTTGGGACGCCTATGAAATGCTATACGGTAAATTTTCCAGTCAATTGGAGATGATCTTTTAATCCATTCCACAACAAATTATTAGTGTTATCCATCACTCTAAAGCTTCACATCAAGATTACTATACTTTAAGAAGCCTACATAGTTCATTCCATCGACGACTGCAGTACTTTAAAGTATCATATACATTGTTACGACATTACTCCTAAAATAGCTCGTCATGTGACTTTATGTAGTCAGGCTCTATTTTTAGACGGGTAAAGCAGTACGTTTGGCCGTCTTTTTATACGGCGTTCAGTCTTATTACATTGTATATAAGCTTAATTTCAAAAGTTGCCGACATTTGTTTAATTAAACATACAAAATGAAAACAAAATAAAGCTTTTTATACCTTGTACAGTATATAACCTCTTTAAAGTTTGGCCAGAAGCTGGCGGGTAACTAGAAATAAAGAAATACAATGAAAAGCCGAAATATATAGTATTTACATGTTATCTCTGCATTTTTCGGTTTCTACATACAAATTATAATTTGTTTTCGTTTGAATAATAATACAGAGCAAAATAAAATATGATTTATGTGATTTTGCTACGAATTATTTACCTTTTTCGAAGTTACAGCACACGCCAATTTGTCGTACTGTATTGGACATGTTGATCATTCCAGATCTGAGGTATTAATGATAACAACTGATCTTTCCTGAATGAAGATAATCTCCAGAACGAACCGTGTAACTCAGTATAAGTTATAACTTTTATTCCAAATATTTGGAAACTTTTTAAACAAAAATTAAATTAAATGCAATTTATTTGTCAAAATCTATATTATTAAAAGTTATAGTAAATATATAATATAATGTCGGCAAATACTTTTGATACTTCGATACTTATCTTTTTAACTCTGTTTATGTATTTCTAGAATTTGTGTAGTTACGGGTCTGTCAAATCAAGTACCACCGAGTTGACATCATATGGAGGGGGATTACCGCCATAATTCTATGCATGTAGTTTGTAATCTTCCTGATGTGTTATTGTAAATTGCTGTTTGCAAGTGCTACTTTCATAATTCTATCCATGTATATTGTTATCTTTATTGATGCAAACTGTACGTGGCAACTTGCAAGTGCTACTTTCCTTTTGCATTATTGTAAATGGCTGCTTGCAAGTGCTACATTCCTAATTCCATCCATGTATATTGTATTCTTCATTGATGCAAACGGTAAAGGGCTAGTTGCAAGTGCTTAGATCTACTTTCCTTATGCGTCATGATATCTTGCTGATTTTGCCTTGCAACACCGTAACTCCAAAATGTTCTCTTCGTCCATGCATTATGACAAACTGCATCATGTAAAATGATGATCATAATGTAGCATCACGCATGTCGCAAATTAGCATAAAGGAAGTTGGCATAAAATAATGCCTCATTATGACAACAGATGGCGCATATTATTATGGCGGTAATCCCCCTCCATAACTTCATTACATGAATTGTGCTATAAATAGGAATACAAAATTAAATAATTCGCATCAAAATCACATAAATCATTTTATTTTGCTTTATATTATTATTCAAATAAAAACAAATAATAATATGTTTGTGTGTAAACCGATATATAGGTAGAGAACATATAAATACATGTGTATTTCGGTGAATTTCGGTTTTTCAGTGTACTATTTCGGTGTTTATAGTAACCGGAATCTCGCTCATCGCCAATATCAGCAAATCGGGCAATTAGTGGGCTACCCGACGAGATTCAAGATGAGTTAAACTGTACCTGGAATATTCTTTGAAAGACACTACAACACAACTTGTCTTGCTAGTAGAAAAAACTCTCCTTGTCGTGTTATGTTCAGCCTAACCTAACACTGAACTGTCCATACGTACATGGCCGAAGAATAGCGAATGATAGTAGAAATCCCCTTGTAGCTATTTTAAATAGTATTGCTATTTATAGTCTAAGCTATTTCTGTCGGGTCTCTTAAGTACAGTAATGCAATGTAATGGACATTAATGGGGACAAAAATACAATATTACAAAAGAAATTACAGTAATGCACATTAAATATCATAATTATGACATAATGGACTTAAGTAGCAGCAGAGAGGGTGAACCAGCCTTTATTTATTTTGTAATTTTTTTTTATATTTATTTTTTCTTTAATTTCTTTTTATAAGAGTCCATTTGTTAAATAAAAGCCTTTCCTACAACCGAACAATATAACGACAACAACGTCAAACGAATCTTTTAATAAAACAGAGAGTTTCTCTTGGATTTAGTTAATTTTGTTACTGTTTTTTTTAATTTTTTTTTATTTTGGTCGCTATTTTTTCGATCGTTGAAAGGATTGTATTTACCCGAGGACACCTCTAATTGAGGTCACACCCTCCCTGCTGCTACGGTTTTATCCAAATATCTTATCAATTCTTGTATGACTGCTGCTACAAATTAAATCATATCATATATCAATAATGGTAGGAGAATAGATTGTCAACTAGATTGACACGAGAAAGATCAGCATCAATTAAGAAATTTTATCCCAGTCCGTGATTCTGTCAGACAATAATTGCTTCAACGACAAGAATCTCAAGTTGATTTTGCATTAGTTTATTAAAGCCCATTACTGCAACTACTAAAGAAGTTGTAATTGGAAAGGAAAATGAAGAAGAAAAAAGGGGTCTTTTTCCTGAACTTGAAAAAAAATAGCAAAAAGAACTAAACAAACAAAAAAGATTTTACTAGATCTTCCAACTGATATAGCTGATGCACACTAACAACCTCAAGCACTAGCTGAACAACCACAACAACAAGCAGTCGATGACATTACCGGAGAAGAAGCAACTAAAGAAAAAGAATAAAAAGAAATACATCTGAAAGATTTAAGGATGAGGCGATTAATGCGATTTTTAAAAAAAATGATAATTTGGATGATCTAGCTGGTTTTGCAATTGTGGGTTTTAGTCGCGAAGAAATATATCTAAAACCGGTATATAATAAATCTTTAAGCAGAGAAAACTGATTTAGGTGGATATATTTAATAAAATATAATAAAGATTATATTTCAAGTAAAGATCCATCTTATATATTATACAGGGGAAAAAAAGGATTTTGAAATAGGTGTTCAGGTTGAGCAACATTTCAGCTCACAATATCAACTTCCTCCGCCGTCATACGAACCTTTCCCACCGAAACAGAAAAAAATCAAAGTCTTCTTTAAAAAAATGAAAGAAGAATTTTATGATGCGCCTGGTGCTGCTGATAGTGATATTTCTTCACTATGTAAAGGAAGTGGTCTTGTTGATTGTTCTAATCATATTCTCTCTGATATAGCACGATCAGAAATTCTCATAAAAGGAATACAAGCTGGAAAAAACTCCCCGAAAATTACCAATGAAGCCGCTGATATTTGTCAACGATTATTTCAAAGCGGTATCAAGGATATCAGCGTATATCAGCAATTTATCGATGAACTCGTTGGTTATCATAGTGACTAATTGTCTGATTAGATATAAACGATAATAAATACGATGATCATACATGTACATCATAATAAACCAACCATGGTCAGAGTAATAAACTCGCGATTACCCGTTTATAAAACAATTTACGGAGATTATCTTGGTGATATTATTCAAGGGTTATTTGAAAGAATCGCTA
This sequence comes from Unio delphinus, assembly GCA_029339505.1. NCBI lineage: Eukaryota > Metazoa > Mollusca > Bivalvia > Unionida > Unionidae > Unio > Unio delphinus. The sequence continues at coordinate 1,678,170 of JAQISU010000119.1, forward strand.
TTAATGTTATTGGTGAAAATTGGTTCTATTGGTAATATTGCCAGTAGTGCGTTTTCGAATGACTATCGGCCTTGATTCATCAAAGACGACGAAAACCACAATCAGTAAAATTACCGTCCACGGAAAATATGCCCGCGGATGTCAGTAAAATAATAACCTTACCGCGTATCAAAAACTAACAGGGATGATCTAGGATAGGATCAAGTACAAAGAAATATTACTGCAAATTTAATAGCAGGAAGTGTTTTAGATCACGATTTAGTTTGAGAAAAACGCAATTATCAATATTATTCTTAAAACGCAATACAACCAAAGCAACCAAGAAGAATTGAACTTCAACTTCAAGATACAAGTAGATACTTCCTACCCGCTGAAGCATTTATTTAAGTAGAAGGGGAACTTGTAACACATTTTGCAGTTAATACAACATATGCAGCGAATGCTCAAGTTGGTTTTGTTAACAATAGGAATATGGCACTGTTTATTTAGTAGCGCTACATATATGATTGATGGAAGAGAGATTGCAGCTATTCAGAAGGTTTTTGACGTTACCACAACAATATTGGGTTTAGGGAGATATTCTGATGATTATACAAGATCGGACTGTCCATCAATGATGTTTGATAAGGATATTACTGATAACGCTGTTAATCCTCAGTAGATCAAATTAAAGACACCAAAAGATACTGCAATTGATACACAACCAAACGATTTTGAACACGAAGCTAGACCAGCTACTGCTTTTGATATTATAAAAGGTATTAATGCTAACTACAACCTACGATTTGCAACACGCACAGCAATGTTGGAAGGAACTCGTAGATTATTTTCATGTGTAAAGAAAGTATCTTTGGAGCTAAAAATTCAGTAGACCATGTAAGAAAAGGCGATGATAATGATGCAATGTGGCGAAGTGTTCTTGTTGCTGATGGTAAAGTAAATGTAACAAAATTTTCTTTGTTGTTTCTATCCCCACAGGTAGTTAATAGATTGAACAAATCAATGATGAATTCTAGCGCATAATAAAATCAACAACAAAAAAATAATAAAAAAATAACTATTAATGTTCATGAGCCAACATTATGATCTGTGATTGAAGTAAAATCTCCCGAATACGAGCTAGACATTTATCGATCATCGATAAAAACTGTTCTAGGATGGCCTGAGACTCCACCACATCCTGATGATGTTCTCAGATTTAACAATAATCTAGATGCTGAAGGCAGGCATATTTCACCAGAGATTGTATGTGATGTAATCGATGGTAGTTATCAAAAAGATCTTGGGATACCAAAACAAGCTCAACAAGGATACGTTCTTTACACATTTACACCAATGGTTCCTCCTGGATCCTTGATCGTGCAAAAAATCAATTAATCCAAATTATCTACGCACGCATAATCAATACTTGTCAAGAATTAATTTTAAACTCACCAACCAGAGTGGACACTTGATTGATTTACTAGACAAGGTTTTACTGATAAATCTCAATGTAAAATCGTAAACGATTTTTTTTATCTTGATTCACGAATTAATCGGATAAATATTAGATATGTACCAGCACGTAAAGTTTTTTATACACAAGGAAGCACATGGAAATGCAATAAAATTAATATTTACACAGTATTCATTCAACATTGTCGATATAGTCATTGATGAGTTCGGTGACGAAGATTTTTTTACTGACGCAAGAACACTTAGATAGATTGCGGTGAGAACATATTTCTATGATCACGTGTGACCGAGATCAGATTATAAACTAAGCGCATTCCCGCATTAAACTTGATGAACTTAAAAAATATTACATAGTTCTGAATAAAAGTCAGATTTCAGTAAAACAGAATATTTCTTTAAAGATTTTATGAAATTTCATTTTTTTAAAATCAATTTTAGTCAATTTTATCGTAGAAAATCTGTCAGATTTATGATTTTTCTAGGGTTAAAACCCCAGCTATTAAATGATTTATTGATAAGTCATTAATTTCCACTTCTTTCTCCGTTTTATTGTATATTTTCGTAAAAATATATCCGATTTTAGTTGATTTATGGGCAAAACATGGCAAATTTAACGATTTATCGATAAATCATTTAGATAATCGCTCTGAGTTTCACCCTACAAATATTACAATTTTGATAGATTTTTCTATGATATTTCGATTAAAATAGGTAAAAAAGGATGAAATTTCATCAAAATTTACAAGTCTGAATAAAAAAAGATATTTTAACAGAATAAAAAAGATATTAATACAGAATAAAATAAGATATTATAACAGAATAAAAAAATATAACAGAATAATAAAAGATATTATAAAAGAAAAAAAATATTATAACAATAAAACAACAGAACTGTAGAGGAATTAATCCAAGCTGCCATCGGTAACAGCGTTTTCATTTATAATATTTTTTAGTTGTCTCACACACGTGTTAGTAATTTTGTTCGTTTCATATTCGTGAGACAGTTTTGATTTAATCTACGTCTGTATCTTTTAATATTGATAAGGACTGGAACATTATACACTGTATGCCTTTTATCAGCTTATACTCCATTGAAAGTTTATAACCACCTTCAAGTTTTCGTTGTTGGATTGACGTGAAATCACAAAATATATTTCTAGATCGAGTTTATATTTATATTTTCATTTTGTAATTTTTACTGCAGACATTATAGCATTAATATTTTCGAAGTTCATATATATAACATAAATATATTTAAATTTAAAAGAAAATATTTTTTATGGACAATACAACCTTTAACCTCTAGGTTCGAGTGTTCTAGCAGGTTCAAGGCATATTAAGGACAGCACAGCCTTTAACCCCTTGGTTACCACCGTATCCTAGCAGGTTCAAGGCATATTAAGGACAGTACAACCTTTAACCTCTAGGTTCGAGTGTTATGGCACGTACAAGGCACATTAAGGACAGCACAACCTTTTAACTCCTAGTTACCTCAGTATCCTAGCAGGTTTAAAGGCACATGAAAAACATATACTCTTAAGTAAGGATAGTACAACCTTTAACCTCTAGTTTCGAGTGTTCTAGCAGGTTCAAGGAAATTAAGGACAGCACAACGTTTGAACCCCAGGGTACCACCGTATCCTAGCAGGTTCGAAGGCACATGAAACACACAACATTAACATAATACGAAGACTAGAAACACAGATCCCCCGTTGTGAGTCTCTTAATATGACAAATAACAGTCTAGAGCCTCAGCGAGACGTGGTTGGTGAATTACGTATTACGATGACCTCTCAACAGATTATGTACAACCACCCACCCCTTGATATCAAACCCGGGTGAGTAAAACGATCATCCACCATGATTTGAATCATGGTGAGATGTGTGTACATAATTCTGTTGAATTTTGATTTGAGGTCCTGGATTCCGCAGAATTCGTTTACGCAAGATCTGTTACAAGGTGTAACAGAGCCGATCATCAACCACTTGCAGAGATTCCTTATTTTAATCATTATATATATATATATATATATATATATATATATATATATATATATATATATATATATATATATATATATATATATATATATAATATTTTTAATTTAAATACTTGTTTTAATTATAATGATGGGAGAATTAAAGAGATTATCCAAGATCGAGCTTTCTAAAAATAAAATTTTTTATTCTTGACACAATATTCCATGCCGATGCGAGATCTGGTTGATCCAACAGATAAAACATTGATCTACAAAATACATGATGCCAAAAAAAGAACTTCAGAAAAATGAAGCATCTCATGATTATAAGTGACACTAAAAATATAGATGCTATGATGAATGACAAACGAGCAGTGATGATCATTAACTACCTTGACAATATAAAATATATTTTAAAAATCAAATTTATCATTCTATCAGATACAGACAATTGGATTATTCATGATAAACGTGATCATATCCTTCATAACGAAAACTCTGCCATACTGAGTAAAGGTTCCAAACCAGGGATGTTGATCGATATTTATAAACTATATTATGAAAGACCTTATCCTGTAACAGCGGTTATCTATGGGATATATCCACTTGAGAAACCCAATATTGATAATCTGTAGCTGATGAAATTCTCGAAGATAAACTGTGTGGCCGATAGAATAACAGAACATATTACCATCTTGAATCGTTGGAAGGGTTTAAAGGATAACCGATGTAATATACTAAATTCGTGGGCATGAATAGTCAAAGATACCGGAGCATCTAATAAAGATGTTGTTGAACTAGGAAACAAATTAAATTTTCCTATACCAGTAAAAACGATTACAGGAGAGATCTTATACAAATCAAAATATACATCAAAGGGAGCTTCAATCGAAATTGTTGATCATCATGCGCATGCGTGGACTAATGCAGTAATAGTATTTCCACGCATGAGGACGGTTAAATTCTATAACGATGATATGTTTGACTTTATTAACGAAATAAGTAAAAACGATCCTGTATCCGTGTGGTTGTTTAGTTCTGAAAATGAATTCGATCAGTTTGTAAGACCAAATGGTGATATTTATCGAATAGAATCCCTCCACGAGAAAATGAGAACATATACCCCTGACAAAAAAATTACTCGATGAATGATATACTGTTCCATCAGTTGCAGCTCATTTTGCTAGAGAGAGAAATTCCTGGAAACCAACTCGGTTTGAATTTCTTGATGATATAATATTAAGTTGTGTTGAATATGGTCACGGTGGACTGTGGAACCGTGAATACTCGCATAAAGAGGCTATTTCGGTTGATATGACTGCATGGTATCTGGGAAGTTTTCTGGAATACTGAGAGTGTTCTGAGTATTTTAAAAGATTAGGTCACCCGACACACGAGATGACGCGAGTATCAAATAATGGACCATTACCTGATTTAGATATTACTGGATTTGCATGCATCGAATCATTCGAGTTTACAGAAAATCTTCATCCGATTTGTTATGTTTGGTTCGGTAGACATTTTTCAGAAAAGATGTGGGCTCCAATAGTACTCTTACGATATATGCTTGATTGTTTAATATTGACGTTGATTGTCAGTGAAGCGATTATATCATACCGAATGAAGACCAAAGTTTTGTTACCACAACAAAAGGAATATTCTGATGAAGAAAATCCTGATAAAACTGACTTTCAAAATAAAATTGCAAAAAATCTTGGCAGGAAAATAATAGGTAAATTTACCCAAGGAGGATCATACGATCATAAACAACATTGTACAAGATTGATCATGGACGATGCTGAATTAAATTTTATAATCGCTGATACAACGAAAAGAAACACAGTTAGAAGTCGGGATACAGCTTTCTTATCAAATGGAACTAAGTTAGGTACAATTGTGAGTTATATTGATATTGACATACCCATTTAAGATCTTCGATGCTCGCGAACGTTTTGATTAATCTGTTATCAATGATAAAAAGAATTACAGAGTTTGCTGTCAGAGTAGCTACTGATTCGTTTTATATCAGTAAAAATATTCAAGATTGCTAGACCAACTAAATATCATCAATCATGCACCATGGGGTTCGTGGAGAATTAAAAAAAAAAATATACTCGGTTATTCTGAATCAGCCGATGTTCCAATCAAAGTTATTTACCGTAGAAATAATCAGATATTAAAGCTATCATCTGCATCATCAACATATGATCCTCTAGCTAGACACAAATCGATTTATCTCAATGCACCTGGCGGATCATGAAAGACGACATGTGCGATTGAACTATTTCAGAATTCCGATATGATCGTTTTGACACCTACACACAGACTTGCGCGAGAAATGACCCCACGAAGAACACATTCATGTGCTTTTTCCGATGGAGCGGAGACGCATGGAATCCTGATCGAATGGGAGATGAATATATTCCGAAGATCATAGTTTGGGATGAAATATGTACTGTATCGCTGGAAAATCTAAAAATATTTCTTGATTGGTTGTTGAAGAAAAATACTGCTGTAATAATATGTGGTGATCATGGTCAACCACCACCTTTTGTTGGGCCGTCTCCACACGAATGGCTAAGGACTTGATTTAACATTGAGGGAGTTTAAAAAATTAATCAGATTACAACCGAATAAAATTCAATGTTAAGTAATGCGTCATATAATTTCAGAAACTTCTTTGGACGACTTTTGGGATACGTGGGATGCGTGGTAAAATTAAATTCATATTTGATACTGTGACTGTTATGTAAATCATAATTTAACATTTGCTGCTGTGACAGCTATGGTATTGGTAATTTAATGCATGATAGAGTGAGAGTGATGTTAATGATATTCTAACAATCCCTAGAGCTAAGGTCTGAAAACATGTTAAATGTATAAAACCTTCTAAGGTCACAATCAAAAGCTTAGTTTTCACATCAAATCCAAGGAAACAACTTACTTATAGCTTACAAATGATCATTTTCTTAACATATAATCTACAATCATGGACAAAATATAATTAAGTATTATGGTATCTGTAAATGATTATTACAATCTACAAAAATGGACAAAGTTAAACAAACAAATGGATATATATATATATATATATATATATATATATATATATATATATATATATATATATATATATATATATATATGCATACCATCATAAAGAAAAAAGATTTATAAAAGAAAGAAGGCTATCTTTTACATATTTGGAATCCAATTATCTTTATCCTTTATGTGCTGCAATTATGTACATTCAAATCCACTATCAACTTTATTATTTCCGAGTGGATGGTGGATTAAATGAACAACACAAACACAATATGTGAAAGAAAATATAAATTTTTGAAAAAAATTATTAATGAAAAATAATGATGTATCAACACAATAACTCATGCGTTCAACCCACAATTACACTCACAACCATTCACAATACATGAATAAATTTAATACATAATAAAACACAGATACAAAGGAATCTCTTGGACTATACACAGATCCACGGAACCTTTACAAAAGTTATATTAACGCAAGTATAAATTCCGATAATAAACACAAGCATCAAACTATACTATCGCACATATGGATTGCGACAACTAGCACGAACATATACATGTATTTAATCAAGTTGCTAGCTTTTATTGAGATTCATGCAATCCCTTGAAATACTATTGTGATTTGAAGTAACTATGTAAATATAACAATGTATTCAATTGTACAATAATTGCAACACACACGTGTCTCGACCCTGTATAACCGTACGATTCACCAACAGTTAAATCGCCGCCCAGTTTCTCCGAAAACCTAGGGTTGACTCAATACTTTTATCGGTCATATGCCCTTCACGGATCCACCACAGTTATACGTACAGACAGCATACAGCATCTACTAGAACCAACGTTCTCAAATACCTAGATGCCACCCCGGATGTTTACAACTCTAGACAGCTCCGACTTCTAGATTTCCGGATATTTACACGTCACGACAGATGTAGACAGACAGACAATCAGACACACAGAGATGCTTCGCTACAATTTCAGCTACGATCTCAAAGACGTTATCAGAGATGTTATCAGAGATGTTCCGCAACAAACCATCTACAATTTCAGCTACGATCTCAAAGACGTTATCAGCTACAATAATGAAACCAGACTAATAATAGTTGTCTCTAAAAATAATCTAAACCTTAGATTACGCTATTGCATTTAAAGTCTAATAGTGACTAGTAATTCCAAATATTCCACATTTAAAATCTGCATTGTAATAAAGGCATCGTTATATGAAATGATAAACTGAATAAAAATTCACAATAAAACGAAATATAAATGTAACACTCACCCCTTTGGCTGGAGATAGAATGACGAGCTATCTTTCCTATGATAAGATACTTTTGGTTCCGTAATATTTATCAGTAATATTCTGCCTTATATACCCTCAAAAAGGTGAGCAGAATTCAAGGCAACATTACCGTGCACCCCGTGATTCTAATGTTCCGGACTTCATGTAATTCAATGTCAGGCACATGCAAATCGTTACACGCCGCTTACCTTGGAGAAAATCACTTATTCACCCCAGGTAACGCATGTACGCCGAAACAAAAAAAAATGGTGAAATTAGTTTGTAATTCAACTAGAAAATAAATTAAATTTTCGCCTAATTCTGTGACAAAAACAACTTGAAGCACGTATACAAAATTCCTAACAAGTTTGATGCATCAGTTTGCCATCCAGCCTTCAATGCAGTTATGAGTTCATTAAGTTATGATTGGGTATGATAGTGAGATAGGAGGTCAAATAATGAAAGATAATTGTACAGGATTTTGAATCATTTGACAAAAGCATCGTTTTAAAAGAATGGATTGGAAGTGTTTGAATCTTTTATTTTCTGAACTTAGTGAAGCTGACATGTTTTTTCAAGCTTTTAAAATATATCATGGCCAGACCAAAAAAAAAAGTTGACAATGTAACATTTCTATATGAACTGACATGTTAGGTTAATACAATATAAGCACATAATAAAACTACAATTAGGCAATTAATGCAAAATTATTTTAAACATTATGTTGATACTCTTTCATGAATTGCAGATCAGTACTTTTTTTTATATCATATTCATTTGAACAATAATTGGCCTGATTCGCTTTTGTAGGATCCGAATATTAAAATAGCAAATCTATGTAATTGATACGTATTGTTACGTGTTTAGATTTGAATAAACAGTAACATAGAAAAAGTGAGAATAACAAGCTTGTAAAAACTTAATAAACACTTTATTGAACACAAATATTTTCCAGAAAAGAAAAATAAACTTATGGTTTTAAGATTCAATTCCAAAATTAATACAAAAATAATTCAAAATATAATCCACTAGAGAAATTACAAAAATCCTGGTAATAAAATGTCCAAATAATTCCAAGTTCGAATCTTAGTGAAGCACCCAAGATGGAAGACGATGTCACGTGATGAAGTCAGTTCTTGGTAATGAAATTCAATGAGCACAATTATTTTCCAGATAAATAACAAAATAAATCCTCTTGATCCAAACGAATTGAAATAATTTCCAATACAAGGTAATTTAAAATAACTCAAAATTACTTAACTTAATATTCTAACAGCCCAAGTTCTACTAAATAGTTCGCTCCAAAACATAATTTATATACCTGTTTTTACGTAAACAAGGAAGGGGTCACATGAACTTCTAGAATCTTTAGAACAAATTTAGGTTAAAAAAATCTCGTACACACCGTATGACCCAACTAAAAATAGAAAGATGTTTATAACAAAGCTCCATAATGTCCTTGAAATCAATCAATCATTTCAAAAGCTTGTTTACAACTCTGAAGCCAAGTCAGAAATGAGGTCAACACCTGGTGTTTATTTGTAAAGTACAGGTAATCTCCCAATGAATGAATCTTAAACTTAAAATGTCAAATTTGAATCTGACAAACAAACAATTAAAATAAAAAATAAATGACCCGAATCAAAAACACATAACAGTATGGAGATGAATTATTGATGTGTTCGTATTCAAAATAGTTCTGGTAATGATCTAGTTTATATGCCAATGGTCTGGTTAAAATTCCAATGAATGTTAATGTGAATGGTCTTGTTATAATCCCAATGCTTTGGTCATTACGCAGTGTACTTAATGGTCAAAATTTCCAGTGTGTGTTTATATGTATACATATATATATATATATATATATATATATATATATATATATATATATATATATATATATATATATATATATATATATATATATATATATATATATATATATATATATATATATATATATATATATATATATATATATATATATAAGTAAACTAACATAACTAATTTGAATTTCAGGTTGTGAACAGAAGTTAAAAATATTAAGCAGTTAATAAAACTACCTCAGCAATAATTTGAAAATTACAATATTTTCAGTGAATACCCATTCTGTTCGATATTCAACATCATTGCCTTACTTGCAACACCCACTATATTTGTAATACAAATATATGATCCAATAAAGCTGATTATATTTCGAATTTGAAACAATGTCATCTCTTTGTCTCTCTTGAATTTTATTGGTACTCAGCAGTCAAGTCGGTTGCATTATCTGTGTATTTTCATACATTTGTACAGAGTCTGAAATGAGAGAAAATTTATATAACCCTTCGACGCATATTATTAAAAAATTATAAAAGGGAATTTTTATGATTGTTAAATGATTAATGATAAAAAGATAACTGTGATTAAAAAAAATAATAAAAAATTATGTTAGATATGGAGCATTAAACAATGATAAATAATGACAAACCTCATTAAAATGTTTAATGATAAATAATGAGCAAAAATGATAATGATAAAAATATTGAATGATAAATAATGACAAACCTCATTTAAATACTGAAATAATAAATAATGAGCAAAAATGATAATGATAAAAATGTTGAATGATAAATAATAATAAACCTCATTAAAATGTTGATTTAATAAATAATGAGCAAAAATGATAATGATAAAAATGTTGAATGATAAATAATGACAAACCTCATTAAAATGTTGAATTAATAAATAATGAGCAAAAATGATAATGATAAAAATGTTGAATGATAAATAATGACAAACCTCATTAAAATGTTGAATTAATAAATAATGAGCAAAAATGATAATGATAAAAATGTTGAATGATAAATAATAATAAACCTCATTAAAATGTTGAATTAATAAATAATGAGCAAAAATGATAATGATAAAAATGTTGAATGATAAATAATGACAAACCTCATTAAAACGTTGAATTAATAAATAATGAGCAAAAATGATAATGATAAAAATGTTGAATGATAAATAATGACAAACGTCATTAAAATGTTGAATTAATAAATAATGAGCAAAAATGATAATGATAAAAATGTTGAATGATAAATAATGACAAACCTCATTAAAATGATGAATAAATAAATAATGAGCAAAAATGATAATGATAAAAATGTTGAATGATAAATAATGACAAACCTCATTAAAATGTTGAATTAATAAATAATGAGCAAAAATGATAATGATAAAAATGTTGAATGATAAATAATGACAAACCTCATTAAAATGTTGAATTAATAAATAATGAGCAAAATTGATAATGATAAAAATGTTGAATGATAAACAATGATAAACCTCATTAAAATATTGAATTAATAAATAATGAGCAAAAATGATAATGATTAAAATGTTGAATGATAAACAATGACAAACCTTATTAAAATGTTGAATTAATAAATAATGAGCAAAAATGATAATGATAAAAATGTTGAATGATAAATAATGACAAACCTCATTAAAATGTTTTAATGAAAATTAATGACAATCCTCATTCAAATGTTAAATGATCATAATTTTATTGAGTCCTTCAATATCATTCCAGTGTCAAGAGATACCATCTTTACAGTGATTCGTTATCAATGCAGTATCAAACGATACACATATATAACTTTCATTACGAGTATAATGTTATTATTATAATATTTATCATAGGTTTTAAAAACTAATATATACAACTAAATCTCATATAAAATCTAATAAAGAAACTGAAATACATTTTGGTATATCAAAACTATGTATGTGTCTAGTAATGTAATAATCCACACTCTGCTGTCACTGTCACAACACAATACAAATTTGACATTCATGATTACTATATATGGTTTATCAAAACTATGTATGTGTCTAGTAATGTAATAATCCACACTCTGCTGTCACTGTCACAACACAATACAAATTTGACATTCATGGTTACTATATATGGTTTATCAAAACTATGTATGTGTCTAGTAATGTAATAATCCACACTCTGCTGTCACTGTCACAACACAATACAAATTTGACATTCATGGTTACTATATATGGTTTATCAAAACTATGTATGTGTCTAGTAATGTAATAATCCACACTCTGCTGTCACTGTCACAACACAATACAAATTTGACATTCATGGTTACTATATATGGTTTATCAAAACTATGTATGTGTCTAGTAATGTAATAATCCACACTCTGCTGTCACTGTCACAACACAATACAAATTTGACATTCATGATTACTATATACGGTTTAAAAGTCAGCAAGAGTACAAGAAACTTTAATTTCACTTCAACCTTAATACAATGGACTATATGAAACGTTTCATTGAATCGAATGGGAATTTGTAACACTAACCATCCTTAACCGAGGAATTGTTAACGACCCAGCAATATTAGTTTGAAAGCAAATCATTAATCTTAATAATATAGACTGTACTGTTTGCTAGATATGCAGTGGTATCGATTCTTTATTGATATTCCAAGTAAAATAATTGTTGTCATTTGGCAAGATTAACAATAAAATTATCAATATGCCTCTGCAGATAATTAAATATATTAAGTCACATGCGATTCAAAAAGTATATATTCCATGTGTATACATTAAAGTTTACCTAGATTACAGTAGGAAACCTTATAAAACATTGAACTAATGTGATTAGGATGCAGTCTTTATTATTTCATATGAATTAGCATACATGATAAGTGAGACAAAATTCTGATAATTACCTTTGGATATTTTTGGAATCTTCAGTGAGCTATACATCTGGATGTCATTGTTTGTATAGGGGTGCAATTTTTCATAGGAATTATTCTCTGGAGGCCTTAAGTTAGAAATTGAAATATTGCCAGATATATCCAGTCCCATGATGCTGAATGTAAATCTTCATAAAGAAGGGATTGAAAATGTTCGTTGTTACGAAATGTTATTTATGTGTACATACTTTAATTTAAAATAGCATGAACAACAGAATATAAATCTTCACAGAGAAGACCTGCTGAGGATTATTTCTTTCTTGTCAGTGATTCTTCCTGTGGTAAACTGAGGCTTTCAGAGAACATTAAATAAAACAAAAAAACCTTAATGCTTTATTACTTATTTGATTTGTTGCTAATAACCGAGTATATGATCATAATATACCTGTCAAAATGAACATATGACATTTTTAAAAAAATTTCTTTAATTAGTCAAGCTATATGTCTTTACCTTGTGTTGGCATTTCTGTTCTCTTCTAATGTGATATCTGTGGAAAGATGTGAAGTGTTGGAATATAATTATAAAATAAAATTGTATAACATTTAAAACATTCGCGAAACCGACTCAACCTAAGATACAAATATAAATATGGACATGAAATGTAATGATTTCATCAAATAGTATGAATCTACACTTACATAGAATGCCTTGTCATGATGATTTCGATTGAGTAAATACAACTTTTAACAAAGGTTACATAAACACGCTTTAACTACATCAAAATAGTATATGAAGAACATCAATCTGCACAAGAGTTTCTGGATGCATGACTTGTAATAAATATATTCATTTGCTTAATTCAGTGTGACCCCGCTATAACGCGGTAGTTGGGAGCCAAAGAATCTGACCGCATTATAAACCGAACCGTGTTATAAGCAGCCAGGTCAGTTAGTTGAATAAAATGATGCATGTACCCCAACAAATTGAGGAGGGGGTGGGTGGGTAGGAAAAAATGTGGGCGGTAAAATACGTGCTTCACCGGCAGATACCATCTTAAACTGATGCATATTAAATGAGAAATACAACTTTAGTGAAGACATATAATAGTATACTTTATTTAGATAACCACGAATTGGTACATATACATGAATACTGTTTATATATACATGTATAATGTATAGAATGAATTGAGTATCAACACCATGTACTCGCCTACGAACCTCATCATATACACTGAATCCACAATACAAGTGATTCCATCGAAAATATGCACACACACTGAGCTTTAAAATCTTCAATAATTTTGTCACAAGTCATATTGGTCTGAATTCAGTGGAAAAACATAGTACACACACGTAACGAATGACGAAGCACATTTACTTTTCAGTATGTCCCAAATCGTTAAAAGTTAGTTGCATTTTAAGCCGCCGTTGGTAGCGTTCTTAAGCATAAACGTTTTCCCAATAAAAAGGAAACTTGCACAGTACAGTTAACGTGTTTATTAAAAGGTAATCTGTTTCCTTTGAAATTTCAGCAAACTATTTTATCTGGGTGCATTTTTTAAAATGAAGTGGACGTCGTTTGGTCGATTGTAGTTACAGTTCCTCCTGCCTACTGAATAGACTACAGTTTATTTTCTTCTTTAATTTAAAAAAAAATTACACTTGTGCTAGCAGAGTGATGCTGCCTAAATTGCACTCATGAGTCAGAAATTGAACAAACGGTCAACGTATGACAGAGACGCATGTGCTCTTGTTAAATTTCAGAAACTATGCCACGATCGCATTATATTCGAATTCATAGTCGATCTCTTCCCATAATGATAATAAACTTTGAACCCCAAAATATTTATTTCATATGTGAATTAATATATGAAATTTTGGGAGCCACACCACGACCGCATTATATCCGAATTAACGTTATAGCGGAGCACGTTATAGATGGGTCACACTGTAACGTTTAAAAATGTGCAGTGCAATGCATTACTAAAAGCTTAAATCAAGTGATGGAAATTGTTCATTAATTCTTACGTGTGAGATGTGTTTTGTATTGTTTTAAATATATTTTGTTGAAACAAAAATCTTTGATACCATAACAGCTGAGTGCATATAGCGATAATACAATTTAGCTTTTGTATGATGGGTACAAGTTTTCTTTTGAAAGCACAACCTGCAAGATGTGAAATAATTCTCTTTTACATATTATTATATTGGAAGGGTTAAATGCAATATATTCTTGAAACAAAAATAAAGAAAAGTCTTACATTTATTTTTAGATACATATGGGTTGTATTTTCATTCTTTTGGAGAATCTTTGATTTTAAATGAAATACTCATTACATATTTTCATCATATCTTAAGACATAATGTATAATGGAAAATAAAAAAAGTTTAAATCTTTTAATTGTCATTGTGCTAAAGCAGAAAAATATCCCAATCTTATATTTTATTCTCCTTGACCTACCATATTTGCTTATAACTGGTATGGGTCCAGACTTAAAATCCATGATGCCCTTGGATATCCTACAGTTTATTGTTTTAAGAAATGTTAAAAGTTACTTTAATGTTTTAGGAATTTTTAAGATGTAGTTTAATGTTTTAGTAATCTGAAAAGTGCAGTTTAATGTTTTAGGAATCTGCAATTTGCAGTTTATTATTTTAGGAATTTCAAAGGTGCAGTTTAAAGTTTTAGGAATTTTAAATGTGCAGTTTAATGTTTTAGGAATTTTAAAGGTTCAGTTTAATGTTATAGGAATTTTAAAGATGTAGTTTATTGTTTTAGTAATTTTAAAGGCGCAGTTTAAAAGTTTAGTAATTTTTAAGTTTTAATTTAATTTTTTAGGAATTTTAAAGGTGCAGTTTGAAGTTTTAGAAGTTTTAAAGGTGTAGTTTAATGTTTTAGGAATTTTAAAGGTGCAATTTGAAGTTTTAGGAAATTTAAAGGTGCAGTTTGAAGTTTTAGGAATTTTAAAGGTGTAGGTTTTTGTGTTTGGAATTTTAAAAGTGCAGTTTAAACTTTTTGGAATTTTAAAGGTGTAGTTTAATGTTTTAGGAATTTTAAATGTGCTGTTTGAAGTGTTAGGAATTTTAAAGATGTAGTTTAATGTTTTAGTAATTTTAAAGGTGTTGTTTAATGTTTTAGGAATTTTATAGGTGTAGTTTAAAGTTTTAGAAATTTTTAATGTGCAGTTTAATGTTTTAGGAATTTTAAAGGTGCAGTTTAAAATTTTAGTAATTTGTAAGTTTTAGTTTAATGGTTTAATGTTTAAGGAATTTTAAATGTGCAGTTTGAAGTTTTAGGAATTTTAAAGGACTGGTGCAGTTTAAAATTTTTAGTAATTTATAAGTTTTAGTTTAATGTTTTAGGAATTTTAAAGGTGCAGTTTGAAGTTTTAGGAATTTTAAAGGTGCAGTTTGAAGTTTAAGGAATTTTAAATGTGTAATTGAAAATGTTAGTAATTTATAAGTTTTAGTTTAATGATTTAGGAATTTTAAAGGTGCAGTTTGAAGTTTTAGGAATTGTAAAGGTGCAGTTTAATGTTTTAGGAATTGTTAAAGTGCAGTAATATTTTATGAATTTTAAAGGTGCAGTTTGAAGTGTTAGGAATTTTAACAGTGTAGTTTTTTGTTTCAGGAATATTAAAAGTGGAGTTTAATGTTTTATGAATTTTAAACGTGTAGTTTAATGTTTTAGGAAATTTAAAGGTGTAGTTTAATGTTTTAGGAAATTTAAAGGTGTAGTTTAATGTTTTAGGAAATTTAAAGGTGTAGTTTAATGTTTTAGGAAATTTAAAGGTGTAGTTTAATGTTTTAGGAATTTTAAAGGTGCAGTTTGAAGTTTAGAAGATATTCCAACGGTTGAGAATTAAAATCACCAGATGATATAAAAATAATAACACAATAAGTGTTAAGATACAGTAATTGCCACTGGTGTGCTGTGTAAGATATACAAATTTATCAAGAGCAGATACATGCTTACTGTAGTTACAAGTGATTATTACAAGACTATTATATTATGATTTTAAAAACTAACATATTTTTGTCAGCTACTGTGAATATTTGAATACATATTTTAATTTTGTTGAAGTCAACTTTTATATGATTTCACAAAAATCTTGGAATAAATTAATTTATTATATTATTTTTTCTCCGTTAACTTTACATTGTCAGAATTGTCCAATATTTTGAGAGATTGCACTAATACTCAACTTCATTGAACTTACATGTGCCCAATAGTGTATTAAGAACTACTTTGTAAATAAATAATGTACGATCTCGTAGTAGACACTTTACATTTTGGTATTTAAATTTCTGAATGAACTAATAGAGATGTTTAATGAACCGCCACATATCAGCTGCTTTGGCAAATTCCGCGTTAATGTTTTGGATACAATGTTTCGGATTTAGGCTAGGTATAGACGGCAGACAGGGTTCTTACAAATAACATGCAAATGAAAAGGAAACAACTGTCCTATTTAACTGGTAAGAAGAATCTCAAAACATATAATTACAGATTTACACCTTGAATTTTTATAAAATGTACTTAGTTCTACAAATTCGAAATACTTGAGCTATGTCATGGGTTCTCAAGCGTGATTACACAGATCAAGATTGTACTGTAATTTTAAAAATATTCCAAATGTAATTACATCCTCCTTACTGCACTAAAATGAAATAAATATTAAATCCATAGTGTCTTTTTGATAATTGCTATGAAAATACTTCATATTTTCCCCCACATTAAGATTTCAACCATTCAATGACAGAACAGAAACACAGTTGCCGATGTCAGCATGCTTACCGGTATTCCTCACTGCTTCAATCCAATATTATACATATAAAAATCCAGTCCATAATCACAAAATTTCATAGAAATGACAAAAATACCAACATCTATTCATTCCAGATCAAATGGAAAATTCAAAATGACTTCTAATATCAAATATAAGTAGACCAAAATGCCATATTCTTTTGAAAGTTATGTCTAGCGTGTGACTTAATTCAAATTATACTTAGCAGAGCTATGTGTACATTAAAATAATGTCGATGTTGTGTAATGTTGAATCTGTGCTTGTGTATTTAGTTTGGAATACGGCATACATAATATTCAGTTACTTTGTTTCTTGTAGCGTATTTTTATTTATATAATTAATCTTTAGGTAGAATAAGAATATTATTTTAAAATAATTCATACACGTGTATAAATAACACCAATGAACATAATTATTATTTCACCCTTTCCTCTGTGTATTATTATAATCCTGAAAATGTAAAGTCTATATTGTGAAACATGTTAACTGTCCTTGACTTACATATACATATGGTGATATAATTGCTTTTATAAGTTGTATTGGAACAATATGGATATAATCATGAAGAGTAGGGACTGGTTATGGATGTAAATGAAAGAAGCACTACAATTATTTGACAAGATATATTTTCCAGTATTTATGAGTATTTTCCAGTATTTATGAGAATTTTCCAGTATTTATGAGAATTTTCCAGTATTTATTTGGTCATGGATGTAAATGAAAGAAGCACTACAATTATTTGACAACATGTATTTTCCAGTATTTATGAGTATTTTCCAGTATTTATGAGTATTTTCTAGTATTTATGAGAATTTTCCAGTATTTATGATAATTTTCCAGTATTTATTTGGTCATGGATGTAAATGAAAGAAGCACTACAATTATTTGACAAGATGTATTTTCCAGTATTTATGAGTATTTTCCAGTATTTATAAGAGTGAAATAATACAAAAAAAAAGAGTGAATTAATAGAGAGTGAATTAATACAAATAATCTAATTTTATAAATAATGAAATGTTGACATAAATGTGAATCATTAAAATTTACAAGCTATAAGAATCATTGATTCATCTTAGTAAGAAATGTTATTAAACATGCAGACACAATGAACAGCAAGAATTAAAGCAAATGTTAAATTACCATTAAGATGTAGGTACGGGCTTGCTTCACCTCTATTCAAATGCAGTCCCTCATATTCTTGTCCTTTGGCTGCATCGTGTCTAACAGATCTTGAGAAAGTATGTTTGAAAGAGTAATAATGCAAAAGACAATTGAATAAGATGTATCTTCAAAAAATATTTTTCATTTAATATCCTGCATCTGGAATATGTATTATTAATGTAAAATTAATAATGAATAATGCAGTTGCTTCAGATATGTATGCATTAGCTGAATTATACGTAATTATTCGAGGTCGAAAACAAAAATATAACAATTTAAATGTGAGCACTCACTTTTCTTTTTATATTGCCAGTATTGTTTTAATTTATCTCATTGCTAGTCACTGCACCCTTTGTGGCCCAAATTCATGGTAGCAAAGTAAGTAAATATTTCATGCTGCATCCCTATGTGATTGTTTGATTTTATGTACTATTTGTTCGTTTGCTTTGCATTGTTATTCTATTTTGAAATATGTTATCAATCAGACTAGTCATTTAACATCCCTGCAGTCTCTTGTCAATAGGTCTCTGACTCCTACTAAATACACTGATAAAAATAAAAAAAATATATATGTCCATTTGAGGTGGTTATCTGTGCCAGACATATATATTGTAGGTTCTGGCTATAAATGACAAACTTATAACATCTATGAGTTAGTTACCTGTGGCAAACTGAAAAATAAACTCATAAAATTATTCGTTTTCTAAAACTCGATTACCAAATGAATGATCATTTTCTCTCTCCATGTAGCAACGTGCTTGTGTCTGTTCCAATATATACATCTCACTGGAGATATTTCATGAAAGAAAACACAACATGGTGTCAGAAGTGGGATTAATGCATTAAGTTGGAGTTGCACACAAGGTAGCAGTGTGTGTATTAGCTAAGATTCGAAAAAGATCATCCATAGATTTAAGCAGTATTCTGCCACGAGTCATGAACCGGGAGGTTACAAACTTGCCGGAACAGTGGGAAAGTTTAAACTACATATCAAACTGATTTTTAATGGACATCTTAAAGAAAGATAAGAAAAAAAAGCTGAAAAGGTGTCATAGATGTTCTTGTGTGTTGTGATAAAAGGGAGAGACATTTACCAAACGTGAACTGGTATTTCAAATGAAGACACAGAGAAGCTCCAAACAGTCTAATACTATTTCAAGGTGCATGTGCTACCAAAGTTAAACCCATATTTGTTAAAACCATATGGTTTCAAAACCTAGATGCTAGGGGTGGAATCGATTGCTTTGTCACATGGCTCAGACTCAAATCCAGAGAATGCACCTTTCATGATGCTGATATGATACTTATATTTGGGATGAACAGTCAGAGAAACTGAAACTAATGAAGGAGGCAAGTTGACATTGGACAAAGATATTCTGATCTATCAAAACTTTGAATATTATTTTCAGCCTCAAACTGAAAACAATGTTGATTTTAAATGACATACCAAACAATGATGTCAATAAAAGAAACACCAGAGTTGAAGACACGTGGAAATAAACCTAGGGGATATCACTGATAACAATCCATGAAGTAAACGCAGATACATCAGACCCAATTTCAAATTGGTCCAAGGCCCAAGCAGCTAAAACACACAAACCATGTGGGAAATGTGGAAAAGGAATCACCAGTCTAAGAATATGCAGCTTCTGTCAATAGGTGTAACTTGCAGAGAGTGTGAAAACTGATCATTTTGCAAAATATGTGCACATTCAAAATTGTTCATAACATATTAAACATTGACAATTGATTTGATTATACATGAATATACATGATGTCACTGAATATACATGATGTCTTACATAGACAACAGTAAGCATTCATCTCTCACATCTCCAGACCGTTCTTTAGTCCAATTATGTATCGGCCCTTCCCATCCCCCAACCCCCTATATATTTTAAATAGATATCAGGTCACAGTTAACATTCTTCCACATGCCTCATACTAAGCACTCAATATTAAAGACCGCTTAATACCCTAGACGAATGAATGAATGTTAAATTAAAGTGAACCGGCCATGAAGGGCCTTTATTCACTGTTTTATCTTTCAAAAGAAAGTTATTTAATTTTTCCCATGGGGTAAGGAATGGTGCCACATCCCCACGGGCGTTTATGTACACATAATGTGCTTTTTAATTTGGTCGTCATGTCGCACCCCTATTGAGAGACTATCAACATGAATGTAGGAGCTGAGTGAGTAGGAATGTATCAAACACGCACTCAACCCTATCAACCAATTGGAAGGAGTGTACTAGAGGAGCAATGGCACCAAATAATGACTGGTGAAAAATGGTTTTCTTGTCTCGCCATGTGGAGGGTTTCTGGTCGCGAGAAAGGAGGAAAAGATCCGACAAGTTAGCCCATGTATGTCGACAGCCTTGAAATGCCCTAGCCATACTTATTTCAAATCAGGTCCAGTTTTACTAATGGACGGAAAATATACCAATAACGTGTAAGCCACCTGAGTAATTAAATCAAATTTTGTGTAGTTGAAGATTTTTTCTAACTCCTAACATACCAATGTTTCTAGTAATACCCTAGACAAGAAGCTTGTATCTTAATGATCTCAATAGTTGGCAAGATAAAGCTTTCACTGACCTCACAATGGAAAAACTGTAAAAACCTACTTTTACGTTGTTGTCCACTGCTCCCTGTAGCCTTCAAACTTCACTTGACTTAAATCTAGTCCAGCTTACTTACTCTATTGATAATGAGTCTAGCTTTGATAATTCAGCTGTTACAAGTATGCACAGTGACCTATTTCACGCAATAGGTCTGTTTGTAGGTGAGTGCAAGTTCCATCTTAAACCTGATGCAGTACCAGTGGTAACCCCCTCCCTAACAAAGGGTACCAGAAACACTAAAGTCAAAGCCTAAAGAAGAACTCACAAGAATAGAAGAGTGCATAAGTTTTGAAAGACTAACCCATTGATTGAATCGTCAATCTTGTAATAACAAAGAAACTGAATTTGGGTAAATTGTGTACCAAAGCATATCTTCTGGGCGGTCTAAGATGATGTTTGTCACCTTAGGCCTCCCTTTCGGAGATGTATGCTTTGGGGACATCGCAAATCTCATCCTTAATTAAGTACATACACGCCTACTATCTGCCGCAACACTCGAGCGGAGATTCATTATCATCCATTGAATTATATCTGCCGCAACACTCGAGCGGAGATTCATTATCATCCATTGAATTATATCTGCCGCAACACTCGAGCGGAGATTCATTATCATCCATTTTTTTTTAATAATTAGAGATACAGTATACTATATTTATAAATAAATATAAATAATGGATATCAAAGATGTAAATGCTATAATTGCCGAAATCTCAAAGTTAAAAAATAACGGGGTAGTATTATCTGAAGATCTCGACGCTGACAAGATTGCCTCGGAATATGAAGACATTGAGTATCAGTGTAGTAAGGGTCGTTATGTTTTACCCAAGATGTACAGGCTCGTGAAAGGAATTCAAAAATCCATCAATGCTTGTTTGTACGGTAACGACATTAATTTATTTATAACGCTATTTAACACCGTTGAAGCAATACGTCAAAAGCTCGGCCAAGAGTATCAAAAACGAGCTGAAATTAGTTCTAAGGTTCGTGATCTTAGAAAAATGTTAAACGAGGAAAAACCTTCTTAACCACGTGAGCGTTACTATAAAATAGGTTTTCAGTAATTTTTATTAAAAATAAAATTTTTTTTAGCGTTTTTTGTAACACTTGTTACACAAGTTACATAGGATTTTCTCCTGAAAGAATGCTCATCAGTCTGGACTTGCCCATGCAGTTATGTGCATAATGGATGATCTGGTTGTAGTAGCAAGTAATCACCGCGACGCCTCCATTTTCACGTAGTTGTTCTTGTTGCGGCGTCGTTAATACAAATCATTCATCGCCATTCTCAGATATTACAATTCTGAAATCCCCAGGAATGTTATTTCTGAAACACTCGCGGATAGCGTCGTACAGTTTAACCCTGTCGAAGATGAATACGTTAGCTTGATGGTACATTATTTAATAACTAAGTTATTTAATAACTAAGCTTTTAATTGTGATAGTTTTACATTTGAAAATTTAGTTCACAAACAATATATGGTTGGTGAATCGCTTACAACTAAATTAGCCCGAGAGCGGCTAGCAGCAATTAAAAAGTTTATACCGGTTCGAGACAGACTTCGCGAGAAACTTCAACAACGACAACAAGCGCAGACTGACTTTTCTGTGTCAAGTGAACAACTGTTTACTCCGATAACAAGTGCGACCAAAGATGTGAAAACAGCAACTGAACGAGCAATATACGGAGATATTCCTAAGGAAGGCAAGCGACGAGAAGTGCCTGTTCTTGGTGTGCTTGAAAAGATAGCAGCAGAGATCGGACAAACACGCGCAGGAATTCAACAGCTATCCAGTGATATAAAAACTCAACGCGAGTATGAACGACTAGCTGATATTGATGATTCTGCGCCTGAAACTCAAAGAGTTTCCACACCTGAACCACAACCTGTTGATGTCGTCACCCCAAGAGGTGTTTCCTTTATAGACAAACTCACCGAAGGAGCTATAGCAGAAATCAAACGACCTCAATTAATAAAACCCGAACATTATAAGATTTTTGGTAATTTTGCCGCCCAAAGCTTTCATTCCAGAAAAGACTTTTTAAAAGACGAGTATAAGAACAGTAGAATAAGCCGAGATGAATGGGCTGATTGGTTGTATAAAACGAATAGGGGGGTTGGCCGTTTAAATAAAAGAGAATTGGGATATAAAGAATTTAGAAAGGGAATTGAAGAATATGATGAAACTGGTACAACTGAGAAAACAAGCGGAAAAGGATATTCGATTGGAAATCTATAGGATGTCTTTGACTCTACCGTGACATGCCCTGGTAACATTCTCAGTGATATATCAAGGTTAGAGGTTCTCATCGGAGGGAAACGAGCCGGAAATAACTCACCGGAAGTAATTAATGAAGCAGCTGATATCTGTAGACGATTATTTGCCGGCGGTATCATGAACATTAATGTATATCGAGAACTCATTGCTGAATTAGTTGAAAATCACAACGATGACAACGTCATTGATGACAACGTCATTGATGATGAAAATCTTATGGATGTAAGCGATTGATCATTAATTGAAAAACTACTAGTTTTATAACAAGATATACACTACAATCATGATAAACCAGTAAGCGTCTACGTGGTGAACTCACGATTGCCTGTTTATAGAGCATATTACGGAGATTGTTTCGGCAATACCATTGCGGGGTTATTTACAAGAATGGCTCCCAAGGTGGCGCCGTTAGCTAAACAATTATCAATGAAAGCCATTGATGCTATCCGTGATAAGGGAATCAATTTCGTTGGAAATCTTGCCGGAAAGGCATTTTCTGCCGCGAAAGATAAAATAGCATCATTGGTGCGAAAGAAACCAGGAATGACTTCGTCAGTGGTGAAACCACCAGTGCTGCCATCAACTACAGTGATGCCTGCAAAAATCAGCAAAGTAATAAATAACGCAGTGGAAGAAAAACTAGCGCAATTGACTTCGTCACCACCGGTAACAGATAGCGCTATCATGAACGCGATAGCAGGAAGTGGTTTGAAACAAAAAAGAAATTCGAAGAATTTTCAACGACGATGATTATAAAGAGTTAAAACGCTAGCGTTAAACTCTTCGAGTTTCACAATTGAAAACGCTAGTAATGTCATAAATGTTTAAACGAACAGCTGATCCCGCGTTAGATATGGAAGCCCCAGTGCGCAAAGATGATTCCGTCCACGATTATCAATACTATTCCTATCATGCAATACAACCCGAACTACGATCGCGAATTGAACTTCAAGTTCAAGATACCAGTAAATACTTTTTACCATGTGAAGCATTTATTGAAGTAGAAGGAAAACTTGTAACAAATGTTGCAGCTGATACCCCATATGCAAATGATTCAAATATCCGAGTTGGTTTCGTCAACAATGGTATAATGGCGTTATTTGAAAGTGCAAGATATCTCATTGATGGAAAAGAAATTGAATCAATAGACCGCGAGGTTGATGTTGCAACAACAATAATCGGACTAGCAAGATACTCCGATGATTATACAAGATCGGCTGGTCCATCTATGATGTTTGCAAAGGATACCTCTGATAACGCTGACCACCTTCAATACATTAAAGTGTTAACACCGCAAGACACTTCAGTTGATAATCAACGAGAAGCAACTAATCCAGAACGTCGAGCTAGACCCGGAGCTGCGTTTGATATTCTCGGAGGAGTTAATGGTAATTTCAATTTAGGATTTGCAACACGAAAATTAACATTGCAAGAACAGCAGCGATATTTTTCATGTGCGATTCCAGTTCATCATATATTTGGATTCTGCAGAAATGTAAGAAAAGTCATCTATGGAGCCAAACACACAATCGCATTAGTGCGAAAAGGCAATGACAATGATGCAATTTGGCGTACTGGTGCCGATGAAGGTAAAGTTGTTTTGAGTAAAATAGTATTATGGATGCCAGTAATGACTCCATCAATTACCACAGAAGAGCGGCTACTTTAATTTATGGAAACCGGTGGTAAATCAATGCTAAGTTGGCTAACAACAACGACTGATGCTAAAGAGGATAATGTTAATGGTACATTTACATGGCACCTGGCATCAAAACAAGGCGTTTGAGCTCCACGTCATATATTTATAGCGCTGCAGAATCGGAATCGATTAGGTTCGCAAGAACGCAGTCATATGATATTTGATCGGTTAGGGGTAAGTGAGCTTTCACTGAGAATAAACGGACAACAAGAACCATCTGAGGATATACAGCTTAATTATGGAAACAACCAAATAGCACGTGTGTATCATCGGATGCTGTCATATATGGGTCGTGATCAAAATGTTGATACCGGTTTGCAAATATCGCAAGTCGATTTTAAGAACTTGTATCCAATTTATTACTTTTCACTGGAACATCTTGATTTAACAAGGCAATCCGTTGTTGATATACATTTTAGGGCTCGTATAGATCCTGGTGGTGTTGATTATAGAGCGGTTGCTGTTATTCTTAGCGACAAATCAATGTTGTTAGAAGGGGCTGGCGGACGAATGATAATCGTTGATGCACCAGTGGAAAATCTGTAAATGAAACTTGAAGAGTTTCCAATTAGATCAATTGAAAGCATAAATGTGTTTTACAATAAAATGACATATAGTGTTGTTAGTGTCAAGCTGACTGATGGTCAGGTCAAGAAATTGCGATCAAAATCCGCTAAAGAATGTGGAACCACAATAACGTTAAAACCAGCGCAGATGTCTGGCGGTACACATAAAATATCACTGACGGATCGTCAAATAAAACATTTCAATGATGCAATGAAAAATAAGCTAGGAGTTCAAATAGAATTTTCAAAAGCCGCAGTCGCCAACATGATAAAATCAGGTGGTATTTTTCCATTGTTAGCCGCAATACCAGCATTGATTGCAGCGGCTGCCCCAGCGGTGGCGAAGGCGGCAGCTTCGGGAGCCGTTGGTACCGCGGCAGGGATGGCGTTGAAAAAGGCAACTGGGAAAGGATATAAAAAAAAGGGGAAGGGGTTGTACCTACCAGGAACCCCGTATTCATGGTACAGCGGAAATGGTCTAAGAAGAATACCAGGAACGGTTTATTAATTGAGGAACCTATGGTTCCCAAATCTTCGATTTCCAACCCAATTGTTGAGGAACCTATAGTTCCCATGTCCAATTTTGATTTAATTGATGCTGCTAAAAAACTAGCGATAAAAAACTTCAGAGGGGTTTTTATGAGAGATCAGTTACCAAGAAAACCAAATAACGTTGAAACAGGTATATCAATCTTGATAACAGTAACGGATCGGGAACTCACTGGGTTGCATACGCGATTGATCCACGTGGGATTGTCTATTTCGATTCATATGGGTTAGCTCCGCCAAGCGAGTTTATACGGTATATAAATTCTTCGATGAAACTCAAAAAGTTTCCGATTTTTTATTCCACGCTGCCAACACAACAATTAAATGATCCACCGATATGCGGCCGTGAAGTATTAAATGTCCTCGCGGAGATTTCATTAAAATCCTTTGGATCTCCGTGGAAACCACCTCATCTGGTTGTAAACGAATACACGAGTGGGAAATTACAAGGATCAATAAATTGAAAACACAAGTTACGCTAACAATAATGATTGATATTTGGGGACAATCTCTGTCAATGTTGGAACCCACCGAGGAAACATCTGCGGGTTCTATCGAGGATGTAAAAAAAATAATTGAAGATGAAATCGCTGAGATGTTAAATTTAATAGATGTTGACCCGAACGAATTAGTTGTATTTCAAGATCGCCAGGGTAAATTGAAAAGCAGTAATATATCCGTGAATGACATTTTGATACGGCAGAGCGATGCCGCTGAAAACTCTATTGCGCTTTATTTCAGCGGTGGACGACTTAAACCTGGTAATCTTATTTCTACGATCGCCGACGCGACTGCTACCAAAGAACGTGAGCTGGATGATCATATACGAGGTTATAATAATTTTCGCAAAAATGTCGTACATAAATTCTTTGGAACCCCGCTTGTGGTTGGCATGACTCTCGCTGAAATTAAAGACTTGTTGAATTCATTCTTCGCTAACAAGGAAGCTGGAAGGATGATGCCTGCTTTAGAAATCAAGGCAAATTATCTCGAGATTTTTAAAGTAAGCGAAGATCAAAAACTCACAAACGACATTGTTGGTAGGTTCTTTGGAACCCCGCTTGTGGCTGGCATGACTCTCGCTGAAATTAGCGAGTTTATCGGCAAGCATACTCACAATGCCTACATCGCTAATAGTTTCTTTGGTGTCCCGGCTACATCTACGATGACTCTCAAAGATATTAATATGTTTATGGTGAGACAAACAACACTTAATACCATCGTTGATAGATTTCTAGGGAGAACACCTGTTTCTGAAACCACATCGTTGACAGGCCCGACCCTCGCGGAAATTAAAAGCGCTATTGACGAACAAAAACCCATCAGCGAAATGGCTAAAAATTTCTTTGAGGGTTCTAAAAGTTACAATATCACGACGACATATTCTCAACTCGACGGGGATTATCTATTCCGAGAAGGTTTGAAACTTAACCTCCTTTTGGTTTCATTTTTTAAACGCCACGATGGAACGACAATGAAAGATGCCGAAATCAAAAAAACCTATCTCGACGTTTACGACGATATTCTTAAACTAAAAGAAAAATCTGAAAGGGTAAAGCATGGGACCTTTGATTGGATAAAAAACTCTAATGCTAAATTGAAAGTCGATATCGGGGAGTGGCCCCATGGTATCTACAGGATGACATTAATCTCTAACAATCAATTTGATATCATCGTGAAAGGTAAAACCTACTTTGGTGGCACCGCCACAGTAATTATCGTGGGTGGAGAAGAATTTGAGATTGTCGGGGTTGATAACACCATTAGAAAAGAAATAACATGGTGTATAGAATTTATATGTGAAGTAAACTACCCCCTGATCCACTACCCGGAAGATGGCAAATAATTGAAAACACTATTGTTTTTAAAATAAAAATGATTTCATCAACGCAATGTCGCTATGATCAGGTCAGAGAATTTCAGAATAGACTCAAAACCCTCACTGAGGAGTATCAAATAAAAATAAAAAAATACCGACGAAGAATCACCGCAATTAATATTACTATGTACTCGGTTTCAAGCGTTCTCGCTGGCGCCGGAATAATACTTGCATCGGTTACAATGATTGCCCCGGTCGTAGTTCCAATTTGCATTTCTGCGGTGGCTACAATCGGGGGTATATCAACCGGGATAGCAAAAAAGATATCATCATGCAGCCAGAGTAAACTGCAGAATTACTTACTTCAATTTCATATTGCATCAACCGCATATTCGCAGTTATCACTGATGATATCGTCGATTCCAGTGCGCGAGATCGCGCTGGCAAAATTACGAGTATATCATAGCTGGCCTAATATCAGATCGGTTGCATTTGGTAGTCAGCAACCCAATAACGCACTGGTGTTCTCGTATAAGAATAAACCCGATGGTACTCCAGAGTGGGAAACTGTTTCGTTACCAACTGGGTCGTACCAAATTAAGCAAATCAATGCTGAAATTCAGCGTAGAATAAAATCAATCACTGGAAAAGAATCAAAAATAGCTATTAATCTTCATCAACCGACGCTCTCGTCGTCGATCGAAATAAGCACAGAGGGATACATTGTAGATATATATAACAGCTCGTTAAGAACAGTGTTAGGATGGCCTGAAAAACCACCGGAAAAATTCGCCACCGACTTAACCACGGACATACAATCATATCATGAAATCAATCCCAGTTATCGAGATAATTTATCTGATATAAGAAAAGGAAAAATCGCCGATAGATTTGTATTTACCAACAAAGACACATTGCAATGGGATTTTATCATTAAAAGAACAGCCGACTCATCTGTTACTATTTCATTTACGCTAACTGACGTCCGTGGTTATTTTAATGAAATTAAACAATTATATGAAACACAACTAGAACAACTACGGAAAACAAAATCGCAAAAACACGTTGAAATAATAAATCAACTTATATCTGACATGGAATATATATATGAACTAATTATTCAAACAATAATTAATGACAACAGCGACAGTAAACAACGATTCCTAACCGATTACAATATCACAGAGGACAATCTGCGTAATTTCAAGTTTTCCGGGTACAAAGCTGATGAACTAGCAAGAATTGTTAAAACCGATATCAAGGCGCTACAAAAATCAGATTCAGCTGTCCTCTTCAGGTATAATAATGATCCAGATGGTGGCGGTAGGCATATTGCCCCTCATAATGTGAATATTTCATCGGTGATTGCGCTCAATTTAGTATGTGATGCAATTGAAGGAAGCTATCAAATTAATCTAGAGCAATCAAATCAAGCTCAGCAGGGATATATTCTTTATTCGTTTGCACCAACAGCTCCTCCAGGATTTGTAATAATTGAAAACCCAATTAATCCTGTCTACATGCGATGCCATAATAATTCATTAACCAGAATTAATTTCAAACTCACCCACCAGTCAAATAATTTAATTGATCTACAAGATGAGGTGTTAGCGATTAATTTGTTTGTGAAATCATAAATGATTTTCGTCCTGAAGGGACTTTCAATCCTAAATTGCTTTGTAATTTCAAAGGATTTTCGTCCTAAAGACTCGATCAAATTTTCGGTTAAAATCTTAGTGATTTTCATCGTAAAAGAATTATTTACCACAAATGAAACATTTACAGCAGCAGAGAGGGTGATGACCACATCGATGCGACCTTGAATTTTTTTAGGTGTATACGAATTTTATTTTATGACCATTTTTTTTAGACAGAGCAGTTTTAATTATATTTTCTGCAACAAATCGTATTGAAGGCCTACAAATATCAAAATATGTACTGGCTTCATTTATCGATTGAAAGCTTCTCTCCTCGCTGGTTTCTAAATCAAACGATTTAACTCTCCTAGGGCGTTTTGCATGTTTGCCAGTTCCACCTAATTTTGAATTCAGACTTTGTGAGACGGCTTGAAGATTCACAAGACAATTATCAGTCTTCACGCCATTTATGTGATCAATCACAAATCCGTCTTCGATTAATCCGCTATGACATTCAAATATAATTCTGTGACAGAGATATGTTTTATTTCTAGCACTAAACAACAAATGCCCCATATTATTTAGATATCCAACCGGATTTTTTAGTCTGCGGTGCCTGACAACACCATCACTGGAGGCTTCGTAATTAACGAGCACTGGATGAGGTCTGAAATCTTGGCTCATTTGTATAATAATACTACTTGTCTAATTTATTATTTGCTTTAATTATAAGTCTATCAATGTAGTCTTGAGGGGTTTTGATGATTTTGTTCTTGATTTTATCAAGGACGTTAGGGTCAATGATTCGTTTGTCATAGTAGCGTTTTAGTTCCCTGTATCGTTTACCCCCACAAGCAAGACACAACTGCGATTTTCCTCTAACGCCCACCCCACATTGGAGGCATGGGAGAGGGCCAAAACTTCCTCGTCTAACGCTTTGTAAATGATACCCACATAATTCGCTTCTGCATGATTTGTTACACGGGGTTGTTGATCCAATCATTAGCCACTTGCAGTGATTCATTATACTATATTTTTCTATTTAAATACTTGTTTTAATTATAACATGGAGGAATTCAACAGATTATCGAAAATTAAGCCTTGGAGAAATACTAAATTCATTGATTATAACATGGAAGAGTTCAAGAGATTATCCAAAATTAAGCCTTGGAGAAATACTAAATTCAATCTCGATGAGGAGTTCAACAGATTATCGAAAATTAAGCCTTGGAGAAATACTAAATTCAATCTCGATATTGTCTCTGATACACCAAAACGTCTAATCGGTGATAGAACTATACTCGGTAAAATCAGGGAGTGTTTTAATGAATTCTACCGAGACGGTGCAGCATACTGTTGGTCGACATTTCGAATTATTGATGAAGATGTCAATGTACCCATCATCGATGCTACTATGAACGATAAAAGAGCAGCTGAGATAATTTCACACCTTGGCCCGCCAAGGAGCTGGAAATCCAAAGGGGAAATTCAAAGATGAAAATCCAAAGGTGGAAATCCAAAGGATTTCAAGCAAAGCAATTCCCATCAGAAGTATTTTTTCAGAATAAAATTCATTATCGAAGTCGAAGGCAAATGGATTATTAGGGATAAATTTGAACCAATCCTAAAGGATAAAAAGACTGTCATTGTAAGTAGAGATTCCAAACCAGGAATTCTAACTGGAATTGACAAACTATACTACGAGAGATCTTATCCTGTAACAGCAATCGTTTATGGAATATATCCGTTAAATGATAAACCAGATATCGCAAAACTAGCTCCTATGAAATATTCACCGTTGACTTCGTCAAG
The DNA here is from genome assembly GCA_029339505.1 of Unio delphinus. NCBI lineage: Eukaryota > Metazoa > Mollusca > Bivalvia > Unionida > Unionidae > Unio > Unio delphinus. The sequence goes on from JAQISU010000119.1 coordinate 1,709,596, forward strand.
GCTCAATTGTGTAGCAACACGGGTAATGGAACACTTCACAAATGCATCCCGAGGAAATAAACTAACTGATCTGCGACGTAGGAAAATAACCGAATGGGAACTGACAGTGAAACAGCACGGTGCAAAGATTTCTGATATAGCTAAATTAGAAACATCATTAAGATTTCCAATAACCGTTATGACGATAACCGGAGAAGTATTATACGAACCGAAATATAACAAAAATGGAGCACCAATACAAATTATTGATCATAACAAACACGCGTGGACACCTGCAGTAACAATATTTCAACGAGATAGAACCGTGAAATATATCCCCCCGGAATTTTCCGGGGAATTCGTCGGGGATGTTTTTTATAATGAGAAATTATTCGATGCTATTCACACGCTGTGTAAAGATGATCCTGTATCAGTGTGGTTACTTAGAAGTGATGAAGATCCAGAAATAGGATTTGATCAATTTGTAAGACCAAATGGTGAATTATATCGCGTTGAAGAGTTAGATACTAGAATGAGAAAAATTGCTAATGATTTTTCACCAGAGAGTTCCCATGAAAAACTACTCACGGATAGTTTTACTATTCCATCAGTGGTAGCTCACTTCGCAAGAGAAAAAAACTCATGGCGTCCAACACGAAGTGATTTTCTCGAAGATGTTAAATTGAGTTGCATCGAATATTTCCATGGAGGGCTGTGGAATACAAAATATCATCGTAGCGGTATGATTTCAATTGATATATCCGCGTGTTCTCCTGGAAGTTTCCTCGGGTATGGAGAATGTAGTAACTATTTTAAACGATTTGGACACCCCATGCATGAAATGACTCGTGTTGCGATTAATGGTCCATTGCCTGATTTTGATTTAACCGGATTCGCTCGTGTGATATCATTCGAATTGGCTACAGGGTTACATCCGTGTAGTTATCTTTGGCTTGGTAGACATATATCTGAAAGAGCTTGGATGCCAATAGTGTTACTACGATATATGATTGATTGTGGTATGCTAATATCGCTGATTGTTTCCGAAGCTATTATATGCTATCGAGCTCAGAAAGAAGTTTGGCTACCACAACCCAATCTAGATCGTATAATTAGCGAACAGCGAAAACAGTTTCCAGATTTCAATGAAGAACAAATCATGAATTGGTCTAAGAAGTTATTTGAAATTAAAAAAGAACAAGCAAAAGATTTTGGACGAAGAATAATCGGTAAATTTACCCAGGGTGGAAGATACGACAATGCAAAATATTCCTCGCGGTTGATCATAGACGTCGCTGAATACGATTTCATTGTAACGGATTTAACGAAACAGGGAAAACTTGTAAATCGTAAAGACGCTTTCCTATCCGATGGAAGACGATTAGGTACAATTGTTACCTATTGTGATGGATATATTAAACAATATACGCATTTGAGAAGTTCTATGCTAGCTTATGCTTCTATCAATTTATTTTCGATGATAAATAGATTTCCTAATACCGCGGTTAGAGTAGCCACTGATTCTATTTATATCCACGAGAAATACAAATCAGATGTAGCTAAATTCACATCCCAGGAGGAAGCGTGGGGATGTTGGAGATTTAAAAAGGTAAAACTACATGAGTATTGTGAATCGGCAGATGTTACCATGGATGAAAAGTACTTAAAGTGTGATATGATTCAATCAGAATTTTCTAATGCACCACCGGTATCTGATCCAATATGTAGATTCAAGACAGTTTATTTAAACGGTTGTGGTGGGTCAGGAAAGACAACTCGTGCAATTGAATTATATCGTCGTGGAAACGCTAGCGTTTCTAACATGATTGTGTTAACACCGACTCACAGACTCGCCAGAGAGATGATACAGCGAGGGGTAAATGCCTCTACTTATCACAGTTTCTTTCGATGGAAAGGCGATGAATGGACCCCTGATCGAATGGGCGATAAATTCATTCCTGAAATCATAATTTGGGATGAAATATGCACAGTATCGTTGAAAATATTACAAACATTTCTCGAATGGTTGTTAAACAAAAACACAAAAGTCGTCATGTGCGGTGATCACGGTCAACCACCACCATTTGTCGGTGCATCTCCACATGAATGGCTAAAGGGTTTTGTAGACTACTATGAAGAAATTACCACTGATTATAGATCACTTGATAATGAATTACGAGAATTCAAAGCGCTAATTAGATTACAACCGGATAGAATCCAATGTGAAATAGCGCGTGAAATAATTTCAGAAACTCCAATGAATAATTTTTGGGAAGCGTGGAGACCAAATGATTTGATAATTGCAAGTAGAAAAATAGTCAGAGACACACTTCAGATGAAATTATTTGAATTACATAAAAAAAAGATTTGCAACACTTCTAGTACCGTTGTTATAGGCCTTCGGATACACGAAAGCAGAATATAGAAGTTGATATTCCAGGGAAGAGTGAAAAGCAGATTCTCGTATTAAATGATATTGTGCTGGTTGATATCAGCGTCGTTGAAGATGCATTGCGTGCTAATAAATCCCCGTGGACGCTAGGATACGCAGCGACGATACATTCTTCACAGGGATTGACTATATCGGATACAATTGTTTGGATGGTAGATAATCGCATCGAATGGTCGAATTTAGTCTATCTTGCAGTATCCAGAGTACGAAGAATAAATCAACTTCGAAGAGTTGTCCAGACAGAGTCAGGCGATGATGAAATCATTGGTGACGATAATGACACTACAATCAACGCCGACAACGTCAAGGATATAATCAGAAAAAAACTCTCTGGTTATAAACAACAGGATAAAAAAAATAATAGAAAATTTGACATTGATGCTGAATTAATAACTACGCTGAAGCAACAACAGAATAATCACTGCGCGAGTTGCAATTGTATAATGCGTTGGCAGTATTCGGATAAAGATCCTCGCCAATTTACCGTAGACAGAAAGAATAGCAGCATTGGTCATATCAGAGATAACGTTATGCTGACTTGTCTTGAGTGCAACAGACGCAGAGGTGCAAGCACAATGCCTCTGGCATCGGGTGCTAGTTAAGACCACGCGGTGGTAATTGAGTATCCTCGGGGATTACCTGTAGTTGTTGTCGAGTAAATCCTTGCTGAGGAGCAGTTGAATCCAGTTTATAGATTGCTGGTCTACTAGTTGATCGTGTTATACTAGATATTTTATGTATGGTGACACTCCAAATAGGATCAGTAGCTCTTTTTTTACCACCCTCAAGCTCTCCTGGTTCGTATAAGTACCTTACAGTGACATTACTACCAAGAATTGGTTCGGAAACGCTAGCGTTTCTAGAAAAATCTTTTTGTGGTTGTACGGGTATAAACTTCTTTTTAATAGCGTTGCTAGGTTTCATGTTGATTGTTATAGTAATCTCATTATTGATTGCGGTAACTACACCTGGTAATCTCTTAACCCATTCACGGGATCGCTTTTCTTGGATGAATTCCTTCGCGTATTGATATCCAAATAACCGTTCAGCAAGAGTCCGATTAAATCGTTCAACAATTGCCTGATCGCGATGTAGTGCAGTATGCCCCCGTCTGATGGTGACATTGTGATCTTTCATCGCTGATAAAACAGCGCCTTGAAATTCCTTGCCAGGATCAACTTGTAACAGATTTGGCCAGCGTAGTGGGCCTCGTCGATAAATCTTTTCAAATGCAGAAGCAACTTCAGGTGATGATTTTGTTTTTAGCGGTTCTGCTTGTTTGTATCGACTCGCAACGTCAACTACGGTTAGCGCGTATTTGTAACCGTTGTCATGTGGTAAAAACAATAAATCAGCTTGATGAACTTCATTGGGTACAGTAACATCAAAATGCGAGAAATTTATTTGTTTAAGACGCGGTAGATAAATTTGCCATATAGCCTGTTTGGATAACCAATTAGCCGCAGTAGCCTTTTTCACTTTTGCGGCGCTGGCGAGTTTACTGATTGCTGGTTTACCCTTCCAGTATCCTCTCGGAGAATAATAAATAGATTCCATATTATTAATTACCAGCGCCCATCATCAATTTGCCTTTCATAGCCGATTTTACCAACCACGAAGCAAGTTTTTCTTTGAAAGATTTATCAGGAATAGCATTTAACGCATGAATTAATTTCACATCCGCGAGATGCCTGTTTTGCAGATTGCTGCTTTTATATGCAACATCATGAGCATGACACGCCTTATCAATAGCGTTTATCGGATACTCGCCGGGTCGGGGCTGATTTTGATCATCAAGTCTGATATCTAATCGTGTTCCGGGACCACAGTAGTTATATCCTGGAAGGTGCTTTTCTCCGGGGTACTTTGCCCATGGGGTTCCAGGGAGCTTTGCCAATTTGGCTGCGATATCACCTCCTCGTTTTTTTTTAAAACATCTCCGGATTGTAAAATCTTTGATTTTGTAGAAATAAATCTAAACTTTTTTATACCACATGTTGCACATCTACCAGTTAGTGCTGATCTGTTATTTTTAGTTGTAACCGTCGTCACATCATTTGTGCTAGTACGCGTTTTACACTTCACACAATATAGATCCATAATTTATGTATAGAGATATGAATATAATTGATTTTTCAGCGACTAAAATAAGAGAACCAGTTAAGCATCATGCAGCGCTACCAAACTCTATCCGTGCAATTATAATCGGGCCATCTGGATCCGGCAAGACTCAATTGTTGCTCAATTTAATAATGAGATGGATGAAGTGGGATAAGTTGTATTTAATTGCTCCTAGCGTAGATGATCAACGATGCTATGAAGTGTTAAAGGATTTTAACGAGAATGCATCAGAAATTAAAGGTGAGAATACCATTGATTTTATAACTGATATTGACGAGGCGCCATCCGTGGATGACCCTGATGGGAGCATTAACAATTTAGTCGTATACGACGATGTGATGTTAGACAATCAAAAAAACCCAGCTAGAATATTTTCCCAGGGGCGTCACAAAAACACTGATGTGATATATGTCACTCAACGCTACACTCAGATTCCAAAAGTGATCAGAGATAACTGTAATATTCTTGCTGTGTTTAACGGCGTTGATACACATACGCTACGAAATATTTGGCAGACATGGAGTTCCGATATGGACTTCAATCAATTTAAAAATTTCTTTAGTCATGCTCAGTCAACCCCGCATGGATTTGTAACAATAAATTGACATGATCCTCGGACACGGTATCGTATCGGACTCGATCAAATATTTGGTTGAAATCATTTATTATTTTTGTTAACCAGAACTGAAAGTTTCAGCAGCAGAGAGGGTGAACGACAACAACGTTCTGACCAAAATTGATTAAAAAATCGTAAAGTCTCCGTTTGCTAAATGGAGACATTTTTTTTTTTTGGTTAAATGAGATTTCGTAGGAAGCCTTATTTCTGCTTGAAAACGTGGTCTGTTCACCCTCTCGTAGGAAGCCTTATTTTGTCTAAAAAGGTTGTAGGGTTTACCCTCTCTGCTGCTAATTAAGATGACTAGTAATTAGGGACCATCCCACCAATAAGTAACATGACATGATGGAAATAAAACGGATGTATGGTTTCATATAATGTTGTAGAACAAAATATAAAATAATGAGTCAAAGCATAAGCAGTGATACACAAGCAAGAAATTACTAATGGTAAGTGAAACTGTAAGGTACATACATTTAAAAAACTGTATGTAAATGTCTTAGAGATATTGATAAAAATTGCGTAGACTTACTTTCTGGTATGACATGGAAGATAAGTTCAAAGATTCCAAAGCTGTTACTCATATTTACAAGGTAGTCTCCAAAATCTCTGTCACTGCCAAGATGCACAGAGATATCGGAATGGAGTCAAGTAGAAGAAAAGGATTGATTCAGAACCCTCTCCCATAAGCTGAAAAGGTGTCATATGTGTTCTTATGCATTGTGATAAAAGGGAGACATATTTACCAAACGTGGACTGGTATTTCAAATGAAGACACAGAGAAGCTCCAAACAGTCTATTACCATTACAAGGTGCATGTGCTACTAAAGTTAAACCCATATTTGTGTGGTATGGTTTCAAAACCTAGATGCTAGGGGTGGAATCAATTGATTGCTTTGTCACATGGCTCAGACTCAAATCCAGAGAATGCACCTTTCATGATGCTGATATGATACTTATATTTGGGATGAACAGTCAGAGAAACTAAAACTAATGAAGGAGGCAAGTTGACATTGGACAAAGATATTCTGATCTATCAAAACTTTGAATATTATTTTCAGCCTCAAACTGAAAACAATGTTGATTTTAAATGACATACCAAAAAATGATGTCAATGAAAGAAACACCAGAGTTGAAGACACGTGGTGGAAACAAACCCAGGGGATATCACTGATAACAATTCATGAAGTCAACACAAATACATCAGACCCAATTTTAAAATGGACCAAGGCCCAAGCAGCTAAAACACACAAACCATGTGGGAAATGTGGAAAAGGAATCACCAGTCAAAGAACTTGCAGCTTCTGGCAATAGGTGTAACTTGCAGAGAGTTTGAAAAACTAATCATTTTGCAAATATGTGCACATTCAAAGTTGTTCATAATGTATTAAACATTGACAATTGATTTGATTATACATGAATATACATGATTTAACTGAATCTTACATAGACAACAGTAAGCATTCATCTCTCACATCTCCAGACCGTTCATTTGTGCAATTATGTAATCAGCCCTTCCCAACCCCCCTATATATTTTAAATATATATCGGGTCACAGTTAACATTCTTCCACATGCCTCATACTAAGCACTCAATATTAAAGACCGCTTAATACCCTAGACGAATGAATGAATGTTAAATTAAAGTGAACCGGCCATGAAGGGTCATTATTCACTGTTTTATCTTTCAAAAGAAAGTGATTTAATTGTTCCCATGGGGTAAGGAATGGTGCCACATCCCCACGGGCGTTTATGCACACAAGGTGTGCTATTTAATTTGGTCGTCATGTCCCACCCCTATTGAGAGACTATCAACATGAATGTAGGACCTGAGTAAGTGGGAATGGATCAAACACGCACTCAACTCTATCAACCAATCGGAAGGAGTGTACTAGAGGTGCAATGACACCAAATAATGACTGGTGAAAAATGGTTTTCACGTCTCGACATGTTGAGGGTTTCTGGTTGCGAGAAAGGAGGAAAAGATCCGATAAGCTAGCCCATGTATGTCAACAGCTTTGAAATGCCATAGCCATACTTATTTCAAATCAGGTTCAGTTTTACAAATGGACGGAAAATATACCAATAACGTGTAAGCCACCCGCGTAATTAAATCAAATTTTGTGTAGCTAAAGATTTTTTCTAACTCCTAACATACCAATGTTTCTAGTAATACCCTAGACAGGAAGCTTGTATCTCACTGATCTCAATAGTTGGCAAGATAAAGCTTTCCAGACCTCACAATGGAAAAACTGTAAAAACATACTTTTACGTTGTAGTCCACAGCTCCCTGTAGCCTTCAAACTTCACTTGACTTAAATCTAGTCCAGCTTACTTACTCTATTGATAATGAGTCTAGCTTACATAATTCAGCTGTTACAAGTATGTACAGTGACCTATTTCAGGAAATAGGTCTGCTTGAAGGTGAGTGCAAATTCCATTTTAAATCCAATGCAGTAGTAACCCCCTCCCCACCGAAATGTACCAGAAGCACTAAAGTCAAAGCCTAAAGAAGAACTCACAAGAATGGAAGAGTGCGAAAGTATTGAAAAACTAACCCACCGACTGGATCATCAATCATGTAATAACAGAGAAACTGAAATTGGGTAAATTGTGTACCAAAGGCATTAAATGATTCGATCCTTAGGACCCACTATCCTATGATGACAGTCAATGTCACAACTAAACTAACCTATGACATGTACTTTAGCATGTTAGACTGTACACATGGCTACTGGGGTGTGAAACTTGAAGACACATCTTCATACTTAACTACATTCAGTATGCCTTTCAGAATGTACCATTAGTTTAGGTTACCTTGTGGGATCAAAAGTTCAAAAGACCTATTTTAACTGAACATTTTTAGGACATTCCAAATGTCGTGTGTATATTCAATGACATACCGATGAAGGGACACTCTCACAAAGAACATGGCATGTTGACACGTGTACTACTTGAACTTTCAATCTCAACTCAGACAAATGCATAGTAGATACAATTTAAGTAACCTTCTTTGGCCATACTATAAGCTCATCATCTTTAAAATCCAATCAAAACAAATTTGAGCATATTCTTAAACTTGATGCTCCTGAAAACAGGCTTGAATTAGATAAAAAACTATTAGGAATAGTTAACTATCTTTTTAACTTCACGCCAAATTTAGTAGAGTTTACAAGCCTTTTAAGCACAACCTTGAAGAAAGACATGGAATCATTCTGGGATGAACTTTAGAAGGAATCATTTAAAGAGGTCAAGGATACAATCATGCGACAACCTTTGCAGGTTTAATTTGACTAGACTACGACATTAACATTCGAAGTAGACTCCTAAAAATATGGAATTGGGGCCTGTCACCTCATAGCATTCTCATCCAAAAGCCTAACTCAATCCGATATAGAGTATGCTCAGATAGAAAAAGTCATGCTGGATATACTATTTGACTGTAAATGTTATTATCCTTTGGTTTTTACTTGACCATTTAAAGGGCACTCAGTTCAAAAACCGATTGAGTCGATCATGAGGAAGCCCCATTGGGAATCCATTCCACTCTTCAATGCATTATGTTTCAGCACCAGCAGTACGATACAGAGGTGCATCAAGTACGAGGGAAAAATTAGCACATTAGTGATCATTTATCAAGACAATAACTTCCAGGCACATACCCAAGATTGATTGAAGTACTCAACTTTCAAGTACATACTATCAAACAATAGTTATTTGTCACAGATCAATGGTTAGAATGTCTGATGAGCAGTAACAAAATTGATCCACAAATGCAAACTTAGATAAACACTTTAACTCAGAAATGGCATTGTGCATGTGCTAACTGCAATCTAGATGTGGTTGAGTTCTGGAATCACAGGGATGAACTATCTGTAAAAGCTGACCTAATTGTCAGAGGTCAAAAGTTAGTTATACCTAAAGTTCTCCAGCAGGAGATGATACGAGCTGTGCACAATGGTCATCTGGGAGGAAACAAGACATTAAAATGCGTGAAAGATATCATCTTTTGGCCAGCATGTCCAAAAAATTCACAGAACATGTATTAAAATGATTAATATGTCTCACCGTGACTTTACAGCTAAAAAAAATCTTTAATCCCACATGACATACCACAAAGGCCACATAACATAATTGGTACTGACCTGTTTACATTTGACCGACATAATTTGACCGACATAATAATACATTTGACCGACATATTTATCTCATAACTTTAGATTTTTATAGTTGATTTTTGAGATTGACTCATTCATTGAGATTGACTCATTCACTGACACACAAAGTATCATAATTACAGGACACTGAAAGTACACGTCATGAAACGGTATTTGTGATGTATGTGTCAGCGACAATGGACTGCAATTTTCATCTCAAGAATTCGCAAATGTTTTGAAAGAATGGGGTTTCGAACACAGGACGTCCCTTCCATTACATGTAATGTCTAATGGCTTGGCAGAAAAGGCATTCTCAATTGCAAAGAAATTGTTCACCAAGGCATGCGACATTAAACAGCACCCTGATTTAGCCATGATAGGATATAGAAATATGGCGTTGGAGTTCATGTGGCTATACACCAGCACACATGTTACTTGGTTGAAGAACAAAATCCGTAATACAAATTACAAACAAATTTCTCAAACCACAGACCGTACACCAAATTATGATTCAAAAGAAAATGCAGCAATCAAAATCAAAACAAAAACATTATTTTGACAAATCAGCAAAATTAACTAAACCAGTTTCATAAAAAATTATGATCAAATTGGCAAAATATCGAAACATGCCAAAGTTATAAAAGTTCACCAAATCATAGGTTACTTAATAAAACCATGGATGAGCAGCAATATAAAAATACTCCATTACAAATAGTTATCCTTAGAGAAACCCATTTTAATAACACTATTCCAGAATTAGGAACTAAGACTTTGAGTTTAGACACCCCATATATAACACAGTCTGGAAGAGAGATGAAACCTAACGAGCTCTATGTAAATGATGAATGGTTTTAATTACAATAGATAAATGTTTGGGATTTGATTTGAATGCAGTTTCTTTCATTGGTACAAAGTTAATAAAAAATTTAAATAAAATAACAAAGTCAGTAACTATTTAGTCATCATCATTTACAATTAAAAATTGATACTTTATTTTTCTTTTCATTAATTTACACATAATTACTACTATTTTGTTGTGTTTACTGGTAATATTACATTTCTTGATTCATTTTGCCTTAATAAAGACACAATAAATTATATCAAATTAAAGGTATGGTAACATCACATTAAATTTAAAATATACTTGTTCTTTCTTTCATGGGTCAATACCAACTATGTTCCTATATTAAAACATATTTAAGATAATAGTTATAACTAAAAAATTGCTATGTCCAAAAATGTTTTAAAAATAAACTAGTGTTTCACTGGATGTATGTAATTGTCTTAGTTAAATCCCAATGTGTATCATCCATTGCTGGATATGGTGATCACTTGAAGGGGTTATTTTTTCACCATGCCTTGATTTTGTATTCTCTATCTCTCGAGCTCCGGCACAACCATATGTTCTTGTACATGTGTACCAGAAGATATTGAGCTTTTAGAGCCCCATTTAGATCTAATCGGTTAGATTAGAATGAAAATATGCTTGAAACATAAAAGATATTGTCATAACACTATATAAGCTATTTTGTTATGTAATTTCAGATATTTCTAATTTAAAGGTACAATAATAAGTATTAAGTAGCTTAGTTATATCTTTGAATAAAGGCAATTAACGTTTTCATATCTTCTACAGCATTTATATCTTCATGTAACAAGATACCATAAGGGAAAATAGCGCTAGTCTTACCTTTCTTTGTTCTCCTTGGTTACTTCATTTTCTGTAACAGAAATAAATTAAGATATAATGAAACAAAATCCCAGATTATTGATGAATTTAGAAGTTGTATAACACAATGGTTAAAACTTAAGTATTCAAACAATGATGGGTATAATGCATATTACAATCTATGTATATTAATTTTATGAGCTGAATTTTTATATTTAAAAACATTTATATTAATTGTATATTTCTAACTATGTCAAGATGGAGCTCACTAAAATGTTACATATAAAAATTATTAATAATTAAGGACACGAATTAACATAAACGTAAAGTCAGAGTTCCAACAGTTGCAAAAATATACAAGTATGAATTTAACGACATCAGTTACAAAAATATACAAGTATGAATTTAACGACATCAGTTACAAAAATATACAAGTATGAATTTAACGACATCAGGTCATAGAAAGAATGAAAGACAAATATGGTAGTTATACATGAACAAGTGGCATTGGATAATTATGACTACTTAAAGTTTATATGGGTCCATTCATGTTATATAAACCAATATCATAATATAAGTCAAATATTATATCACATGAAGAAAACTAGACAAGTCTTTAATATAAGAGTGGGAGAAGGCTTAAACTAATTTCAATTGTTACTAAGCACTACTATAAAAATCAAATTACTTGTGTTTATTTTCTACTATTCCTTTACACATATATGTATAATCATATTTAAGTTACTTTTTAAGATGCTATTGAAGATAATCTTTCTTACCATCTTCATTTTGCTTTCTTTGCTGAGATCTTCTCCAGAGGAAGATGCTTAATCCCATGATCGAAATGAGCACAAACCCAGCACTAACACCTCTAGCTATCCCAGCAACTGGAATTCCAAGAGTTTGGGGTGTACCCTCTACAGCAAAAATGAATAAGAGTATTTAAAGTGATATCAATGGCTGCTGCATCTTCCACTATAACAACACCAATTTGACTAATGATTTTTATAAATCACATGTGATTGTGATACTGATGATACGCTCCATGTTGGACTGCTCCGATGGCCTAGTGGTTAGAGCATCTGCTGCGGAAATGGGAGATCCTGGGTTCAATCCCCAGCCGAGTCTTACCAAAGACTTACAAACATGGTACTAACAGCTGCCTCACTTGTCGCTCAGCATTAAGAGGTTAGTGTTAGGACTGGTTGGCCTGGTGTCAGGATAATGTGACCTGTCCTCTCAGGAAGTAACAATCCTGCCTCAGGTGCAACAAGCCTTAAATATTCTCCAAGAGACTTTCCCACTTCAACAATGAGACCCATGGGAAACTCTGATAGAAAAACCTGAAAATTCTGAAAGAAATTTAAGGCCCAATCTTCCCATTTCAAACTTGGTATATGCAGGGAAGATTGAGTGGAAACCCCATTTAACTTATTTTTGTCCCCACACTACCCGTCTATAAAATAAAACTAGCATTATATTAATTCTAATAATCTGTTACTTTACTACAACAACAAAACAAAATCAAGACAAGTTCACAGACCAGAATTGACTTACCCAAACTAGAAAAGGAATAAAATAATCATATTTATGCCGACACCACCAATGGAGAGTAACTTAAATGTAAGTTTTTAACAAAAATGACATTACTTAAAAAAAAACAATAACCACCGAGTCAGCTAACTCCAGACTGGAAGATTGGAGAGTATTTTAGCTGGTATTAACAACACATGAATAGCAATCCTACCAGATGAATAATTTTCACCATATGCTCAAAATGTATTTTTAATCTGCAGAAAAGTTTGCTATGCAATAACAACAGAATTTATGTATTACTATTTTGAAACTTATATTTACTCATTGCACAATTAACTTGCTTATGGAGATATCTTATGCCTTTTAACATAACAAAGCCAACAAAGGGGTAAAGATTTTAATTTCTATACTACTCCACAATTTACAGTATTATTCTTACCTAATTTTTGTACATATGATATTCAGCAGTATGTACCTTTCTCAAGTGCATTCCTAATTTAATTAAAATCAATTAATTTTCAATTAAATCAAGCTGTGAAAATAATTAAGATGACTAGTAATTAGGGACCATCCCACCAGTAAGTAACATGATATGATAGTAATAAAACGGATGAATGGTTTCATACAATGTTTTAGAACAAAGCATAAGCTGGGAGACACAAGCAAGAAATCACTAATGGCAAGTGAAACTGTAAGGTACATACATTTAAAAAACTGTATGTAAATGTCTTAGAGATATTGATAAAAATTGCGTAGACTTACTTTCTGGTATGACATGGAAGATAAGTTCAAAGATTCCAAAGCTGTTACTCATATTTACAAGGTAGTCTCCAAAATCTCTGTCACTGCCAAGATGCACAGAGATATCGGAATGGAGTCCAGCAGAAGAAAAGGATTGATTCAGAACCCTCTCCCATATATCTGTCTCTGTTGCCTTGTAATACCACATGATGTTTGTTGGCTCTGGGTAGGCTATTATGCTGACATTTAATGTTATTATGTCATTCAAAGCTCTGTAGTACTCGACTGAATGTTCTTTCGAAAATCAAGTCTTGGATGACCTAAATAGAAAAATAATAATACAAAAACATATTATCTTAGAAAGAACATGATTTGTTTCTTATGGATATTGAGCTTAATGTCATTTATGTGCTTAAAATAAATTGCTGTATTTATCACTAAACAATAATAAAACCACACAAACAACCTCAATCTACATTGCCACTTTCTTGAGATACTCCAAGACAGTTGACTGTTTCAGATTTGTTTTATTTGTACATATATTCAATGATTTTATTTCAATAAGTTTGAGGAACATCATATGCCAGGTTAATCTTTAAATCAGATGAGCATCATTCATAAAACTTTTCAGACATAAAATACATATTTTTCTAACTGGGTAATTTGTGTGTTAATGAAACTTATTTGTCTTAGAATAGTGTTATTTAAAAAAATAATTTAATAAGACTATTTTGTATTTGCATTATTTTGAATTGAAAATGAAACATTCTGCTTAATGTTTCAACAAGAACCTTGTTCTGTAGGCAGGATTCAGTGTAGAGATGGTACACTGTGTCTTGAAATTTCACGATGTTAATTTCACATGCCACCACCATGTTAAATTTTCATCATTTTTATGTTAAATTGACACTATTGATATTGTTTAAATTGATACTGTTTTAAATCAAATAAGCTAGGTGTTTCTTCTTTTAAATCACATCAAAAAACAAGTATTGACCTTTGTTGCAATAAAATATATAATTTTAATAAACGGAAAATCTAATGCATTGACCTCTGATTCAGGTTCATCAATATGAGGTAACTTGGTTCACTATCAACATGAGGTAACTGGTTCACTATCAACATGACATAACTGGTAAACTATCAACATGAGATAACTGGTTCACTGATGTTGCTTGTTCACTATCAGCATGAAAAAACTGGTTCACTATCAACATGAGGTAACTGGTTCACTATCAACATGAGGTAACTGGTTCACTATCAACATGAGGTAATTGGTTCACTATCAACATGAGGTAACTGGTTCCCTATCAACATGAGGTAACTGGTTCACTATCAACATGAGGTAACTGATTCAATATCAACATGAGGTAACTGGTTTACTATCAACATGAGGTAATTGGTTCATTATCAACATGAGGTAACTAGTTCACTATCAACATGAGGTAACCGGTTCACTATCAATATGAGGTAATTGGTTCACTATCAACATGACATAACTGGTTCACTATCAACATGAGGTAACTGGTTCACTATCAACATGAGGTAACTAGTTCACTATGAACATGATGTTGCTTGTTCACTATCAACATCAGATAACTGGTTCACTATCAACATAAGGTTACTGGTTCACTATCAACATGAGGTTACTGGTTTACTATTAACATAATTATAAAGAGGACTTTGTATAGCGCCTAAACTTACGAAGCTCTAAGCACTTTACACCATCAATAATGATATGACTACACTACAGAACAACAAATGACAAAAACAATGAAATTGATAAACATAAAAACATGGTGAAAACAAATAAGATACAAAACACACTTAGGTCTCTAAGTTTGTCCCTGCAGTCGAAACAGGTGAGTTTTAATAGCACTCTTAAAAGTGAACACTGTGTCTTTGTGTCTAATTTCAATGGGCAATTTGTTCCACGTTGCTGGGCCTTCAGGTATGCAAACGAACCTTGTCATGTGACTTTGTTTTCACCATGGGAACAATGAGTATACGATTATCAGAAGAAGAGCGTAAGTATCTAGCTGGTGTATACACACGGGTGAGGCTGCATAGGTATGTTGGACTGGAGCCTGTCATTGAAACATAGCACAGAGAACAAATTTTGTGTTTGATTCTGTATCGAATCGATAGCCAGTGTAAGTTACAGAACAGTGGTGAATTGTGCTCTGATCGAGGTACTCTAAAGATGATCCGTGCAGCTGTGTTTCGAACTTTTTGAAGTTTCTGGAACAAATATTGTGATGAATCAGACAGAATCGAGTTACAATATTCCAGTCTTGAAAGTACTAATGAACACACAAGTGTTTTTGTGGCATCAACTGAAAGATATTTACGAATGGAACTGATGCGTCTCAATTCAAGATATGCAGCTTTGCATATGTTCATGACATGTTGGTGCAACATGAGAGTACTGTCTAGAGTAACACATAGGTTTCGTACTGACTGAGAATTTAATGTTAGTGTTGCTGATATTTATTGTCTGAGGTAAAGGATGTGAATGAAAAAGTCTTTGTATTGTGATCAGAACAGCCTCAGTTTTATCATCATTCATTCGCGGCTTGTTACATGTCATCCATGATTTCACGTCAGAAATGCACTTTTCTACTCCATGGATGGTAGCATCAACTTCAGTTGGGTGGCTAGACTTGTATATTTGGGTGTCATCAGCATACAATTAGTGCAATACTGGGTGATGATCTATGACACTTGAGAGTGGCTGAGTGTACAGAATGAAGAGAACGTGTCCAAGAACAAATCCCTGTGGAACACCACAACATATGTCAACTGGGCTGGAGTGTATTCCATTTGCAGATATAATTTGTGTCCTGTTGACTAAGTATGACTTAAACCACTGTAAGGCTATATTCTGAATGCCAAATACATGCTGGAGATGGTGAAGTAATATATCATGGTCTGTTGTGTCAAATGCTGCAGATAAATTCAGGAGAGTGAGGACTGTAATCTTTCCACTATCCAAAGCAGAGAGAATGTCACTAAAAACTTTCAGAACAGTAGTTTCCGTAATGTGGCAAGGGCGATATGCAGACTGTACATTGCTAAAAAGACTGTTTGAATTCAAATGTGATACAAGTTTTGTTAGAACAATCTTTTCTAAGATTTTTTATATGAATAGGAGATTAGAAACTGGGCGGTAGTTCTTTAAATCATTATGGTCCAGTGTTGGTTTCTTCAGCAGTGGCTTTACGATGGCAGTTTTGAAAAATGATGGGAATTCCCCCGATGAGAGAGAGATATTAATAACATCAGTTAGTGAATGCAATATTGAGTCTAAGCACTCAGGCAGCAGTGATGTCGGAATTGGATCAAGCTCACAAGACTTTGGTGCACTTTTCAGCACGATTGTTCAAACTAAATCAATACAGGTTCAAATGCTCCTAACGGTTGTCGCTGAAATTCTGCATCATAACTGTATGGTGATGAATCAGTTGAAATTGTGCTGTCATGGTTTGTACTTTGTAATTGAAGAAATTTGCAAATTGGTCTGGTAGGTCTAGTGGAGAGAAGGTAGTTGGAAGTGGCGTACATTTGTTCCTTGACATTAGTTTGTTAGTTATCTCGAAGAGCTCTTTGCAGCTGGAACTCTCCGTGATCTTAGTACTGTAGTGGGATGATTTGGCTAAATGGACTGTTTGTGATGTTCTCCTTAGTGGCTTCGTAGATTTCTTTATGAATAGTGAGCCTGGTGGAAAGCCAAAGCCTCTCTGCATTTTGGTGATGTCTTTTAGCAGTGCGAAGCTGGTCCCTAACACTGCTATACCAAGGAGAACACTTTTTTATTGATACTTTGCATTTGGAGGCTGTTTTTCATGCAATGAGCACAGGCAGTTACCAAGTTGTTCCGCTGTTGGATGTAAGAAAGTTATTAGGTTTTCTTGGATGTTATGCATGAATTTGGTTCTATTTATCATACGGAGGTTTCTCTTAGTAGCAAATAGAGGTGGAGGGTTAGGGACTGCTATGTTGAGATGGCATACAATGCAGAGGTGATCCGATGCAAGTTCGTGAGATACAAGGGTGGATTGCAGAATATTATCATCAGGTCTATAAAGAAACCAGACTAAATTGTGACCAAGTTTATGGGTAGGTTGGTTAACTGACTGTTTAAGATTGAAAACATGAATGGAATCTATGTATTTTGTTATTTATGGTTCACCAGGACAGTCAAAGTGAAAGTTGAAATCTCCAAGAATAATTAGGTTGCCATCTATTGAATTTCCATACTCTAGAAGATTTGGAAACTGCTCCAAAAAGAGAGATTCAGTCAGCTTGTTTTTTCTACTAGGTGGAGGATGGTAGAGACAGAAAAAATGGACTGACCTTTGTTCCAGTGTGAACGTTGTCTGGACTAGTTCAAACGATGTGTGGCAGAAATTGAAGGTTGTGTTGTACTTAAGGCATTTGATCATGGAATTTTTGTAATTACCGCAATTCCACCTCTGCCAAAGTTTCGGGGGAATGACTTGATGGAGTAATCGCTGGGTGTTAAATCCGCACACTTAGATTCATCACCTTCCGAATGAAACCAAGTTTCTGTCTGGAAAAATACGTCAATATTCTGGTCGTTGATAAAATTAACAATTTATGTGTGCTTTTCCAGTGATCCTACTGATTGAGCGTTGAATAATGCAATACATAGTGGTATCCCTGGGACAGCTGACACAACGGTTGATGATTTAAGAGGAATTTGAACCAGGTTATTAAAATTAACAGCAGAATTTGTAAGTTATTTATCCATTATGGGCGATAGGGAGATAACTGGAAGTCTTCTTCCTGTTCTACGCCGGCCAGCTTTGAAAGAACGTTTCTTTTTTCGCTTCCGTTTACATTTAAGAAATGATGAATATATTCCCAGTTCATTCAGTCTTGAGCACAATGTAGTATCTAGAACCAAGATGTGGTTGTTCCAATTAATGAGGGACGGTCGTATTGTAAGCGGTCACATGACGGCGGTTTATTAAAAAACAAATGACGCCTCAACAGTGGGACAAAACAGCTGAGATAAAATCCAATTGCTCTCGTTTCCAAAACAAGGAGATGAACCAACACACATGAACGGAACAGCCAATGCATGATGAAACACAACAATGTAGACGATGACAGAGAACAAGCACAAGTATCATAAATACAGCATAAAATTGGAAGAGCCCACTTTCGAGCAACCATCTTTCTGGCTCAACATAAGGTAATTAGTTCACTATGAACATGATGTAACTGGTTCACTAATAGCAATACAAATATACATTGTAAAGAAAGCTTTTAAGCAGTTAACAAATATACATCATAGAAATAATTTGGTGAAGATGACAACGTACCAACCATCCTAGAGTAGTGATAAAAAGTTAGAATGATGACCAAATTAGCAATAATATTTTAGATACAACTAGACATTTAATGATTTTTCTTTAAACCCAATGACAATATGATTTTCCATACCAAAGAAAGAATGACAACATGATCTTCAAGATTAGTCTGCAACCATGGCATCCAAATAAATGTTCGATTTCATGGACTATTTACTGTATTATGAAGTCCACATTTTCTCTCCAGTCAATATCTGTTACACTTCTCATCTTCTGTATATGTATCACAGCTGATAGTTAGATTTCAATTTCATTATTATTATTTTTTACAAAAGTCAAAACTGTTGACCAGATTATTTCATCATTTTTCTTTCCATAGGCATCAATGAAGATGATTCGAAATGTGTTCTCGAGATAAAGTTACTGACCTGATCGTTTTAGTTGTCTAGATCATTTGAAATGCAAATAATCTTAAAATGCAATGCAAGTTGGTATTAAGAAGTCTTCCTTTACTCACATTGGACTTTTAAATTAATTTCTGTAGACACGGTGACTCCATTCATGACTGAGTTGGTGGCACTGCAAATATATTTCCCTGCATCAAGGCATCCAGCTATTGCACTGTAGATCAATTCAGATGAGTCTCGGGTCACTGACACCAAAACATCACTAAATATAAGTGAAATTTCTGAGAATGGATTACTGTCTACATGGCAGTAGAGTTGAAAAGTGCCATTCTCCATTATCTCAGTAATGTTGGACACAAATTCTGTAATATTAGCAGTATCTGAAAGACAAAACAAATAAAGGTATGGTATAGACTGCTACAAATATAAAATAAAAGAAAACAATTACCGGTAAAAACTTCACCGGGCCGCATAGCACACTTACGGTCTATACTCTATACTCTGCAGTGTACTGTACTAATTCAAAGCATATTGTTTGTTCAAAAAAAAAAAGATATGAAATAACTGGTCCATTAATATTTGATTTTCCAGTATAATGTTGGACACACGTGAGCAATTACCGGCATAGCTTCTTTTATTGATCCAATTGATCCTACAAAGGGATGTAATCCATATTAACTCGAGCGTTCTATGATTGTTTATAAAATAATGTAGATCATGCATTCTACTGAATCCCCCAAATCATATGTTTCTAATTGTATTTGACAAAGTTTCTCAAATAAATTACCGTATTTTCTTAATAATGTATTATAAAACTGTACATTTGTGTAAATTTGATACTGCATTTCACTGATGTTAAAATATAATTAAAAGTATTTTTATTTATTTTTTGTTTGCAACTTTTGTTTTCCGACTCCTCATTTTCTTCACATTTCTGATTTCCCTATGAATTGCCTTATTTCCCTATTGTTAGCCTCACTGAGTTTATCTCATCTGTTGAATCTTGCACTCAAGACTGGTTTCAACTGGAAGGAATGATCATAGCTTTTGTTGCAATGGATATTGCCGATAATATGGAATATCATACGACGATACCATCAATAGTCATGCAACCGGAAGTTACTACCGGTATTATTAAATACAAAGCCAAGTTATTGACCTGGCCTCGTCTTATACTCCAAATCGACTTATATATGGACGAAGGATGGTAAATTG
Organism: Unio delphinus; assembly: GCA_029339505.1. Taxonomy (NCBI): domain Eukaryota; kingdom Metazoa; phylum Mollusca; class Bivalvia; order Unionida; family Unionidae; genus Unio; species Unio delphinus. Next base: position 1,729,827 of record JAQISU010000119.1, read on the forward strand.
ACAAAATTGGTCAATTCGACTTATACTCCGCATCGACCTATAGGCCGGAAAATACGGTTGTTAGTTGTCCTAGTAATATTCTCGGGGATATATCACGATTAGAAATTCTCGTAGGAGGGAAACAAACCGGAAATAATACACCGGAAGTTATTAATGAGGCAGCTGATATCTGCAGACAACTCTTTGAGAGTGGTATCATGGATATTTATGTATACTGAGAGTTTATTGATGAGCTAGGCGAAAATTATATGGATTTTTACGGTTACCATAGTGATTAAATCACCACATTAGATAAATAGCATTTAAATAAGATGATCGTACACTACAACCACATCAGACCACCTATGGTCTATGTAGCAAACTCAGGATTGCCAGTTTATAGAGCATACTATGGAGATGGTCTCGGCAATACCATTGCAGGGTTATTTGCAAGAATGGCTCCAACAAAAATAGCACCAATCGCAAAACAGTTATCAATGAAAGCTATTGATGTTTTTCGTGATAAGGGTATTTGCGCTGTTGGTGATGTTGCCGGGAGGGCATTTTCCGCGGCTAAAGAAAAACTAGTAGCATTAATTTGGCAGCAAAGGAAACCAATGACGAAGTCACTAGATTCACAACCATCTACGGAAATTATGCCCGCGAGTATTAGTAAAATAATAAACAATGTGGTGGAGCAGAATATAGCATCATGGATAAATGATGGATATGACACTCAGGGAAATATTACTGCAAATATGATAGCGGGAAGTGGTTTGAAATCGCGAGCGAGATCACGATTTAGATCAAGAAATATATAATAATATGTTCAAATCAGCTCCTGACCCAGCGTTTGATATGGACGTCCCAATGCCCAAGAATGATTCTGTACTTAATTATCAGTATTATGCCTATAATGCAGTACAACCAAATAGTCGATCAAAAATCGAACTTCAGGTCCAGGATACCAGCAAATTCTTTCTACCCTCTGAAGCGTTTATCGAAGCAGAAGGAGAAATTGTAACAGCTGCTGATACTCCTGCTGTATCAGCACCATATCCACTTGGTGACAAAGTCAGTTTTGTCAATAATGGTATCATGGCGCTATTTTACAGCGCTAGATACATGATTGATAACAGAGAAATCGAGTCTATATAACATGATGTTGATGTTGCCACAGCAATAGTGGGGTTGGCAAGATACTCTGACGATTATACAAGATCGGCGGGTCCAGCTATGATGTTTCCTAAAGATATTAATGAGCACGCTGGACCAACTTCATATTTTATAAGACAGCCTGTTCCTCCTGTTGATGTTGCTAATATTGAAGATATGATTATAAATAATGATCCTAATTACAGCCTAGGAGCTACAACACATATATTAATGTTGGAAGGAGATCGTAGATTATTCTCATGCGTGATTCCACTACGTCATATTTTTTGATTTTGTAGAAATGTTAGAAAAGTTATCTATGGAGCGAAGCATACAGTAACTCTCGTGCGAAAGGGTGATGATATGATGCAATCTGGAGGATTTCAGCAGATCATGCACATCCGGATGATGAATATAAGAAAATTAACACTGTGGATGCCAGTAATGACTCCATCAATCACCGTAGAGCAAAAATTACTATCATTTATGAGTACAGGCGGCAAATCATTACTAAGTTGGCTAACAGAGACCACAGATACCATGGATTCTACTATTGATGGTACACTTACATGGCACCTGGCATCAAAACAAGGTGTTTCAGCTCCGCATCATATATTTATTGCGTTACAGGATAAGGCGCAATTGGGTTCACAAACACGCAGCCATATGATATTTGATCAAATTGGGTGTAATGAAGTTTCGTTGAAGATAAACGGTCAACAGGAACCACCCGAGGATATACAACTTGATTACGGAACCAACCAAATAGCACGCGTGTATCATCGTTTGTTGTCATTTTTGTGATGCGATAATAATGTGGATACTGGTCTGCAAATATCACAATTTGATTTTAGAAAACGATATCCCATCTATTACTTCTTGCTGGAACATCTTGAGTTAACCAGACAATCCATCGTTGAAATATACTTTTCGAGCTCATGTAACTCATCCGACTAATGCAGCAGGTGATATTACTATCCACTAATACAGAGCATTTGCTGTCGTTCTCAGTGACAAATCAATGCTACTCGAAGGTGTTGGTGGACGAATGAAAGTAGTTGATGCACCAGTGGAAAATATGTAATGCAGCAGTTAGATCAATCTGTTATTAATATAATGTCATATAGTCATTTTAGTGTTACGTTAACTCCTGGTCAAATTAAAATATTGCAATCGGAATCAGCTAAAAAATGTGGAACCAAAATATCGCTGAAGAACAATCAGATGACTGGCGGTCAGAATAAACTATCATTGACAACTCATCAGATAAAACACTTCAATGATGCCATCGAAGATAAAAAAAAAGGTGTTCAGATCACTCTCTCTCTGCAGCTGCGATTAAGAACATGATAAAATTAGGTGGTGTATTCCCACTTCTCGCTGCGATTCCACCATTAATTGCAGCTGGTAAAGACGCCGTGTTAGGAGCTGCTGGAGCTCTTGATGCAAAAATCAATACTGCTCAATCATATGAACCAAAAAATGGGCGGGGTTACAAAAAAAATGGGAAAGGGCTACAATTACCAGGAACTCCGTATTTAAGGTATAGCGATGGTGAAAAGCATCGTTCTACGTGCTGTATTCTCTCATATCTATGAAACATGCCAACCATATCTCTTTTACATCTACAGCAATGAATCTGTGTCATGTAAAATGCTTGACTGCAGTTTATTTAGTTTGCGAGACCTATGCTTCAGAGTATGTTTGGCATTGATGATTCTTCAAATGAGATTTCTGTCTTTAAAACGTTCTCTGATAATGTTTTTCTTGAGTGCTTTTACGTCACATAGCATCAGTAGATCGCATCCTGCTTACTTGTCGGTATGATCTTTGTAACGTAAATCATGATGCATGGTGATGGCATTGACTGTTGTAGAGTTCCTGACCTGGCAGGGGCTGGTCGTTTTCATCGAGTTATTGACCTAAGGGTTTCCAAGGTTCTGTGTCCTTATGTTCTGCAGTGTTCTCCATCATGAGGACTTAGATGTTTTCTGATGCGTTGATGGACATCTATGGCTTCTCCAATGATTTGTCGATGTCCACATCCTTTACACTCTCACACACGCAGTTGTATACATGCGAATGTCATCCTAGCTCGTATTGAACTCACAATTCTGCCATGATGCGTGTTACATACAAATTCATCTTTATTGTAGTGGTGTCATACTGCTTGATGAAATATGATTGCATGATCCACACACAGCACACATGGATTGGATCATGAGTCATTTTTTATTCTGACCGTGTAGATGTGGTTTACACTCTCTGTCACGGATTTGCACTTGATAAATCACAAGTCCATGGTACTATATACATTATACTGCAAGTTTTAAAAGTGTTTCATCGAGGGATTTTACTCATTGCCTGCTCTGTATGTTATCTACACAGTTCAATCAAAGGTGCTATCGTCAACATTTGAAGTTATGACTAGTTATACACAGCCCTTTTTTTTTGGCAAGTGTTGGTATTGCATGACCTCATCTTGAGGAGGAAAACCAACCAAAACGATATAATCTACATAGTCAGAATTAGGATTATTTACAATAGAGACCCAGTGCGTTCCCTGTCCATCATAATAATTTTGAAGAATACATATGCAGCTCTCATCAGAGCTGATTTGTTCAGGAATATGATCCATGGAAAAAACGTATCTGAAGGTAGGTGATTTTAAGCGATATTCGATATCAAAGTTGCATGAAACCTTTTTTCATGTGGGACATTCTTTTTTTGTTATGGACATCCAGCGTTCTGAATCAATCTATTTTCACCATGGCGTCACAGAGGTAATCATCACCAGCAGCTGGAGCAACTATCCACTGTATTTCAATGTCAGTGGGAGAGTCTTTGAGACGTTGGTATGTTTCAAGACATCTAAGTAGAACATGGGATACCCGTTAGCGAAATCCTAATATCCAATCTGCATGCCTTTTTTTACTTCTTTATACTTTTGCATGGCCTTCAACAGCATCATGTACGCGCGAAAATTTTGTATGATGCCTGCAGAGTTCTCGCTCGGGTTATTGCCTGGAGTTGATGCAGAAACATGGAGCAACTATCCATTGAATTTCATTGGGAGTGTCCTTGAGATATTGGTATGTTTCATGACATCTAAGTGGAAATGGTTATGTTTGTAAATGTGCTTGTTTTGAATTTCGCCATTGTTTAGTTGTTTTGTCAGTTTGAAAAGCGACAAATACATGTCTGGACAGTTCGCTTCCTTGATTGTTGATTCCATAAGGTAGTTGTCTGAGCTGCTGTGAACTGTTGTATGCAGATAGGGTGTTCTTCGAAGTACATTAATTTGGTGAATCAGGCTAATGCCATTTCCAATTCGAGCATGTCTGTAGTGGGCAATGGAGGGTGTGATTTCGGTCATTCACAGTGACAACCACCACGTCATGATCGATTGTCTTTTAGCTACTCCTCCTGTTCTGTGCATTTATTGGAATCTCATTACAGCACTAGCACGTGCTTGATGCCTCTAAATAAGGTGTGGTTATTTCGACATACGCCCATGATGTTGCTGAGAAGTAGAAACATGCAGATCTCATGACCACTATATGTTTAACACTTTGAGCAACAAATCCTATCGCCAGCTTAACATGCTATGACACATTAGTTCTGAAATTAGATCCATTAAGTGGAGTAAAATGTTTCAAATTCTGAACTGACACCATCTCTTACTGTTGTATTTCTGAATCACCACATGCTTATAGCGCATGATCACATGTAGACATCGCTGAACTTGGTCAGTTTCTGATAGCTCTGGTTTGAGGAAACTAGCCATTGATTTTTTATACAGTCAAATTGTTAAAATTGTTTTAAAACCAGTTACTTTACTTTGTTTGGGAGTTGCAGGTTGTTATGTAGCAGCAGTTTGTGCATGAGATACAGGTTGTGATGGAGTTGGAGCTGAAGGTAGTACTCGTGGCGCTAACTTATCTAACAATTGTTGCTGTTGACGTTGAGTTGTTCTGAGTATATCAAGCATCTGATTCTGCTTGGCATCGTACATCATCTTGGCCTCATTGATTATTGTAATGAGTGCTTTAAACAATTTTCTAGCCATATCCCGCTGAAATGAATGCAAACCTATTTATTTTCTTATGGTGAGGATAGCATTACATGGGCCTTTGAACAACGCCAGTACCTATATTTTCACTCACGACACAATAGACTAAACACCACAAGTCAGCTTAACAGTACTACATCTGTAAAGAGTACTTTAAAAGACAGGAAGATTTAAGGAAAGAGACCACTGCCACAGCACTGTTTACTTGCAGGAGCTAGCCCAACTCTAACCTACACTTCAAAGATCCAAATTTCCTTCCAGTCGTTGCTTATGATCTATTTGATTGTAGCAGCTGTCAATCATTCATGAACATATCAAGCAGTTCTGGACAAATTGGTATCTAAGATCAAATGTAACCCCAACAAGTTTTAAAAGTACATGTCGAGCACCGTTGGGCATTTTATATTCATCGACTCATTCCAGTTTATATCTATGTCACTGGAAGCACTGTCCCTAGTTTTTCCGTCTCCAAAAGGAATTTTGACACGAAGCCAATCTTTTCAAGCAAATATGAGTTTATTCCTTTGAGTACATTGATTCCTTGTCACTCTGTAACATCGTTATCCCATCAACAAGAGCATCTAAATTCGACAGGAGTCACTTATGAAGAATATTAGTACGCTTGCAAGATATGGAGAGAATTCATGGGCACATCCCACGGAGAACATCACAATGTTGATCTCAAGACGGATATGCTCTTACTCGCAAATTTCAGGCACATATGCCTCACTCATGACTAGCTCTACCCACTCTGGGATTTCATCAAACACACCGGAATGAACTTATAAGTCTTCACCGATCCAGACATGTTCATGTTCATGGGACAAATGATACGAGAATGTATATATGTCATCAGTAAAAGAAAAAAAAAACACACGCTGTTGCGAACAACAAATACATGGAAAACTACAATTGGACCAAATTACCTGTTTATATCCCATACTGGATACAAGCAATCGGCTAAAACACGGTATTGGTGCTGATAAAGGAATTTTCATGTTATATGCATGAAATAGAAAAATTAAACAAGATATGAACCAATTTTAAAGATTGGTAAGCCTGGCATATACCTCTCTTACTTTCCTGAAAATTTCAAGAGGTTAGTGCAACCAATTGTTGAGATATGCATGGAAACAAGCTCTAAAAATGGCCATTTTTGAGCGTTATGTAGTCTCACTCGAAAAAAGCTTGAATATAAAATAAAGAATTCTCTAAATATCATACTGAAATTATGCATTTATTGGTCTGGTTTTATGTGGAATTCTATCCTGCAAATATTGCTTCTTGAATTAAGGAAATCGGTAAAATATTATGGATTTTATAAGCAAAATACCGTCAGTAGAAGTTTTGTTTCAACACTGAAATTCAAACACTAATCTGTTGTTATATGCCAACATTTTGTACAAAATAACATTCATTATAACTTTTATTGACATCTAGAACTCGACTTTATATTATAATTAGTAGTAAAACCATTTAAATCACATGGCTAACCAAGATATTCGAATGAGAGCTTGTTCTTTGTCAAACTTTCCAGTTCTAAATTTTGTAGTGTCTGTAACCTTTACAAGTTTATATGGCAATAATTTTGTTGTTTCATTATGGAAAAGTATAAATCCTACAAAGGCTCATGTGTATCCATGTGATGTCCAAGTTGGCCAAAATTGGTGGTGCTGTATTGTACCATTAAAAAACAGCAACTCAATAAAAAAAGTTACAGACACTACACAAACAGGTATAAAAATGAAAGATAAAGTATTGTTCTACTTGTCATTAAAACATTGTTTTTCTCAATAGAAAGTTCCATCTTATGTGATGTAATGTTGCATCATCTATTTACCTCTGCAGCCAAGAGCAAAAAAGTGATGCAATAACTCTCTTGATTGAATATTGCATCATTCTTGCAGCACTGTCTGTTTGAGTAATTTACTACAAGACAATGTAACCTGAATTTCTTATCCTAGAAGAAGCTGCCTAATTACTTTTTCTGTTCTTTACCATGGTACATCCCTAAGACATGGGAAGACGACAAAAGCAAACCTCTGGGAACAACTCTGGTAAGTTTGTATTGAATTGGTAAACCACACTCTTAAATTGTAGTGTCTGTAACCAATATCCCCTTTTTATACTGTCTATGACTTTATCCCTGTTTTTTTTTTAAAATGAAGCCAAATTATGTTTCCTATTACAGTATTGATGTGTAAGGCTAAATTTTGACATATTGTCTGTATGCAATTTGTAATATTTTGGTATATTTATAGTTTCTTTCATCTAGATTTCTGATAACAGGCAACATTTTCAGTGATTTCTTATAATATGCAATTGAAACTGAGTATTTTTGAATTCCATATCATTAGACTAGTAAATTCAAACAGAAATATTATGAGAATTCAATGAGCTCAGACTTAGTATTGGATACATTGCTGATATTGTCAAATGGTTACAGACACTACTAGACATGTGAATTGACCCGACTGTTGTTTACATTATTAAGGAAAGTGTGCAATTATTGTAAATGCTAGAACATTGAATAATCATCAGGTTTTATGCTATTTCTTTTTCAATCAGATACTTTTCTTTAAGAATCTACAGGTTATTCCAGTTTGCTTATGTATGAAAGCATATTGCGTACTCATTACAAGTATGTTTTGTAAAGTCTAAATTTCATCCGTATACATAGAGGAACAAAAATGAGAATGAAGTTGTTTGTTTTTAGGAAGCAAAGATAAGCCAGAAGAAGATGAACAGAAGATTAAAGCTAGAAGGGAGAAGACGAGGCTAAAGGTACAAGCCTGGAAAAAAAAAACAGAGGGAAAATAAGGCGAAACATCCTTGTTAAAGATGTTGAGAGAAATAGAGAAGAAACTGATGTGCAAACACTGCAAGGTACAAGAAAATTACATGCTGTAAAGTCAGGAAGCAATGATTATGAACTGAGCATAAGAAATCTGAGCTGTTATTGTGAGCAATGCATGAAGGTTGACGGGAGATGCAACTTCAGCGAAAATGTTAATGCCTGGGAAATGAGAAAGTTAGTACTCAATAAAGATAATTTAAGTCAGAAAGGAAAACAACTTAAAGACAAGAATCCATCAACAATAGAAAATAATGACAAGAAAAGAAAACAAGGAAGTAACCAGAAAGATCATAACTCAGCAACAAGCGAAAAGCCTAATAAGAAACGGAAGTCAACAGAAAGACAAAACATTGTGACAAAGAAGATCAAAGTTGACAAAAAAGCACCAACCAACACAGAGAAACCAATAGAGAAATACCACCCTGGAGAATTTGTTGCTGTAGGACTTAAGCCAAAGAAGGGACCTCTAGATGTATACTTAGCAGAAGTAATAGACATTCTTCATAACGAAGTTAGACTTAAATACATGAGAAAGTCTGGCAACATGTATGTTTGGCCTGAAAAAGAGGATTATTCACAAGAGGCTCTAGATGCTATCTTGTACAGGGTAAAAGCTCCACAAATAGTCAATGAATGGGGTCATTTCAAGTTTAATGCAGCTGAATTGTCTAAGCTCAAGTCAAATCTGGAAAAAAATCATAAGCACTTCTATTTGAAATGACAATATAAAGTCAAGGTTTAATGTGAAGTGTCTGTAACCTTAAGATCAATCACATATGGGTCTGTGTTTGAGTCAGCACCTTGGGTTGAACAATACTTTAGTGACTATGATTTATTGAACATTCATTATACTTCAATATTTTACTCTTACAAACACTATTTAGTATTAAACTTTCAAGTGCTATTTACCAGTTCATAATTTTAACACAAGTATTGGACATATACCTGTTACAATGTGGTTTTATCATTTTATTAACTAATCAACATTCATTTAATGAATAATTCTAGTCAATGTGTTCATGTTGAATTATTTTTGAAGTGAATTTTATGGAGATATGTATGGTTCTGCAGCTGTATTGAAATGCTATAGTTTTGTAGTGTCTGTAACCAATTTTATGGACAATGTACTTCGGACTCTTATGGAAGTTTGCAATACTTTTGGCCAGTATTAATGATTTTGTTTGTTTAAATATTATTCTTGGTGTTAGATAAATGCCTAAATAAGATTATTCTATGTCTTTTATGTTTGTTATGCAAAAGTTTCATGGTTAGGTTTTTTTCTAAGTGATACCTTTGTCATAGATGTTTTGATTTTGTTATTAAGTTGTTTACCACTTCCAGTTATGTTCTTTACTTTAAATGTTGATATCCTGTTACTGATGTTACTGTGAAAAAAAATAAAGTTTTAAAGTTTTCATGCTGTTTTACTTGCATGTTATACACCAAGTGTAGTGTCTGTAACTGTTGTTATAGAACAGAATTGAAATAATGGTTAAACAAAATCGCATGCATGTTCAAGCTAAATCTAACTTGATCTGACTAGGGGACACCCTAGGGTATATAATGAGCTTCATTGAAATGTTCTATCAAACATTTCAATTTTTTAAGTGAGTGAGACTACTCTCAGCACCAATACCGTGTTTTAGCCGTAGATGTTGAGACACGATATTGACCACAAGAGTTTATGCATGTAGGATTTGCATTCCTTTGAACATTTGTATTGTATGTCTTTTACCTGATTTGATACAAAAGACCGCCTTATAAAACAAAGCAGGTCTATTTTAATTGAGTTTTACACTGCAACAAACACTTCCCCAAGTCGTCAATCAAAACGCAGCCGGCAGTTAATTAGGTTCTCACAGATGTGCTCGCGGGCATCGATGTGACGGTCAATTGACTCTTTTCATGTTTGAATAGAAGAGAACATGCAACGATTATACTGCTTACACTGCAACACAATGAAAAGATTAAAACACTAATTTCCCCATTACATATACAGTATTATTATTTCAGTGAACTGAGAAAATATTTTTTCCGATAAAATCTAACAAGATATGTGATTCCATATTAAAACCTGAAAATTTCACGATGTTGATTCTAACTTTTCGGGCACTAACCGTCATTTTCGACGATAAAACGGGCAATATATCAAGGTTTCATTCACCAGTTCTGATCACAATTGTCTTCATTTTTAAAAAATATTTTCTTTAAAAAAAAAAACGGCATCCACGCCGGACACCGCGTTATAAGCGGGTTCGCGAGTTATCGAGGGAGCGGTGTATCATGCATTTGCTAGAACAAAAAAGTCGAAAATCTTGTATGCCTTTAATGACATGAACATGCAGAAAAATCCAACATTCACTTCTAATAAATATAGTAAATAGTTTTTCAATTGATAAAAAGCCCAAACCAACATTTGAACAAATATGTATATTTGACTCTCTGACCTTATAATGGTGTAAAACTTTACTTTGTGTCAGTGCAAATTTGTATAGTTTTAAAAAAAAAACAGTGGAGTACTTACATTGCACTGTTAATTGTAACTGCTTTTGACTCTGCAGAGGAATACGACCATAGTTGGTGCTGATGCTTTTTGCGATGCATACATATGTCCTACTGTCATGTCTACTGATATTCCGCATGTAAAGGACATTGCCGGAATTTATGTTAGACCATTCGACAGACGGTGTTGGGTTTCCATCTGAAATGCAGGTGACATTCAGGTCTCTTGTCTCATTAACTGTGACACTGGTCTGGTTTGGAACAAATGTTATTTTTGGTGTATCTGAAAGAAAGCAACCAAACAATATTCTCTGGCTTGGTTTGAAAGGGGCAGCACACACAAAAGTAACTGTTCCCACCCATTTCACAATCTCAGTGCTATAATAATCCGTAGAGAAAATTTCACCAATTCACATAAACTGCTCAAAAGCTGCACATGAGAACCCTGTTATTAATGTATGCAAATTGGGTAGATTTTGCAAGTTCATGTGTACATTTTGTTAGATCTTGCGAGCCAAGGAAAAACTAACTTGATTTTCACATGTGCAGATTCTGCTCATTTGAGAATTTAAATTTTCATATTAAAAAGTAGAACTTAAAAAACATTATTTTCCATTACATATAACCATGTTTGAAAATAAGGCAGAGTTCTTATTTCTTTTGTGAGTTACCACCTGAGAAACCTGGACTTTGATTTTGATTAAAAACTTATTTCAAATTAAATTTCCTCCAGATTATTGTCAAACAGAAATCATTTTTATTTTGCAATTGCTGTTGCTTTCTTGTTAGTTTATTTAAAACATCAATTTATTTTCTCACTGAATTTTAGTTTTTTTGACCCAATAGTCTCCTTGATAACTGTTTATGGTTGATGTTTAAGTCAGTAATCCATAAAAAAGGTGAAATGTTTATCTACCAAAAAATATGCCGATTATAAATATAAAAAGGAAAAAAAACTTTCACCCCCAAACATTTTTTACATTAGATAAACATATGATGCAACCCCTGTCTTCAGATTTTGTCTAACTTCTCCAACTCCACTATAAAACTGCAAAACAAATATATAGCCACATATCTGGAAAAGATCAACATTGAGGGCCAGTTCTTTTTGGCTTAATAAACTCTCAAGTCCTTTTCTTGAAGAGTTGGGGAGCAACATACACTACTAACACTACATCATCTGCTTCCATGCCTAACGTTCGCATGAAAGTCAATAAAATCTAATACTGACTGCAGACAATGTGGCTATATTACTGAAGAATTGTTAAAGCTATGTTAAAAATCCAAATCACCCCCCCCACACACACACACAGAGAGTGGCAACAATGTACTCTAATAACTGTTTTCAGTGACTTTATTGTATGGAAATGAAAATCCAGCTTCTCTATAAGCTGTGAATGGATTCACTATTGTTAAAACTAAATTATTGCCTTTGACCAATATGTATGGTACATAAAATTTAATAAATCTGTAAGAAATTGCTTAATGCTTTAGTAGTAGAGATGATGAACAGACCAAGTTTTCAAACAAAAATGAAGCCTCTACGGGGAGAGGGTGAACAGACCGAAACTATTTCAGATAAACTAATATATTACAGTTTCGATTTTGTACAAGGTTTCTATTTGTCAAACCAGGACTGTTGCGTCAAGCACAGACTATTTGTTGTTGCGGTTTTGTTAGGTGTTACGGTTTTAACCAAATATTTGATCAAGTCCGATACGATATTTCTAAATTTAATATAATCCATGTCACCGTTGCACCAGGTTTCATGAATATTTCTAAGTGGATGTTTGTCAATTCCATTAAACACGGCAACTATATTACAATTGTCCCTGATCACTTTTGGTACTTGAGTATACCTCTGTGTAAAATATATCACATCAGTATTTTTATGCCTACCCCATGAAATATCCTAGCGAAATTTTTTTGTCTAGCATCACATCATCGTACACAACTAGATTGTTAATACTTCCATCAACAGAATCAATACTCAGAGATTATTCAATATCAGTTATAAATTCAATGATATCCTCATCGATTTTTGATTTTGCTTTCTTGTTAAAATCTTTGAGTACACTGTAACATCGCTGGTCGTCTACACTTGGGGGTACCAAATATAGTTTATCCCATTTCATCCATCTCGTTACCAAATTAAGTAACAATCTTGCTTTATCGCTTGCAGATGGATAAATTATAATCATTCTGATTGAATTTGGCAACATCACATGGTTTTTTAAAAAGTTCCTGTCATCGAGTAGCTGAATAATCACTTACAATTTATGTTCATGTTATTATAAATAATTATGGATCTATAGTGTGAAATGTATGACATTTACTAGCACAAATGACTTGACAATAATTATAACAAGCAATAACAGATCAGCACATGCCGGTAAGTGTGTACAATGAGGTACAAAACATTTTTAATTTATTTCTGTGAAATCAGGTAATGATTTTTAAAAAAATGAGGTGATATTGCAGCAAATTTGATAAAACTCCCCGGGACTCCATGGGCAAAATATCCAGGAGAAAAACACCTTCCAGGATATAATTACTGTGGTCCTGGAACCAGACTCGATATCCGACCTGATAACCAAGACCAACCCCGACCCAGCGAATATCTGATAAACGCTATTGATAAGGCATGTCATGCTCATGATGCTGCTTATAAAAGTAGCAATCTGCAACATAGACATATCGCAGATGTGAAATTGATTAATGCGTTGAATTCTATTAAGAATAAATCTTTCAAGGAATCATTAGCTAACTGGTTAGTAAGACCTGTGATGAAGGGTAAACTGGTATTAGGTGGTGGTAATTAATATTAATATGGAATATATTTATTATTCCCCAAGAGGATATTGATGGGGGTAAATCAGCAATTAATAAACTCACCAGTGTGGCAAAAGTTAAAAAAGTTACTGCAGCAGATTGGTTATCAAGACAGGTTATATGGCAGATTTATCTACCCCCCCCCCTAAACAAATTCACTTCCCACATTTTGATGTAAGCATCCCTAATGAAGTTCATCAGGCTGATATATTATTTCTGCCACATGATACTGTTAATAAATGGACATACAAGTATGCATTAACTGTAGTTGATGTTGCGATTAGATACAAGGAATCTGAACCATTGTTGACGAAGGTGGCATAAGAGGTAGCTTCTCCGTTTGAACAAATTTATCAATGAGGTCCTCTGCAGTAGCCAAATCTATTACAGATTGATCCTGGCAAGGAATTTCAGGGTGTAGTGTTAACAATGAAGCATCATAACATGATTAGGCAATTGTTGAACGATTTAATCAAACACTTTCTGAGCGGTTATTTGGATATCAATACACGAACGAATTCATCGAAGATAAACGATCTCATGAATGGGTCAAGATATTACCAGGTGTGATAACTGCGTGAAATAATGAAATTACTCGAACAATAAAAATTAAACCTGTTATCATGATAAAAAAAACAACGAATACTCTGCAATGTCACTGTGAGATATTTATATGAACCAGGTGAACTTGAAAGTGATAAAAAAGAGCTACTGATCCTATTTGGAGTGTCACATCGCATACAATATCTAACATAACAAGATCCTCGGGTAGACCCACAATCTATAGATTAGATTCAACTGCTCCTCAGCGTGGATTTACATGCGAGCAGTTACAAGTAATACCCGAGGATATATAATTACTGCTACGTGGTCTTAATTATCACGGTGATTTCGATGACACTCTAGACAGCTCAATGTTACATTATCTCTGATATGACCATGACTATTATCCTTTCTATACATGGTAAATTGGCGAGGATCTTTATCCGAATACTGCCATATCATCTTACATTTAAAGCTCGCACAGTGATTATTCTGTTGTTGTTTCATCGTAATTATAAATTTAACATCAATATCAAATTCTCTGTTATTTTTCTTATTTTGTTGTTTATAACCAACAAGTTTTTTTCTTATATCATCACTGACAATATCACTGATTGTGGTGTCATTAGAATCTAAAACAACTCTTCAAAGTTGATTTATTCTTCGAACTCTGGTCACTACAAGAAAAACTAAATTCAACCACTCAATGCGATCATCTATGATCCAAACAATCATATCATAGATGGTTAATCCATGAGATGAATGTATCGTCATTGCATATCCTAGCGTCCACAGAGATTTATCAGCGTGCAATGCATCTTTGACAACACTGATATCAACCAGAACAATATCATTTAGCACGAGTGTTTGTTTGTTAGTCTGTCCTGGAATATCAACTTCAATATTCTGTCTTTGTGAATCAGCTGGTCTATAACACAACGGCACTGGAAGTGTTGCGAATTTTTGTTTATGTGTTTGAAACAACCGCACTGGAAGTGAGTCTCTGACCATCTTTCTACTTTTCACTATCAAATCATTTGGTCTCCACGCTTGCCCAAAAACATTTATTCTAAAATTATTTCATGCGCTATTTCACACTGGATTTTTTTCCGGTTGTAATCTGATTAATTTCTTGAACTCACTTAATTCTAGATCAAGAGATCTATATCAATATTAATTTCTTCATAATATCTACAAAATTCTTCAACCAATTATGTGGAGACAAACTGACAAATGGTGGTGGTTGATCATGATCTCCACACATTATCACTGCTGTATTTTTCAGTAACACCCAATCAAGAAACATTTTTAATATATCTAATGACACTGTGCATGTTTCATCCCAAATAAAGATTTTTGGAATATATTTCTCACCCATTCAAACAGGAGTCCATGTGTCGCCATTATATCGAAAGAAACTGTGATATGTGCAAGAATTAACTCCTCGTTGTTTCATCTCTCTTGCAAGTCTGTGTGTTGGTGTTGGTATTAGCACAATCATGTCTGACTTCTCCCGAAATGAATTGATCATTTGTTTTGTTTTTCCAGATCTGTCACAGCCATTTAAGTAAACTGTTTTATATCTACACACTGGAGCGGATAATGAAGGAGCGTTCTGATATCTGATTATTTTTCATGTAATTATCTTCAATCATAACATCTGCTGATTTAGAATACCTGTATAACATTTCTTGTTTGATTCTTAATGACCCCCCAACACTCATCAGAATTTGTAAAACAAGTAGCTGCTTCTTTATGTTTGATATCTATATAAAATGGCGACTCTTACTGCAGTGTCAGGAAATCTATTTACCATCGACAGCAAATTGATAGAGACATAAGCCAGCATTGACATTCTTAGATGTGTGTATTGCATAGAGTCGACATCGATGTAGATAACAATTGTACCGAATTTTGTTCCATCGGACAAGTAAGCATATTCACGATCGACATATATATCTCTAGATGTTGCATCCGTGATTATAAAATCGTATAAAGCATCATCTAGAATTAATCGTGAATAATGTCGCTTGTGATCATATGCTCCACCCTGGGTGAATTTACCGATTATTCTTCTAGCGAGATACTTTGCATTTGTATTATTGACTTCAAAGATTCTCCTTGGATTTTTAACAATAAGTTCCTCGTCGAGATCAAGAAATTGTTCCTTGTAATTGCTAATTACACTATCAAGACTATCGGGTAGTGGTAACCAAACTTCAGTTTATGCTCGATATGATATGATTGCCTAGGAGACAATCAGCGATATCAGTGTTTTACAATCGATCATATACCGTAATAACACTATTGGTACCCAATGTTTTTCAGATATATGTCATCCAAACCAATCATAACAGCACGGATGAAGTCCTTTAGCAATCTCGAATGGTATAAAAATACCAGGTGTCGGGTGTTCGCTCGTACAAGTTTCTTTCATGGGAATGGTGCATATGGAGTTAAGCATTTGTAGTGATCATTCATAGGATTGAAATTAACTGTGGACGATTTTATTGTTGTGGTTTATTATTTTTGCTCAGATTTTTATATATCTTTTGTATTGTTGTAGAGGTTAAATAAATCACTAATTTACCTGAATGATGTTTAATCTTAACATTCTATTTAGTGAAGAAGCGAATTATTTCTAGTACTTATTTCAACATGACAATAATAATTCACAGTTGATACAGCAGAATGTAGGACTTACAAGTAGGACATGTTAGAAATGAAAATCAAAGATATAATGTAATAATGCATACACAAACAATAATCGAGTCAAAAGAGAGAGGCAGTGTTATAATAGCTCAAGATTGCTAAATTCTTGTCATCATTCAATTAAATTATACACAAAACTAAATTAGACAGAAACAACAAGAAAATTAAATAAATTACTTTGCAAACAAGTTTTACCATTTCTTTTTAACAATCATGCATGGCAGCATCGAGATAAGTATCCATGAATTTTTTAATGAGTTTGCGTAAAATAAATGCATTCAAAATTTTTTTCATCTTGGAGTATTGGGAAGGGTTATACGTGCATCATGCACTTTTTAATGTTTATACCTGTTCAGTTTGGTTGGTTGGTTTATATGCAAATGGGCTTATAAATAAGTATATAAGGTGCTCTTCAAGGATACAATCAATTTATAACTCATACAAAAACTGCAGAGAGATGCTAGTATCTAATTTGACTAAAAAAAATTGATAGACAGGCTGACTGATGAAAATACAGATGCTATTTATCCCATCTGTTTTCTTCAAAAAGACAGGGGTACAATACATAAATTAACAATAAAAGAAAAGGTTATATTCAGTATTTGATAACTTACATTCTACTTCCAGATTTCTCACCAAGGACTCTACCACTAAGTGCTTGAGAACTGTGAAATTATTTGAAAGATTACAATTGACTGCTAATCCATTGTCACTGGCTGTTAGATTCTCCAAAAATAAATGGCTGGGTCCATCTGGTTTACCCCTTGTTGAGGCCCATGTAACTGAGGCAGCTGGGTTGCCAGGTTCACTAATGTTACATTCCAATATGCCAGTTCTGTTCTCTAACCATGGAAAACCATCACTATATGCCAGCACTGCAGGAACAGATGGTGGGTCTGAAATCATCATTGTATTTATTCAGCATTTATAATACATATGTATGCTATTAATTCTTATGTTGTCTAAACCTTTTTGTCAAATCAAATGTGCTCACTGCCATAAAGCTTTCAATGTCAAAAAGAAATCATAAATTTATAGTTTTAATTTACTTTCTGGATTACAATGTTGCTAATTAATCGCTTTAAGGTTTTCTACCCATAGCATGTAGGCACATGCTTTACAAATCTGGAATGCAATGTTCATTCATAAAGTAATCTTTAACACCAGTTAGTGATATCTTTTAAAAATAATACTAAAAAAATTAAAATTAAGAAAAAATGAAACACGAGATCAATACAAGGCCAGGCAGAAGTAGAAAGAAATATTAATGTCAAACTACTGCTCAAACTATGAACAAGCAAAAGCACTGTCATGATGTTTGATGAAGAACAATTATAATGAAAATGAACCGGAATCTTGTTCTTGCTTCAAAAGCTGAAAGGCTGATAAACAGTAGTATTGAAAGACATATCAACCTTGAGAGAGAAACAATTTATCAGCACTTGATTATTACTTATGTAAAGTAATATTTCATTGTGTTATATAAACATCCATAGAAAATGATGATTAGTACAGATAATCAGTTAATCTAAAATCTGTGCAACGTTTATAAGAACAACTAAATGTTCCCAGTCATGTAAATGAAGAAACTGTCACAACAAGTATACATCTCATTGGTATTTATCACAGACAATAATACACAAAATAAAACATCCAGAAAACCTGTAATACAATGTTTATCAAAGTATGTATGACCAAAGGAATATTTAGTGTGAGATAAAGTTATAATATTTGAACAGGCAGGAGGAAATGACAGATTAGCAGTACAATATCGGGTTTCTAACTAACAACATGTTGGGTCAGTGTGTGAGAATTTGAAAAATATGAATATCTGGGATGGGTGTGGATGAAACAATGACAAATTTGGATAACTGGATCATATTCATGCTGTTACTGCATTATTTAGTTTGGTATGATCTGGAAGTAATGGGGCTATCCTTCCTTTAGTAATAGTTTGCTAATTATATTTTGCATGTGTGAAAAGTGGGTGTCAGATTTTGATATAAGTATATATGGATAGTAGTCCTACATGTGTTACGTATATTTGATTTAAAAAATTTATTTATTTTTGTCGGATTCAAATTTGACATTTTGGGGTTAAAATTCATTAGTTGGGAGATGTATTTTTCTAGAAGGTGGTGTCATCTGTAAACACCAGGTGTTAGCCTTGCTTCGAGGCAGGTAAACATCAGATGTTGACCTCATTTCTGACCTGGTTTCAGAGTGATAAACAGGCTTTAAAAATGATTGGTTGATTCCAAGGACATAGCTGGTTCTCGTGTGGTGAGTGCGTGACTTTGGAAGTGTGAGTTCTAAGAGTTTCTGGAAAATCACATGACCCCTTCTTGTTTACGTTAAACAGGCATTTAAATTATTGTTTGGGGAGAAAACAGTCATTAGAAGTCTGGGTTTTCAAATACAAAGATTTGTGTTATTGTTTGAGTTATTATAAATTACCTTGTGCGGTAAATTATTTCAATTTCGATTGGATCAAGAGGAATTTATAGTGTTATTTACATGGTAATTACTTGTGCTCATTTGAATTATCATAAAGCTAAAACTGACTTCATCACGTGACATTGTCGTCCATCTTGGATTACATCATCAAAGATTCAACCGGGATCTATTAGGACATTTTATTATCAGGACTTTTGCAATTCCACTAGTGGATTATATTGTGAATTCTTTTTGGATTAATTTTTGGACTTGATTCTCTAAAACCATAAGTTTATTTTTTCTTTTATGAAAATATTTGTATTCAATAAATTGTTTGTTAAATTTTTACAAGCTTGTTATTTTCACTTCTTTCTATGTTGCTGCTTATTCGAGCATAAGCACGTAACACATGTAAGACATAGCACATATTGATTTTGTTTAGGTGCTGTCTTATGATCCGAATAACGGCCTTGTGTAGTCTGTTGACATCGGAATGAGTAGTCAAAGTTTCAGGAATATTACACATACTTGGCAACCTATATCGACACTCTTCCACTAATGTATGTTTAATTAATATACTTTCTGTGCTGTTTTTATCCAGGTGGAATCAATATATGACACTTGCAAATAGATGCTTTTTCTTGTTCAGTTGACATACATTTGAATTTGTTGAAATACGACAGTAGTCAAGGTATGCCAAAGTATGTTCAAGTAGGTTCAAATCAGAAATTGCTTCTTGAATGAAATGAAACATTGCTTGCTGTTCAAATAGGCACTATAGAAATAACCATTGGATACTTTCGTTTAGCTAAAATAAAACGACCTTGTTGAAACCTACTTCGGCATTCCTCAGCCACCATCACATTGCAACCAATTGAAATGTGTGTCAAAGGAACATAAAAATCCGCTCATTTGCAAGCGTCAAATTTTGAGTCGATCACAATCAAGAAAACAAAGTAAGTATATCAATGACTCTTAAATATGTGGATGAATGTTGATATTTATAACCAAGTGTGAGATGATAATCATAAAAATTTGTTATTCTTCTGTCAGTAGAGTTCGAAACACACTACACAGCGCTGTTTGTTAGGCAGTAAGACCCTGACACCCAAAACATAAATATCAGCATCAGGACTAAATATAGATAGATACAAGAGAATAGTAGAGAATAAGATACAAGTCTGAGATGCAAAATAGGAACTTCATAAAAGAACAAACAGTTTTAGTCAGAAAAAGAAACAAATCAATGATATAATAAATATATGGGAGTCATATATATATATATATATATATATATATATATATATATATATATATATATATATATATATATATATATATATATATATATATATATATATATATATATACATATATATATATATATATATATTAGGAGTGGACACAAATATCAATAAACCATGCAGCCAAAAAAAAGTGTAGAAACTGTAGAGATGGACATAACTTTAGAGTTGGTTTATTAGATATAAACCTTAGCTTGCAAAATGACTGTGTTTTCAATATAATACTGCTGGTGTCACCCTCACCCCAAAGCCAACATACTAAACCCAGTATGTTAAATATACATATACTTACACCAAACATTGATTTGAGACTTGAATGACGAGATCCATGTTCCTTGTTCAGGCACTTGCGTGTCACAATGTAAAAGTCTATTTCTGTAAGATCGGTTGAGCATCAGGGTTATTTCACTTTCCAGTATAATGAGGTTTCCACTTTTTGAAATTGACTCTTTAATGTTATCTGTCTTGATCTCATTACCAACCCGCCACCTTATCTGTGGGCGTGGCCTGCTGGGACTGGTTACACATTTGATGATCATCTGATCTCCCTCCATGAAGGTTATGGATGAATTACCAGGAATCAGTGTTACACTGCTCACATACACTGTAAGTAATTAAACATGTTAAATAAGAGGCCTTAGGTTGCTCACATTTACCGAATAAAAACATATGTAACAGGAGTTGACCAAGAAATCTGCGACTGTATTAGGTTAATTTCTGACTGAATTTCTTCAAATTAATATGTTAACTGTTTCTGTACTTCAAATTAAAACTGTGTGAAGATCAGTATTGAATAAGGATGATAAATGTCTTCAAACCAAAATGATAAATGTCATATTTCTTCTGAGCATATATTTTTGAAAGCAGTCATTTAAATATTTTTCCAATTGTTTAAATAATCATGAAGGTCTGTGGGTGTGATTCATTTGCATAAAAATAACCAAATAACCACCTTTACTAAAGAATGCTTCCATTTAAAAATTCTGCTATGTTTTCAAATATAATCGCTAAAACTAGTTTCCATTTTTAGTAACAGTAGATGATGTTAATTACAAGATGTGATTTCAAAGCTTTTTACCACTTTTACAATTTAGCAATAAATGCTTGGCTGCATGTAGGTTTCAATTCTGAACAGATAGAGAGATATTAATCAAGATGGATTCCACCTAAATTTATTCAAATTCAACTAAAAGGTAATACAAAATAATAATTTTAAAACAAAATTGTGATTTTCAGTAAGAGTAGTGATTTTGGAATATGTGATTTGATATTATTTGCAGACATTCAACACTTCATGCTAGGATTATACATGCCAAATTTAAAAACAATCAGCTGATGATTAGGGAAAAACATTCATTTTCTTCTGTTATTCTACTTGGATACATTCAGTCACTTTTGGACAAACTACAGAAACTGGCATCTGTTTTGAAAAGGTTTGCCAAAGGCTTTTCTATATTTTTGTAATGGCAATCAATCTTGATGAAGTTTCAGTATCTCTGTAAACATTTTATGTTATATCTCTGATTACTTCATGTTTATGTTTATTTGTAAAGTTTTCTCTTCCTACCTTTGGGTTTTTATTTGGCAATTCTATATATCTGCAATTTCTTTACATGGTACAATACAGCCATGCCATTAATCTATTTAAATAATAATAATAATAAATAAGTTTTGTCTGGAGAAATTTATATTTCAGTTGCTTTCTAATTCTATGGAATTATAATCATCATAATTGAAATCTTGAAAAATGTAAATCTAAAATCAGCAGGCAAGAAATATATGTTTGTATCCTGAACTTGCAGTTTGATAATTCCATGCATATAAATATCAGGTACATGTACATCATAAGAATAATACTGATAATCATGCACATATTAATCTTTGTATATGCCTGAACATCGTATTTATATTAGCAGTTAAGTAAAACAATATCTAGTAAGACCACATCCTGCTATCTGATTTACTGCTTTATTTGTTCTCTCTCTGCAGTCGTTTGTTTTATCACTGGCACACCAGATAATTCGTTCTGAATGCAGTCAGACCAATCAGTGTATTAATTGTGTGACACTTTTTTTGATTGCTAATTGTGCTTTACCGGCAATGTCACCAATGTTGCCAATAGCCTGGTCATGAACAACATCGATAACTTTCATTTAGTTGCATTGCAATCGTAATCGTATTTGGATCTAATAATTTATCATAATCTGGACAACTGAATGCTGCAACCACTTTAATTTTCTCTGGAATTTTTAATTTACTACCTTCAGTAAATCAGGCTGGTAGTTTTGGTTCCAGTTTTGGTGTAACAGAATCTTTCACAATGCCAATTTTTACAATATTTTTTGTCAATACCCTCAAGTATTGTTTTTATTTTTTCTTGCAACTGTGGTTGAGTGGCAGCCATTTCAGAAGGAATTACCCATCTAATCTTTTTTATAGTTTTGGTTCTTTTTGTGATTTCTCTTTGGCAGTTTGATCTAACGTGACAAGCAGAATTTAGTAACCTACTTCACTGGATTAAACAATTCTCTTGCAATTCCTGAAAATCCCTCTGACACAGAGCTGCCAACCCTCTAGGCTCACATATTCATGAAAATGGTGACAATTTTTATTGAATTTTGACATGAATTTGTGAAGTGATCCTAGAGTCTGCGAATATTTGTCAGAACAAATGAATGCATGGCAAATGTTTGGTATATTCCAAACTCAACTTCGCTTTTTGTGCAATATATTTCTTTTTACTATTCTGAGTTTCATCTGACCCTTGCCACACCATTTTTTATATTTGGACATGTATATTGGGGTATAGGGTCAGGTCAGAGTCCATTACCATCGAAAAGTTGGAGTTCGCTGACACCATTTGCATGGGGTAACCTCTTACTAACTGGCCCAGGGAACTTGAACAAGATGTACCTGCTTTAAATTGATATGAACATGATTTATTTTCTCAAAAAACGTGAGCATAGCATTCGTCTTGTCTGACAGGAGAAATGAAAATAAGTTTTTGCTGAAATTTGACATGTATCTGGCTATTTCTGTCCAAGTCACATGACTACAATCTTGCAACCTACATGTCAATGAGATCATATAGTCACGTGATATGGACAATACATAAATTTTCAAATTTAAAAGGGGTAACAAGGGTCATAGGAAACTCGGATTATATTTTTCTTGGTGGTGAAGACATTTTGAAGATAAGTTGTCGAATGGCAATACAAATAGCGTTGCCGGTGCATGCACGGAACTAAATTCCGGTTAGGCCCCAGTTATTCTTAAAAACATTTGTAAATTATCTTATATTTATAAATTAAAATACATTAAAATGCTTGCTACCGGGCCAAAAGTACCTAATACAAAAGTTCACTAATACCACGAAAAGTTGTGCTGGACAGTTTCAGCAACTGTCGATATCATGATTAGCGTTTTGACAGGAAATCAGCTATTATATTGAATAGATTTGGGGAATTCGTGATTTTTTTTCATGCAGCGTGAATTCGTCTTTAGGACACTAGAATTTTCATTCCATGCTCAATCTAAATTAATGTGACTTTCAAACATTTTCTAAAACAAACGCTTCTATAAAACTTGCAAGTATCTTGTTTTTTTTAAATTCTATCTTGTCATACAATACAAACTGTGTTATGTGTGCATATGCAATCCAATCCTTTCATAAACTTAAGAAGAAATTATTTTCTACCTGTCACATTGAGGATTGCCTTTGTAGATGTCACCATATCTTTTGGGTCAATGTTATAGCCCTGGCAGAAGAGTTCCATTTCATGGTCATTATTGGATGGTGTGAATGTTAATGTACTTATTACCTTGTCCAAACCACCATTAGACTCATTTCTTCTGGTAACACCATCTAGTACAGTAACATTCCCTTCATACCACACAATAATAGAGGCTGGGCGACTGGGTCCTGTTTCACAGTGAAGAATGACGGATGTTCCATTGACAACAGGGAGTTTTGATCCAACAGCTGTAGATGTGTCATCAAACATCAAAGTTATATTTGGTACTTGCACTTAAATTGTAATTTTAAAAAATGAATAAATAAGACCTAACATTTTACAGACTTGCTATAGCCTAACAGGTTTACATAATCTATTTCAGGACCAAAAATGTAAGTTGGTATTTAAAGAATATTCTCACATAAACACGCCACAAACACAACTTTTCCATGGAGAAAAGCTGATTTTGATGCATGAAAATTTATAATTTTTGTCACCAAATAAAGAATAAAACAAAAAGGAATTTGTGAAGTAAAATGGATATTTTGATATACATTGTCAGTTTAAAAAATATTAATTATTATTCTAAAATAATAACAATAATAATAATGTGTTTAAAAATTACATTTTAATAATAAACATTCATTTTTTGATGATTAAACAATTAAAAGTGATTTATTATCAATTTTTGTAATCCATGTCTTTTGCATGCCCATTTAGCTGTTCATGATTAAATCATAACTATTAATTATCAGACACTAGACAATCCATGGTCAGATAATATTTGTTGATGAGTAAACAAGTTGATTGTGTATGTTCTAAATAAGAATCTATTTGTTGCAGTGAGTAAAACATTAGTTGGCATCCTCTGTTCTATAAAGCACGCATTCATTCCCTTTTACACTACTGATGGACACTTTAGAGTTGTACATTAATATTTACAGAATCCACTAACTTAAATACAGCAAGAATAATCTTGAATTCATCACATTACACACCATCATCTTCAAATGTCCACAATTTTAAATACTGATTTAATTACCAGATATTGATATCAATGTTGACATGTTGTTTGATAAAATTTAGTGTATTTTCAAATTCATGGGAGCAATGGAATATGTACCCACAAACAACATCTTCTGAAAGACATTTGCAATCTCAAATGCAATCTCATGAGAAGAACTTCCAAACATTGTTAAGTCAGATATCTGTCAAGCTCACTCACAATAGTAAGACTATATTGTCTTTTATGCAGCATTTTCATTCAGAACAAATTCTCTAAACTATGTGCTCAAATAAATATTTGATAAATAATAATAATAATAATAATAACAATAATAATACAAAAATTAACAATAATAATAATAATAATAATAATAATAATAATAATAATAATAATAATAATAATAATATTACTAATAATAACAATAATAATAATGTCATGTGGTAAGGAATAGCCAATACTGCAACAGGTATATGCTAAATCCTGAGGATAAATTTTTTGTTTCATAAATGTATGAAGCTCAATTCTGCAAACAATGAGGTATCAACCCAGTTAATTGACATGGCCATAGGAACTAGTGACTGGTGCTTTAATTTTACATAACATTGCCATAGGTCAAAGGAACATCAAATGGGGGTCATAAATGCACACTTGACAGAATGTTAGGCAGGGACAGTGTCTGATAATTTTGTGAATCAACATCCACTCTGAGTTGAGCAAGGCGTGGGCAACATTAGAATCACAAGCTTAAATCTATTATCTTGAGAACTGAACAATCAGTAGTTGCTAAACCAACTTGTGGGAATTATAGGGGAAGATAAGCTACTGCATTTATTCATTTGATATTATATATTTGCAAATGCTGAATTGAATTATAAACTTTGTATAATGGTTGCAGTGTGCAACATTAGTTTATAGGGATTTGCCTATTTGTGTATACTTTGTTGGAGTATCGTGTGTAAGGATATATCAGTGCATAGATATGAGCATATCTGTGTACACTTTGTAGAAGTGCAATGTACAGAAATGCATCTGATTATATGATAGTAATCTGTATAATAAGATTGATAATATATATATATATATATATATATATATATATATATATATATATATATATACTGTGCAAACCATATCAGAGAGAATGGGTATTTCGATGTGCACGAATGAGAGATGAATGTTATTGAATGATATTAAATTGTTATTTGAATTTCACATTTTGTGTATTCATTCATTTAACTGTCAGCACTGCTGACTGGGGGCTTGGAGCTTTGCATATCTCTATCACTACTTCAAATTCCGACAAAAACGAGCCAGGATGGGACTTCTGTAATAATTTAAATAATATTGGGAGCACCCACCAAAACCTAAATAATGGGAAATATAAAAAATAATAATACTAATAATACTACTACTACTACTCTACTACTACTACTAATAATAATGAGGACATTTTATAGTGACTAAGCTTTAGAAGCTATAAGCGCTTTACTACATCTATAATGATATTAGTACAGAAAAACAAAACAAAAACCATGAAATTGAAAAACATAAAAAATGCTGAAAATATTTATTAGGTCTTTAAGATTGTTCTTGCAGTCAAAAAAGGCGAGTTTAAAGAGCAATCTTGAAAGGGATCACTGTGTCTTTGTGTCTAATTTCAATGGACAATTCGTTCCATATTGCTGGGTCCGCAAAAAAACGCTGTCCATACGACTTCATTTTCGTAGTAGGAATGAGTATACAATTATCAGAAGAGGAGCATAAGTATCTTGCTGGTGTGTACACATGGGTGAGGCCAGATAGGTATGTTGGACTGGAGTCCATCAGTGCAATGTAGCATAGAGAAAATTAAGGATGATTCGTTTAACTGTCTATGAAAAACTCAGGTACTGTTTTGTTGACAACAATGAAATTAAGCATCAAATCAATTTGGCTGATTATCATCAGAGTCACTCGAGCCTGATGACATTTAAATGTCAATATCTCATGACAGAATTTCAGATCCTTTGTCATTAAAGGTATCATTGTTTAAAAAAACTGGTATTTCACCAGAACTTAATCCAGAAAAATCAATTTTACTTCCAGACAAATCACTGCACCCAACAGACGAGGACAACATCACCATGACGAAATCAGGGAATTCCTTTCGTAAATAACAGTCACCTCCGGTCGGTTATACCATTTGATTGAAACTTTGCATATTGAAATGAATGGAAGAAATGAACAAAACAATTGTGTTATTTTTATTTTAAATGCCCCATAGTTATGACAGAATTCGTGATTTAAACATGCAAAAGCTACATTATACATTACAATGAAGAAGACTTGCCACATTTGCCATGCATTCTAAGAATGTTATTTTCCACATAAAGAATATGATGACATTATGAATTTATACTACTAATTTAACATTCAGCATCATATTTGAAAAATTACAATTATGAGTAACTTGAAAAGGCCACAATATTTACATCAAATTGAGGTAGTACAATTGGCTAACGACACCATTTTGGATATGGCCATTGAGAAAAAAATCTAACTGGTTGGTTACATTTATATTTACATATTCCAATGTTAGGAAATACATCATTAAAATCAGATGTTTGTAAGTATGATTTTTTTACCAGTGTTTTGTTCCCTTGCAGTGAATCAACATTTAAATGGAAGATGTAACATATTCATAGTAGATTGTGTGTAATGCATAGAAATGTGTAGATGCGGGGGGTGGGTGGGCAAACATAAATGCATAGAAAAGCGTACCTACTAAGTAAACTGCAAACATTAAGAAAAAAGAATGCCAATCTTATTCTTCTCTCTCACAAAGTTCAAAATCCCACTTCCTTCTAGAAGATGGTATTTCATTGTTTTCAATCAATTTTTCATACGCACCACTACATAATTTTAATTTTTAATAATTGTATACAAAAGAGTATTTTATTTATCGAGGGTTGTTGTAAATTGGAGTCATAATTTATTCTGAAATTACTTTAGTATGACTTTATCACTGAGTAGTGGCCCAGAGTGGCCATGTAGTCAAAAGCACTCTCTGTTACAGATCACTGTCATCTCACCTCAGTGTGTATGAGTTTGTTTCAGATTCGGACATTGTCGATATGTGAGAAAGCTTGCCAGTAACTTCTTGTGAGTCAGTGGTTCTTTCCGGGTTTTTCCCGGGTTCTTCCTCACCAATAATACTGGCTACTATGGATAATAAGTCTGTCATGTGATGAAAAATGGCGTTAAACCCTACAACAACAATAAATTAAAAAATCAATTTGAATAGAAAACTGTTTAAAACTTATCAAACTGTATATAGAAATTGTATTAACAAAATCATTTACAAATCTAATGAGTAATGCCTTTCTTTAACAACAGTTTATAGTGTTCACTTTTTCTATTTACTTCAATAAAGATTTAATTATATCTGTTTTTCAAAATATTTTATCTGTGACTATTTTGAATGATCTAGTATGTTCAAAAATTAATTTTAAAACCTGGATTAAGAAAGGATTGATATCCTTTTTTATTGAGTTAAAATAAAAAGAAATTATCAGTACAGTATTTTAACACTGAAAATCGTAACAGACTTTTCCATTTTTACTCCTCAGATAGTGTTTTTCTGAGCCATGTAAGTTTCAAAAGCATTCACGAAATTAAATATATATTATTCAGATTTAATTTTTTGTTACTAATGTCTTTCTGAATGGTGTAACAATTATTTTATTCCACTGAATTAGTAGCTTTTTTAATTCTCAAATTTTAGATGGACATTCAAGTGATGTAATTGTTTCTGAAGTAGTTGAATGTGTAATCTAAGACAACAAAATCTTCTAAAGATAAGGTGCTATACAACGTCCTAATTACTATTATTATTAGTGATAGGTAAGAATCACAAAATTGGTAGTGAATCATTAACTGATAGGATACCCTTCTTTATGATGGCGAATGCTGAATACCATGCACAATGCTTGGGTATCTGGCCATTGGCTTTAATGAACATGTATTTGTCTTTCTGAGACTGTTATCAGTACTTTCCACTATTTCCGTGTGAATAAGCGATATTGACATTTTTTAAGTAGCTTATAATTATAATAATAATAATAATGAGGACTTTGTATAATGAGGACTTTCTAAGTCATTGGCTTTTAATATACACATGTAATTTTTCATTCTGAGACTTTTATCAGTACTTTCCACTCTAACCCTGACATTTTACTGTAGCTTATAATTATAGTAATAATAATGAGGACATTGTATAATGAGGACTTTGTAAGCCATTGGCTTTAATATAAAGTCATGTATATTTTCTTTCTGAGACTGTTATCAGTACTTTCCACTCCATGTGATTAAGCGATACTGACATTTTACAGTAACTTACAATTATAATGTGCTTATCTGGTGCGAAAGTTATGATTTATTAATCACATTATGTGACAATACTCTCAATATAAAGACTTTGTTCAAACATTTAAAAAATTTGTTTTAATTTTCTCTACATATACTAAATCATTGGTCAGATCCCTTAATCAGTGATAATACAAAAACTATGTACCTTTTACAAACAGCATGTGCTTGGTAGATTGTAGGAAACTGGAGTTCACAGATGAGTAAGCCTGACAGTAGATGGTTTTGTTATGATGTTCATTATTATTCGGTATGAACATCAGCCTGCTCTCCATGAATTCTAACCCATTGTCCCCACGTTTAGCAACATTTTCTATCCCATATACGACATTTGTGCTTCCAATGTACCATCTCACAGTAGCAGTAGGTCGACTTGTAGAGGTCACACATTTCAGGATTACAACATATCCCTGGACAAGTTCTATAGTGCTAGGCAGGGCATTGTCATTCATGTCCTTTAATGTCACCGATGTCAGGTTCACTGAACAAAGATACAATCACTATATTAATAAACCCATTAAAATAGGACTAATAGAAACAAGACAAGCCTTCAATTTTTAAAGGGCAGTATATTTATAAACTTACTATATATATATATATATATATATATATATATATATATATATATATATATATATATATATATATATATATATATCTATATATATATATAAAAACTTACCATATATACATTTTTAACCGTACTCTATATATACATTTATAAACTTACTAAATATACATTAATAAACTTACTATATATATAGTTATAAACTTACTACGGTATATATACATTTATAAACTTACTATATATACATTTATAAAATTAATATATAAACATTTATAAACTTAATATATATATAGTTATAAACTTATTATATATATATATATATATATATATATATATATATATATATATATATATATATATATATATATATATATATATATATATATATATATATATATATATTTACTCATGTCCTTTAAATTCCACGATGTCATGCTCACTTAACAAAGTTATTAGAAAAAGCATAAACAGAGACATGACAATTTTCAAAGAAATTTTCTTTTGAATTCAAAACTAAGTTGGAGATGGAGTGGGGAATCCATCTGACCCTTTGCAAACAAGGATAAGTTTTGGAATCAAGAAAAGATAAAGAAACATATGGTTTGAAAATATAAACCACTTTTTTTTGCAAATTTTGGTGATTTTTCAGCTCAATGCTGTATAATTGAACTTATTTACCACTTGTGTGCATAATAAAATAGATTTTAGGTATCTTGAACAAAAACCTACTATGCAGAAACTATCACTTTAAATATGCCACATCTGAGACCATTAGAGACCAAGAACTCCACAAACTTATATCCTGGTACATAGCTTACAACTAAATGACCATTAACCAATAGGCTTTAATCCTGTCTAGTTTGAGATATTATATTCAACCTGAGTGAAGAAACACGGTCAAGTACATATTTGTGTGCAAAAACCTTTCATCTTCTCTCAATCACAGTGACAATGTTTGACTTCTTGACACTGAAATCAGGATAGTTATGTATTGCCCAGAGTTCAAGCCATTCATAAAGATTAGTCCAGGTTTAGAATATAGAACTACTGTCATTTTAGAGGAAGAATATTTCTTCTTTCAGTTACATTGATGTGTGGACTACAAAATCATTATGCAATTTCCTTAACCCAGGTTGAAGCCATCCTCAAATATCTCTTCCAGATTTCTGATGTAGAACTAAATTATGCAATGGAAGCCATTTTTCTTTCTTCTGTCAGTTAACTTAGACTTTTTGACTCCAAAATTGATAAGACTTATTCCTTATACCATAATGCAAGCTGTCCACAAATTTGGGATATGTACATGATGTAAAACCAATGTTAATGTGCATAAATATTTCAGTTACACTAAGCCTAAGCCACGAATAATTGACCCCATAAATCACCAATTTTTCCTTAATCCAAGTGCGAGCCATCAACAAACACAGGTCTAGTTCAGTGGTGTAGAAATATACATAAGCCATTTTATTTCACCTTTCAGTAGCAGTGACCTTAGAGCCTTTGACCCCAACAACCATGGTCTGTCTCCTTACTATATGTACAATATATCAACAAAGTTTAGTTATGGCATGTGATGTAGAACTAACATTACTGTGCATCAACCATTATTCTCCTTTCACTCTGAGATCATAACTTTTGAGATTTTAATGTATGAACAGACAGGCTTCTTCCTTATTCCAAGTGCACGAAACTCAGAGTTTGATATGGATATGTGATGGAGAACTTGTGTTATCAAACAGAAACCATTGATTTTTATAAAGTCAGTGACGATACCTTTTGACCGTTTCTCCCCAAATCAATAAGTTTCTTCCTCAATCCATGAAATCAATCCACAAAATGTGTTAGTCATACAATGATTTTAATGTTTAAAAATTAATTTTAAACTAATCATTACAATGACAACATCATCAAATAATATGATCCTCCTTATGACGGGCATAGCAATATAGACAAAAGAAATTAATGATCTTTCTCAGTTCTATACTTTCCTGTCTTAGTTAAATGATGGGAAATGTATGAATTACCTGCAAAGTTTATATTATTTGAGGGTTCTGAATATTGTATGCCCCCATCAAGAGCAAGATGTTGTACTCCACAAACAAATTTTGTTTTGAAAGGAATGTTTCCTTGGAAGGTAGTTCCACGACTCAGATGTAGGGTGCTGGTATAGATCGCTTCATGCTGATCACATGGAATGGTATTATTCACCATGACACCATCTGAGACATTGTATAGGACTTTTTGCTGTTGATCATTCTGAAATGAAGTTTGTAAGTGTTAAAAGTAATCATACTTATGTAATACACATTTTATATTATTGCATTGATTTATCTTTTCCTGACACTAGACCCCAATCCAATGCAATCATTCTCTCATCCAATTAGTAATTATAGTCACTGTGTAAAAAACACATTTAATGAAGATAATGCCAAATCAAACTTTAGATAAAATTAACATAGTTATAATTCCTCACAATTCATGTTGCTGTAACCTATTGGCTTTTTGTTCAGTTCAACATCTTTTGTAGTAAGTTTATGCTTTTACTTTATTCAGAGAAATCTAAACAAACTTATGCACAGACCTGAAGAGAATTTGTTGAGCTTCTCTTGAACAGTGTAAAGTTACCATATTGTTGAAACATAAAAAACTGTAACATTACCCATTGTGTAAACATAAAAACAGTAAAGTTACCCTACTGTTTAAACATAAAATGTAATTCTCTGACGTTTGGACATTTAAACTCCTGATAATAGCTGCTTCTATTTAAAAGCACAAACAAGAAAACAAAACAATCTCCCGTCACATTTAATTTATTGTTATCAAATATTATTATCAAAAGAAGCAGCAGAAGGTGCGAATCAGACAACATTTTTAGACAAGTTTTCACTGAAATCACGCTTAAAAACAATGAAACCAATGACATCAGGGCCCAATGTGTGTGTGAATCTGATATCGTTTCATGGATTAGGATAAAAAAAAATATGAAAAAATCAATGAAATTAATGAAATCCTCCATCGATTTTTGGGAAAAAAGGGACTACAACATCGTTGTCACTCACCCCTTCTGCTGCTATGGGTTAACCGAATATTTGATCCAGTCCGATACGATATCGTGTTCGAGGGTCATGTAAATCACTACGACGAAAATCACTACGATTTTACAAACAGACTAATTTGTAAAACTTCCTCTTGTAAATCAATCAGATTATTAGACTGGTCAGTGAGTTTGAAATTAATTCTGGTTAATGAATTATTATGACATCGCATATAGACTGGATTCACCGGGGACTCAATTATTAAAAACCCTGGAGGAGCTATTGGTGCAAATGAATACAAAATATATCCTTGCTGAGCTTGATTTGATCGTTCTAAATTTATTTGATAGCTTCCTTCGATCACATCACATACTAAATTGAGCGCAATCACCGTTGAAATATTCACATTGAACGGAGCAATATGCCTGCCACCACCATCTGGGTCATTATTGTGTGTCAGGATAGTTGTTTGTGGTTGTGATGGTGTTTTTTTCCACGTATCATGGATTTTTTTGAAACCTTCATCGATGGCATCATCGAGAGATTTTTGTAGTTCTAAGAGATTATATCCTGGTAGTTTGAATGTTGGAATATCTCTTATGCGGATCTTATAGTCTACTGCAAATAAATCTCTTGTTTTAGGACTACTGTCACCTAATACCTCTTGAATAATTTGTGAATGAAATGTTTCCATGTCATTGATGATTTTGTTACATGTTTCTACGACACTGATAAATTCATCTCGGGTGAGAGTGCCAGATCTAAGGGATATAAACAACAACGAAATATCGTTATTGAAAGCTGTGAAATTTTCAGTGATTTTATCCCGGTTAGCAAGATGATGAATAAGTCTTATTTTTTCATCATATTCTACTCTAATGAAAAAAATTAACTTATCATAATATCTATAGCTTTTTATTGGATTATCAGATTTTATCCTGTCTGTGATATAATCGTTTTTTTTTGGTTCTGGTAAATCAACGGTTTTTCCCCCGGGTGGTAATTCAGGCCATCCTAGTTCGGTTCTAATAGAACTCTGATATATATCTACGACATATCCCTCTGTGCTTATTTCAATGGCAGATGATAGTGTTGGTTAATTAACTGTTATAGCTATTTTTGACTCTACTCCAGTAATCGATTTTATTCTACGCGCGAATTCATTATTGATTTGTTCGATTTGGTATGATCCGGTTGGTATGGAAACAACATTCCAGTCTGGGGTACCGTCGGGTTTATTCTTATTCGCAAATACCAGGGAATTATTGGGTTGTTGACCACCAAATGATTTTGACCTAATATTTGGCCAACTGTGGTATACTCGTAATTTTGCTAGCGCTATCTCCTTCACTGGGACCGGAGAGGGGAAATTCACACTGAATTCTGGATTCGTTGAGGTTATTGAGATCATGCTTGTTTGTACTGGGTTTGTGTTCTCCACTATTTGTTGAAGTAATTCCATCGGTGTTGTCATTGTTATTATACTCATGTTTTTTGTACTTCTAATTTTGACATCGCAGAATCATATATATCTACCATCGCTGAAAACTCTCTCTCTGATATAATTGTATCATCGAGCGATGACGATATCAATGAGGATAATTGCGAGTATGCAGTGGACACAACATGAAATTGAATTATGTAGTCTTGTAGTTTCCGTTGGCTGCATGAGGATATTTTTTTTGTGATTATTGAAATAATTCCAGCGATTGTTGTTGCCGCAGAAATGCAAATTGGAACAGCTATCGGAGCCATCATTGTCACTGAAGACAGTATAATACCAGCTCCGGTGATTACACCACTCACAGCGTACACAGTAACATCAATTGCGGTAATTCTCCTGCGGTATTTTTTAATTTTCATTGCATACTCCTCAGACAGGGTTTTGAGTCTAGTTTGATATTCTCTGACCTGATCATAGCGATATTGCGATGATGAAATCATTTTTTATTTTAACAACGCTAGCGTTTTCAATTGTGAAATCCTTTCAATTTATTTACTTAAATTCGCTACGAATTCAACATACCATGTCGTTGAAACCCCAATCAAAGTTTTATCAGTAGTTGTTATAGTGAACATTTCAGTTGTACCCTTGTCGATGATCGTTGAAATCGTATTGTTGACCCCGGATGAACTCGACGATGATATATTAAATTGAGCCGTTGTCACCAGTGTTAATCGATAAATACCCTTAACGGTTGCAGTGATATCTAATTTGTTGTTTGTAGGTGTCCACTCAAATGATCCGTGTTGGATCGTGTATACTACGTTGTTGGTTTTCTCATGAGGAATTTTTGTTTTTTCAATGGCTGTTATCATCCTCGAAAGATCACCTTTGATGTCTTCGATGGAAGTTTTCGTCTCATCGATGGATTTTTTAATATCAGGGAGTTT
The DNA here is from genome assembly GCA_029339505.1 of Unio delphinus. Taxonomy (NCBI): domain Eukaryota; kingdom Metazoa; phylum Mollusca; class Bivalvia; order Unionida; family Unionidae; genus Unio; species Unio delphinus. The sequence continues at coordinate 1,765,360 of JAQISU010000119.1, forward strand.
TATTTAAATTTTATCTAACGGGGTTCCAATAAATTTATCAATGATATTTCTACGAAATGCGGTAAACTGTTTTATGTGTTCTTCGGTTTTAGATTGAAGTGTTTCTAGCTCCAACGCAGAATCGTTGAGAGTTTTAAATCGATCTGTAATCGTCGAAAAAAGTACACCCGGTTTGAGTTTACCCTGATCGGAAAATAACGCGATAGTATCCTCGATTGCGTTTTGTTGTTTAACTAAAATATCATCCAGAGAAATATTACTGGTTTTCAATTTACCCTGATCGGAAAATAACGCGATAGTATCCTCGATTGCGTTTTGTTGTTTAACTAAAATATCATCCAGAGAAATATTACTGGTTTTCAATTTACCCTGATCGGAAAATAACGCGATAGTGTTCCCGATTGCGTTTTGTTGTTTAACTAAAATATCATCCAGATAAATATTACTAGATTTCAATTTACCCTGATCGGAAAATAGCGCAACGGTGTTCTCGATTGCGTTTTGTTGTTTAACTAAAATATCATCCAGAGAAATATTACTAGATTTCAATTTACCCTGTTTGTCTTGAAATACAACTATTTCATTCGGGTCAACACTTGTTAAGTTCAACGTTTCAGCGATTTCATCTTTAATTTTTTTTGTTATATCCTTGATAGAATCAGGGGTTGCAGTGTCATCGGGTTTGGGTTTCAGAGGTCTTCCCCAAATATCAATCATGTTATTGTAAAACTCTTTCTCTCTCTAAAAAGCGAATGCTGGTGTAGTCATTTACGACAATGTGTGGTGGTTTTCTAGATGCTGAAATAGCATCAAGGACATTTAATACTTCACTGCCGCATATTGGTGGGTCATTGATTTGTTGTGTTGGTAGCGTAGAATACCAAGTCTTCATTGGAAGGGTTTTTATATACCGCATAAACTCTTTTGGTGGGGCTAATCCATATGAATCAAAATAGACAATCCCACGTGGATCAATAGCGTATGCAACCCAGTGAGTTCCAGGTCCGGTGCTGTTATTGAGATTAATAATACCTGTTTCAGTTTTGTTTGGTTGATGTGGTAATTGATCTTTCATAAAAACACCTTTGAAATTTTTAATCACTAGTTTTTTAGCAGCATCCATTAAATCAAAATTGGACATTGGAACCATCGAAGATTTCTGAATTAATAAACCGTTCCTGGTAGTCTTAGACCCCTTCCGCTGTACCATGAATACGGGGTTCCTGGTAGTCTTAGACCTTTTCCGCTGTACCAAGAATACGGGGTTCCTGGTAGTCTTAGACCCAATCCTTGAACGGATCGTCTCTTTTTTTATATCCTTGTCCAGCTGCCTTCTTAAGTGCCATTCCTGCTGCAGTACCAACGGCTCCTAACGCTGCTGCTTTAGCCACCGCTGGGGCTGCTGCTGCAATCAATGCTGGTATTGTAGCTAACAATGGAAATATACCGCCTGTTTTCATCATATTTTTGATAGCAGCCGCAGAGAGAGTAATCTGAACTCCCTTTTTATCCTTGAAAGCATCATTGAAATGTTTCACCTGACGAGTTGTCAGCGATAATTTATTTTCACCACCCGTCATTTGGTTGGGTTTCAACGTGATTGTGGTTCCACATTTTTTAGCCGATTCTGATTGCAATTTTTTGATTTGACCAGGAGTTAACGCAACACTAATAACACTATATGACATTATATATAATTGATTGATTCTAATTCAATGAAAAATCGAGAAAAATCGTTCAAAGATTTTCTACTGGGGCATCTACCACTCTCATTCTTCCACCAACACCTTCGAGTAGCATTGATTTATCACTGAGAATGACAGCAACCGCTCTATAATCAGCAATAGCAGGATGACCAACAGGACGAGTCACATTAGCTCTAAAGTGTATATCAACAACTGACTGTCTTGTCAAATCGAGATGTTCCAGTGAGAAGTAATAGATCGGATACAGAGTTTTAAAATCATATTGTGATATTTGCAAACCAGTATCCACATTTTGGTCGCGTGCCATAAATGACAACAGACGATGATAAACTCGTGCAATATGATTTTCTGTGTAATTAAGTTGTATATCCTCGGATGGTTCCTGCTGTCCGTTTATTCTCAGTGAGACGTCTTTCACACCTAATTGATCAAATATCATATGGCTTCGTTCTTGATTACCAACTCGTGCGTTATCCTGTAACGCAATAAATATATGACGTGGCGCAGAAACGCCTTGCTTTGATGCTAGGTTCCAAGTGAATAACCCGTTGATATTTGATTGCTTCACATCTGTACTCACGGTTAGCCAACTCAACAACGACTTTCCTCCTTGATCCATAAATGATAGTAATCGTCCTTCTGCGGTGATTGCTGGAGTCAACACTGGCATCCACAATGATATTTTTGTTAAATTGACTTTACCAGCATCAGCATTGGCGACTGCAGCATCTGCTGGAATCCTCCAAATTGCATCATTATCATCACTTTTTCGTACAAGCGATACTGTATGCTTCGCCCCGTAGATAACTTTTCTGACGTTTCTACAGAATCCAAATATGTGATGCAGTGGAATCGCGCATGAAAATGATTTACGCTCTCCTTGCAACATTGAGTTTCGTGTTGCGGCTCCTAGATTGAAATCAGGATCGTTGTTTATAATCATATTCTCGATACCAGCAACATTAGCAGGGTTAGCAGCACGATCCCTTGGTTGTCTTATAATAAATTGTTTTCCTCCAGCGGTATTCTTAGCATCTTTTGCAAACATCATAGAGGGTCCTGCTGATCTTGTATAATCATCGGAATATCTCGCTAACCCGATTATTGTTGTAGCCACATCAACATCACGATCTATGGACTCAATTTCTTTTCCATCAATGAGATATCTAGCACTCTCAAATAGCGCCATAATACCATTATTGACAAAACCGACTTGAGTACCAGCTGGATACGGTGCTGGTACAGCAGTAGTATCAGCAGCTGTTACAATTTCTCCTTCTACTTCAATAAATGCTTCACAGGGTAAAAAGTATTTACTGGTATCATGGACTTGAAGATCAATTCTTGCTCGACTATTTGGGGCTATGGCATGATAGGCGTAATATTGATAATCGCGTACAGAATCATCCTTGCCAACTGGGGCGTCTATATCAAATGCTGGATCAGATGATTTTTTGAACATTTTATTCTATTTATCAGAGTCTAAATAGTGAAATCGTAAACGATTTTTCCATTTTCATCGACGTAGTTTTTTAAGGCCACTTCCTGCTATCATGTTTGCAATATTGCTTTGGTCCCCTTGATTTACCATCGACGCTAGTTTTTCATCTACTGCGTTATTTATAATTTTACTAACACTTGCAGGCATTTCTTCTGTAGACGGTAACGGTTTCTTTTTTCGCCCCACTAATGATGTTATTTTATCCTTCGCAGTTGAAACGCTTTCCCGGCAAGATTTCCAACAGTACTAATACCCTTATCACGAATAACATCAATGGCTTTCATTGATAATTGTTTAGCTAACGGCATCACTTTTGGGGCCATTCTTGAAAAGAATCCTAAAATGGTATTGCCGAGGCCATCTCCATAGTATGCTTTATAAACTGGAAACCGTGAATTAACGACATAGACGGGGGTTGGTTTATCATGATTGTAATGGATGATCATTATTATAAAAACAATAGTGTTTTCAATTGTTATTTAATCACTATGATACCCATTTGCTAACTCGTCAATGAAATCTCGATAGGTTTTGATATCCATGATACCGCCGGCAAATAACCGTCTACAGATATCAGCTGCTTCATTAATTATTTCTGGAGAGTTATTTCCTGCTCGGAATCCTCCTACAAGAACATCTAATCGTGATATATCATTGATAACACTATCAGGACAAGTGTTTCCAATCCTTGGATTTCCTAATCCACTTCCGCTATAACCAGTTGCTTCATCTAGTTTGTCTGTATCCGTGGTTTGTAAATAATCAAGAGTATCATCATCATCATCATCATCATCAGGTGGTAGTTGTTGTTTTTTTTTGTCTTCTTGTTTGTCTACGTGTTGGTGTTTGACGTTTTAGTTCTTGCCGTTCTTCTATTTCTCGTTGTCGTTCTTCTATTTGTTCTCTTTTATAATTACTAATTCCCCTTTGAAATTCCTTGTATCCTATCTCATCCTTATTCAAACGACCAATCCCTTTATTTAGTTTATACAAATTATCGAACCAATCATTACTTGATATTCTATCATTCTTATACTCGTCCTTTAAAAAATCTTTTTTTGAATTATAACTTTGAGCAGCAAAATTACCAAAGGCTTGATAATCCTTTGATTTCAATAAACTAGGTTTTTTTATTAATATTTTAGCATGATCAGTAAATTTATTCAACAGAGAGACAGTCGTTTTTTTCGGATCAGTTTTTTCAGTTTGTTCAGTTTTCGCTGCTAGTTTTTCAAGTTCACCAATAACAGATTTTCCCGTCTCGGGACCATCTCCCAGTAAAGCACGCTCTACCCCCTTCGTTGCTGTGGTTACTGGTTTAAACAATTCTTCAGACCCCAGAGCAAAATCAGTTTGTAAACTCTGTCGTTGTTGCAGTTTATTTCTTACAGAGTCACGAATTGGTATAAATTTCTTAATTGCATCTAGTCGCTCACGAGCCAATCGGGTTGTTAATGCCTCATTGACCATTATTTGAAATCGCAAACTATTTTTCAATTGTAAAACACTTGACATGTCGGATGATTTTTAACACAGTCATGGAAGTGTTATTTCATCGTGAGACACCTTCTATCATTGATGGAGAAAGTATCAAAATTGTATATAAATAAAATAATACTGATAGTTTCTCCACTTTTTTGACATGTCGGATGATTTTTAACACGGTCATGGAAGTGTTATTTCATCCTATAACAGCTTCTATCAATGATGTTGAAAGTGTGGAAATTCATATAAAAATAATTAATACCACACTTTCAACATTCTTTATTTGATCAATCTGACATATCCTCCATCGATTTTTGACATCTCCTTTTGAGGGTCGGCTAAAAAAAATGAGGGTCGGAATGATAAATGGTCGGTCACAATCAAAAAATGATAATGGTCGGGCAATCAATGGTCGGGCAATCAAAATTGTTCATTTTCTTGAATTAATGCTCGTAGGTTTCTAATTTTAGAGTTGACTTCTTTTTTCAATTCGTATTCGTTACCTAATTCTTTTCGTATTCCTTCTACGATAGTATACAACGGGACGAACACACTGATGTCACTGGAAAAAGAAAGAGAGTCTTTAATAGAATTCTGAATTTCTTTGATGAGTGCATACTTCTTGGGTAGCATATATTTGTTAGTGCTAACCCCGTATTCTATATCCTGAAAATCAGACACAATTTGATCAGGATTTAACCCATCTGATAGTTTGATATCCTGATTTTTCAATTTTGCTATTTCAACTATGATGCTATTCATGTTTTCAGAATTCATTATTCTATAAGAATGACATATCTCTAATTGGAAATTATGACGCATCAGATATAACTAAATTGAACTTTTTGCCCCGTCTTTTTTGAAATAGCCGTTTTGGTTATCCCCTCTGCAACTCTTCGTACTGAGGCTCTACAAATATCGAAGTGCCTACCGGCTTCATATAATGATTGAAATATTTTTTCTTCGTTCAAAGATTTTACTGGTCTCGCTTTTTTTGAGCACTTTCCAGTCCTTCCAGATGAATTATTCTCACTCTGTGTAACAGCTCGTAAATTATCTAAAGAATTATTCTTTCGATTAGAATCGATATGATCAATAACAAGACCATTCTCAATCAATCCATTGAAACATTCAAATATGAAACGATGATTGTGATAATTTTTCTTTCCAGCGCCAAACATCAAATACCCTTGATTAGTCATAAAACCAACTGGTTTCTTCAGTCTGCGGTTTCTTACAACACCATCACTGGATGCTTCATAATTTGTAATCACTGGATGTGGTCTGAATTCTTGGTTCATATATACTATTCTATTGTTTGTCTAATTCAGTGTTTGGTTCAATAATTACATCACTGGAAAATCGTTCGATATAGTCTTGCGGAGTTCTTATGATTTTGTCAGTGACGTTATCAGGGTCAAAGACTTTTTCAGGGTCAAAATTTCTGATGGATTGTCCATTTTTTTATTCTTTTATCATAATAACGCTTCAATTCCCTATATCGCTTACCACCACAATCAATACACAATTGTGATCTTCCCTTGACCCCAACCCCACATCGAATACAGGGTAACGGACCAAGACTTCCACGTCGAAAACTTTGCATATGATACCTACAGTATTCATTTTTTCTGCATGATTTGTTACACGGGGTTACATTTCCCATCATGAGCCATTTGCAGTGATTCATTATACATAAATCTTTCATTTAAATGCTTGTTTTATATATAGCATGAAGGAGTTCAAGAGATTGACTTCGAAAAATGCTAAATTCAATGCTGATAGAGAGTTCAAGAGATTATTGAAAATCAATCCTAGATTTAATCTCGATAGACCAAAAAAAGTCAAAAACGTCCAAGAGACGGAAACATGAAAGAGTTTAAGAGATTATTAAAAATCAATCCTAGATTTAATCTCGATAGACCCAAAAAACGTCCAATAGACGGAAACAAACGTAACAAACGTCCAAGAGACGGAAAGATGAAAGAGTTTAAGAGATTATTGAAAATTAACCCTAAATTTAATATCGATAAACCCAAAAAACGTCCAAAACGCCCAATAGACGGAAAAATGAAAGAGTTTAAGAGATTATTGAAAATCAATCCTAGATTTAATCGCGATAGACCCAAAAAACGTAACAAACGTCCAAGAGACGGAAACATGAGATCACCATGGAAGGATGCTCAATTCAATCTTGATATAGTTTCTAATACACCCAAGAATAAAATTCTTGATAAACCCATCAGAGACTGTTTTAATGAATTCAAGCGTGATGGAGCATCTTATTGTTGGTCAACATTTCGAATTGATGGTGTTGTTGACGCTACCATGAATGATGAAAAGGCAGCAGTGATCATTTCACGTGTTGGGGAAAAAAGTCATTTTTTCCGAATCAAATTCATTATCCGTGAGAATGGCAAATGGATTATTAAGGATAAATTTGAACCCATTCTCAAGGGCAAAAAAACTGTCACCGTGAACCAGGATTCCAAACCGGGAATTTTGACTGGAATTGATAAACCCTACTACGAAAGATCTTATCCTGTCACAGCAGTTGTTTACGGGATCTATCCGCTCAATGAAAAACCTGATATTTCAAAACTAGCACCCATGAAATATTCGACAGGCCTCAATTGTGTAGCAGAACGAATAATAGAACACTTCACAAATGCGTCCCGGGGAAATAAACTCACTGATCTAAGACGAAAAAAAATAACCGAGTGGGAGTTCACGGTAAAAGAGCATGGAGCAACAATTCAGGATATAACTAAATTAGAAAAATCATTAAGATTTCCAATATCGGTAAGGACAATCACCGGTGAAGTATTATACGAATCGAAATATAAATCACAGGGAGTCCCCATTGAAATTATTGATCATAACGCGCACGCGTGGTCATCTGCAGTAACAATATTCCCACGGGAAAGAACCGTAAAATATCTATCCCAAACCGAAGAGTTTTTTTCAGAGCAGAAATTTTTTGATGCTATTTACCATTTGAGTAAAAACGATCCTGTGTCAGCGTGGCTATTTCATAGTAATTCAGACGAGGAATGCAGATTTGATCAGTTTGTAAGGCCTAACGGAGAATTATACCGTACTGAAGAACTGCAGAATCAAATGAAACAACTAGCTAGTGAGTTTTCTGAGGGGGAAATCGAAGATCAATTATTAGCAAACTGTTTCACAGTACCATCCATTGCAGCACATTTTGCTAGAAAGAAAAACGCGTGGAAACCAACACGAAGTGAGTTTTTATCAGAGGTCAAATTATCCTGTCTTGAATACAGCCATGGAGGATTATGGAACACAAAATACACCGCTGATACCGTTATTTCAGTTGATATGATTGCGTGTTATCCAGGAAGTTTTCTTGGGTATGGAGAATGCGAGAAATATTTCAAACGATTTGGACACCCTACACACGAAATGAGCCGTGTTGCTATTAATGGACCACTGCCACATTTCGATTTAACCGGATTCGCTTGTGTAGTATCATTTGAAATGGCTGAAGGACTTCATCCGTGTAGTTATCTTTGGATTGGTAAACACATGTCTGAAAAACACTGGATGCCAATAGTGTTGTTACGGTATATGCTTGATTGTAAGATGTTAAAATAATTAATTGTCAGTGAAGCAATTATATCCTATCGAGCACAGAAATCAGTCTGGTTACCACAACCTGATCTAGAAAAAATAATTAGCGAAGAGCGAAAACTGTTTCCTGATTTTAATGAACAACAAATCATGGATTGGTCCAGACAGTTATTTGAAATCAGAAACAATGAAGCAAAAAATCTTGGACGAAGAATAATCGGTAAATTTACCCAAGGTGGCAAAGATGATAATACGAAATATTCTTCACGATTGATTATAGACAACGCTGAATACGATTTTGTAATCGCGAATCTAACGAATAAGGGCCTATATGTCAATCGTAAGGACGCATTTATGTCCGATGGAACCAAATTGGGTACAATTGTTACCTACAATGATGGATACCATCCGCAGTACACACATTTGAGAGCTTCTATGCTCGGTTATGCTTCTATCAATCTGTTTTCAATGATCAATAGATTTCCTACCACCGCAGTTAGAGTTGCTACTGACTCATTTTACATAAATAGCAAAATGGCTGATTTTAAGGCTACTGGCAACGAGAAATGGGGAACATGGAGAATTAAGAAAGAAATGATTCATGATTATATTCCATCAGCAGATGTTACCATTGAAAATAATTATTTAGAAAGCAATCAGTGTTCAGAATTTTCTAGTGCACCACCGATTTCTGATCCAATCTGTAGATATAAAACAGTTTATTTAAACGATTGTGGCGGGTCAGGAAAAACAACCCGGGCAATTGAGTTATTTCGTGGGAAAAATCCTACGGATTTAACAAAAATGATTGTGCTAACACCGACTCACAGACTTGCAAGAGAAATGATACAGAGAGGGGTAAATGCCTGCACTTATCATAGTTTCTTTAGATGGAAGGAAGATAAATGGACTCCTGAGCGCATGGGAGAGAAATTTATTCCTGAAATTATCATTTGGGATGAAATAGACACAGTGTGCGAAGATGTCTTAAAAATATTTCTTGAGTGGTTGTTATTGAAGAATACAAAAATCGTCATGTGCGGTGATCACGGCCAACCACCACCATTTGTCGGTGCATCTCCACATGAATGGCTAAAGGGTTTTGTAGACTATTATGAAGAAATTGATACCGATCATAGATCACTTGATAATGAATTAAAAGAATTGAAGAAACTAATTAGATTACAACCGGATAGAATCCAGTGTGAAATAGCCCGTGAAATAATTTCGGAAACTCCCATGAATGAGTTTTGGGAAGCGTGGAGACCAAATGATTTAATCATTGCAAGTAGAAAAATAGTCAGGGACACACTTCAGATGAAGTTATTTGAATTGCATAAACAAAAATTTGCAACACTTCCAGTACCCCTTTGTTATAGGCCATCGGATACACGAAAACAGAACATCGAAGTTGATATTCCAGGACAGAGTGAAAAACAGAGTCTCGTATTAAATGATATTGTGCTGGTTGATATCAATGTTGTTGAAGATGCATTGCGTGCTAATAAATCCCCATGGACGCTAGGATACGCATCGACGATACATTCTTCACAGGGATTGACTATATCGGATACAATTGTTTGGATGGTAGATAATCGCATAGAATGGTCAAATTTAGTCTATCTTTCAGTATCCAGAGTACGAAAAATAAATCAACTTCGAAGAATTGTCTTCGATGATGAAATCATTGGTGGCGATGATGAAATCATTGGTGACGATAATGATATTATTGATAAAAAACTCTCCGGTTACAAACAACAGGACAAAAAAAAACAACGAGAATTTGATATTGATGCTGAATTAATAATCACTTTGAAGAAACAACAGAATAATCACTGCGCGAGTTGCAATTGTATAATGCGTTGGCAGTATTCGGATAAGGATCCTCGCCAATTCACCGTGGACAGAAAAAATAACAATCTCGGTCATGTCAGAAATAATGTGATGTTGACTTGTCTTGAGTGCAATAGACGCAAGGGTGCTAGTTAAGACCATGGGGTGGCAATTGAGTATCCTCGGGTATCACTTGTAATTGTTGTCTAGTAAAACCCCGTTGAGGGGCAGTTGAATCCAGTTTATAGATTGGAGGTCTACCCGTAGATCGTGTTATACTAGATATCTTATGCGTAGTGACGCTCCAAATAGGATCAGTAGCCCTTTTTCTATCCCCTTCAAGCTCTCCTGGTTCGTATAAGTACCTCACAATGACATTACTACCAAGAATTGGTTCTTTGAAATCTTTTTGTGGTTTTTCAGGTATCGACTTCTTTTTAATCGCGTTGATAGGTTTCATGTTGATGGTTCTAGTAATCTCGTTATTCAGTGCGGTAACTACACCTGGTAATCTCTTAACCCATTCACGGGATCTTTTTTCTTGGATGAATTCTTTTGCATATTGATATCCAAATAACCGCTCAGCAAGAATCCGATTAAATCGTTCTACAATGGCCTGATCACGATGCATTGCAGTATGCCCTCGTCTGATAGCGACATTGTGATATTTCATTGTAGATAACACTGCACCCTGAAATTCCTTGCCCGGATCAACTTGTAACAGATTTGGCCAGTGCAGAGGGCTCCTTCGATAAATCCTTTCAAATGCAGAAGCCACTTCAGTGGCTGATTTTGTTTTTAACGGTTCTGCTTCTTTGTATCGACTTGCAATATCAACTACAGTTAACGCATATTTGTAACCACGATCATGTGGCAGAAATAATAGATCAGCCTGATGAACTTCATTGGGTCCGGTTACATCAAAATGCGAGAATTGAATTTGTTTAGGCGGTGGTAGATAAATTTGCCATAGTGCCTGTTTGGATAACGAATGAGCCGCAGTGGTTTTTTTCACTTTTGCGGCGATAGCGAGTTTACTGATTGCAGCGTTACCCTTCCAGTATCCTCTTGGGGAATAATAAATAGATTCCATGTTGTTATTAATTACCAGCACCTAACATCAATTTACTTTTCATAGCCGATTTTATCAAAAATGAAGCCAATTTTTCTTTGAAGGATTTATCAGTGATAGAATTCAACGCATGAATTAATTTCACATCTGCTAGATGCCTGTGTTGCAAATTGCTGCTTTTATAAGCAACATCATGAAGGTGACAGGCCTTATCAATAGCGTTTATTGGTTCCTCACCGGGTCGGGGCTGATTTTGATCATTGAGTCTGATATCAAGTCTGGTTCCCGGTCCACAACAACTATACCCTGGAAGGTGTTTTTCTCCGGGGTATTTTGCCCATGGGGTTCCAGGGAGTTTTGCTAATTTGGCAGCGATATCACCTCCTCGTTTTTTTTTAAAGGTTCCTTGGGTTCCTTGGGTTTAGAAACAAATCTAAATTTCTTTGTACTACACTGTACGCATTTACCAGAAAGCGCTGATCGGTTATTTTTAGTTCTAATCGTCGTCAAGTCATCTGTGCCAGTACGCGCCTTACACTTCACGCAATATAGATCCATAATTTATGTATAGAGATATGAATATAATTGATTTTTCAGCGACTTAAACAAGAGAACCAGTGAAGCATCATGCAGCATTACCAAACTCTATCCGCGCAATTATAATCGGACCATCTGGATCCGGTAAAACGCAATTGTTGCTCAATTTACTAATGAGATGGATGAAGTGGGATAAGTTGTATTTAATTGCCCCTAGCGTAGATGACCAACGATGCTATGAAGTGCTAAAAGATTTTAATGAAAACGCTTCAGAGATTGCCGGCGAGGATGTTATTGAATTTATAACCGATATTGACGAGGCGCCATCCGTGAATGACCTCGATGGAAGTATCAACAATTTAGTTGTATACGACGATGTCATGTTAGATAATCAAAAAAATCCTGCTAGAATATTTTCCCGAGGCAGGCATAAAAACACGGATGTGATCTATGTCACTCAACGATACACTCAGATTCCAAAAGTGATTAGAGATAACTGTAATATGCTTGCTGTATTCAACGGCGTTGATACACATACGCTACGAAATATTTGGCAGACATGGTGTTCTGAAATGGACTTCAATCAATTTAGAAATTTCTTTAGTCATGCTCAGTCTGCCCCACACGGATTTGTAACAATAAATTTACATGACCCTCGAACACGATATCGTATCGGACTGGATCAAATATTCGGTTAACCCATAGCAGCAGAAGGGGTGAGTGACAACGATGTTGTAGTCCCTTTTTTCCCAAAAATCGATAGAGGATTTCATTAATTTCATTGATTTTTTCATATTTTTTTTTGATCCTAATCCATGAAACGATATCAGATTCACACACACATTGGGCCCTGATGTCATTGGTTTCATTGTTTTTAAGCGTGATTTCAGTGAAAACTTGTCTAAAAATGTTGTCTGATTCGCCCCTTCTGCTGCTAAAGATGATGTCAATTTCAGCATCAGTTGAAACTAAGATTTAATGCCAGTTCACTGTAAAATTATATTTTTACTCAAAATGATCTTTAAAAGAAGGTGTCGGTCCTCCTCATGAATAATCAGACCCATTAAAGGTCTACTAGCGTCAAAAACACATTATACATCAAAATATTCCTTTTTCGCTGAATATTTCCGAAATGTACATTTTAGATGTAGCTTTTAACTCACAAAGGAGAAAAAAAGGATTGTTTGAGCATAAATTGATGTTGTACGGAAAACGCTCCGGAAATATTTGTAAACTTCCGGTGAAAAATCGGATTTCCGGAAGTGACGTATATAGGGGAAGTCATTCAAGTTTAGTGTATGTGATGATAATGGGTGATAGTGACGATACGTGCGATTTTGTGGCAAATTTATCATGCTCATCTTCGTCGTTTGATGAAGGTGAACCCCTTGATTATGGACAAGTTCATGAATCTAAAGATTCTGCTCATTACGAAGTGAGGCCGTATCAGTTTCAGCCCGAACGAGATGAGTGTCAAGGCCCTGAACTGGCTGAAGAAAACTCGGTCCACGATCAAGCTGAACAGCGGTTGGGTTCTACATTCTGGTAATTACTATTATCATTACTGCAGTTATTGCTAATTATTACTAAACGAATATGGAAAACGTCTGTTGGACGTCTTCAGAAAAGAGTTTCATGTAGCATGATTCATCAATAACTAGTGGTGTTAAAATTTAACACTTAACACTCAGACTATGAGAGGTGTAGAAATAAATGCTTTATTGATTGTATGACTAAAGTTTGTTCTTTTAAAGCACACGTACCATGAATGTAGCTTTTAATCCAGGCAATGGGTGTACATTTTTATATCCAACATGGATAGATTCTTAGCCAGCATATTTTTCTATGTCAGTTAAGGTGCACAGTACTAGTGGCAAATAATACACAAAAGGTGTATGGGGGAACTAATAAAGAGAATAATATACAACATTTCTGATGAGATGTATGTTTCATCATTGTGGTACAAAAGGTGCAACTGTAGAAGTCTTACCATTATGACACACACACACTTGATAATCTAAGAGCTACACGTTTGCTATCTAACCAAATAATTATGATATAGCATATTTACCATATACGTTTTATTTATTCAGGTGTTCATGTGGAAATCGCAGCATTAAAGAAACGGTTGAAGAGTGTAGATGCTGTAAAGAGATCAGTGTGATTTTTGAAAAGACCAAGGAGCTAAATGTGGATTGCATCATCAATCATCCTGGATTTTTGACAGTTTGCTTAAATGAATATGTCCTGGAAGCAGCATACTATGCCTACAGACAGCAGTATGGAAATTGCGAGGAAATTCTGTCAGAGTATGTAAACAGTTGTACATCTAGGCAAAATATTCTCGCTGTAATTATGGCGCCAATATCAGAAAAACTTCAAACATACAATACTTACATATCTTGAACAGACTCTGCATTATGACATTTAAAAAATGTCGTCTTTACGCATTCACTTAAGATTCATTTAGCTGACTACCATTGGTTGTATTAAAATCTAATATTATCCTAAACGTCTTGACTAGGAAAACTTGAAATAAATAAGTTGAAACCAGAATAGGTGACAGAATATAACTTTATTCAAATATTCAAGTCTAAAATATGTTGCATATTATATTTTCAGTCGTAATAGATACACCGCATACAGGCAGCTGGTAAGATGGTGCTGGGGATATCTTGGCCATGAAATTAGAGTTGCTTTGCCATCCTGTGCAGTAGATGCAATCAGGCAGAAGTTCCCAAGTGAAGGTGGTAACTGCACCGGTTTTAAGCACTTGTAGTTATCTTGCAGACAGCCATCAACTTATCCAGCCTCAGGGATTGGCAACATAAAGATGGTGGTAACTAACAACCGACTGGTTTCCTGACCATTTTCTCCAGTGATGTCATCAACATTTCAACATATTCTGAAATTTGTAAATAATATAGCAATAAATGTTGAAATGGTATTCATTTTAAAAACACAACTAGTATTTGATTATATTTTGTTACAATATATGACTTCGATGTGATAAAAAAATAAATTAAATCAAGCTGCTTTGCCATCATTTGTAGTATATGAGATACTGTGAAAGTGTTAACTACACTCATTTTACAAGGACTTGTACTTTGCTTACAAATGGGATGTGTCAAACTGGAGACCATTCAACTTGTCTGGCCTCTGGAATCGGCTGCATAGAGTTGGAGGTAACTATAAAAAGACTGGTTTCTTGACGATATCACCCAGTGCTGCCATCAACTCTTCAACATATTCTGAATGAAGGAATACCCCCACCCAATTTAAGAAACTAACAAGAATTTCATATACTGATTATCCTGGTTTTAATACAGATGAGTAATTCATAAATATGCTTATCAATAACAGTGTATAATTGCTAAGTAACAAAATTTGGACAAAAGTTTGGTATACAGAGACAATTGCTTACACTATCATACTGAACTAATTTATTGTTACATGTGTCATTTGCTTGTTATCTTTTAATGGGTAGATTATAACGGTGAGTTATACATGTATTAATATTACCAAAATCAATTTGTTTTCCTCTCACAAATGCTTGCGTTCTCTTGGATCAATTCAGTATCCTGTCAGTCTGACATTCAACGGCAATCTGTATGATGATATCTCTAATCCCTGAAACAAAAACAATACATGAAAAATATATCTGTCAAGTTGTAGTAAATAACTGCATCAGATTAATCGGTACAGCTGTAGTGGTCATATTTTAAGTTTTATGCATGTTGAATAATGACAAATGCATCATACCTCTTTAATTACTTGGAGAAACTATGACTGGTCATAATGTTTGACATATAACCAACACATTGCATAGCTTTCCAACATTAAATAATATCATATCTTTATTGATTTATTAGTAAACTATCATATATGAGGCCATATGAAATCATATTAAACTATACCAACCATTTGAACACTGGAAATGCATGGAAAGTTCTCTGTGACATCAATATGAACATCAGGATATGTCACACCATCTACTGTTGAGTGTGTGATTGTTGCAGTTTGGGTTTTCTCTTGAACATTGTCTTCTGGATGCTGGTTTTGAAACATCTCTTTCAACATCTAGCAAAATAGATACAGGTAAATCAAGCAGTATTGGAAGTTTACATCACAAGCAATATTAAAGGCTAAATTCCTTTTTACCTTGTATGATTCTGTACACAATCTGAATAATAATAATAACAATAATAATAATAATAATAATATACTTATCACATCGAACAAACATTGATATTACATCGGCAATCACTGGGTTGTGGGCGTTAATCAGACCTAAATCAAGATCCACTGACATAATAATGTATACTATACAAGGAAGGTAATTAACTCTCAGATCATCAGAACTAATTAGTCATTACAATTAAAACAATAAATACACAAACTGTTCACACCATTTAAGTATGAGAATTACACTTATAACATTATTATTATTGTTGAAAACAGCAACATGCAGGAAAGAGGCTACAGCATCCACATTATTATTTTTTTCTTTCTGGCTGAGGTCCTATCAATGCAGGGGGAGATACATAGGTGTAGCTGGGGGTGGGGGCAGGGGTACATATGCCTCTGGGCGTATATATATAGTAATCTCTCGAAAACTAGGTACATTTGTGGCAAGAGTGTAGGGTTGACAACAAATAATATAGCACGATAAAATCAATTAACATTTAGTTACCCTTGCTCGCTCTCGCTTTTGAAAAGCTCCTGTCTGGCTACATGTTGTTAGACCTGCCGTAACCCTCGATTTCTGTTGATCTGGTGTGCATGCAACCTGGGTTGTATGGCGAGAAAACACACACGGAACTGCATTTGGTAGAAGTCGTCTACTGCTCGTAATCCCAAATGACTGTTTCAGTTTAAAGGTGGGATCGAAATCGTCTTCTTTGAAGTGGTCACTACAGACAACTTGACTCTCGTCTGTCACTCGTCGGTTCAGTCCAATCTTTTCTTGTCGTTCGTATCTGCTTAATCCATTTTTTCCTTGAAACAGGGTTAGTAGGAAATGAGTGCAAGCTCACTCTTTCTCGTTTTATATTTCTACAACTTCCAACAATACACCTTTTTACCATTTTTCACGCACGGATACATTCGTTGAAATCAAAACAAGTCAAAATTAGAAAGCCGTGTTCCCCTAACTACGTCACATCCGCTTTAACGTACGGAAATTACCGAGCGCAAAATCAGCTAGGAGCGTTTTGTCAGCAACGATAAAAAAGCAATGGTATGTGGTCATTATTTTCGTTACTGATGAGGTATATGACATATCACCTATGAAACTCGCATCCTGAAGTTAAAATTTATAATATAAACGAAGGTTGTAAAAGTGCACTAGTAGACCTTTAAGATTGCATAATCTATAATTAGTTCATAAATTACATGCTTTATTTAAATA